>CM075809.1:44994995-45594995 GCA_037975025.1 Excoecaria agallocha
TTTTGGCCTTTTTTTTTGCCAAAAAAGCAAAAATTTTGCTGTGAACACGAATTTAACGTGCATTGGCTTAACAAGTTAGCTGTTAAATAAGAAAGTAGATCAAATTTTTTGTTTTATATTGCAAAAGGAAAAACAAATAAAGAAAAAAAGTTAAGGTTATGTTAGGATGAAGATAGTATTCAGTTTTAGGTAGCGCATAAGAAGTGTATGCAAATCTTTGTTTGGCTTTTTATTTTTGACACTAAAAGCTGCTTTTTTGGGTTAATAGAAACGTAAAGCAAAAACCAACAACAATTTTGCATCATATAAGCAACATAACAACAAATAAAAATTGTCCTTTGCTAAGGCACGACAACTTAAATTAAATACCGTAAGCAGTAAATATAGATTATTAAATTAGAAAAATATATTATGCACACCGTTCTCTAAAATGATTTTTCAAATCTTTCATTCATCTAGAGTCAATATATGTATCTCACTAACTTTCCTTTTCCAAGAGAAATTTTCAAAGTCCAACCCCATTTTAATTACTCCTAGACGAATAGTAAAACAAATTCAGAATACTTAAACAACAATAATATACTAATATTTGAGGGTTTGGACGAGAAGGTAGAAAATAAACAACATTGGATGAGGTGAAAGATCAAAATCATCAACCAAATTTGCTGTTGGGTTGTTCCCTTACTAAGGGACTTACCTCATTTGCCTATGACACTTAACCTTATTTTAATTCTTCAGCTTCATTCCACATTTGACACATTCAATTTTTCATGTTAGGTGAGACAGAGTGTTACCCAATATTACCATTAACAAAATTAGTATGAAGATTTTTATTCTGACATATGGAGATTTTTCCATTAAAGAATATGGTCAGAGTCAACTGCTGGAGTCTCTATAGTCTTTGAATTGAAGCATAGTGAACCATGTTCGCATATTTTGTATTAATTAGGCAAGGAAGAGCCCTATATAATAGAAGCAAGTGTTTTTTAGGCCATTGTTACGGGATCCAAAAGCAACATTTGTCTATGATTAAAAAGTGTTAATCATGTGACCAATGACTGTTTTTTTGGGGAGGAACAATCACTAATTGTTCATCTTGTGTTTTTACTTTTTATTACAATTGTTCCTCTGATGTGCTTTTACACAATAACTTTTTGAACAAAGTCGTATCCTATGTGCCATGATGTTCCTGTCCTGTATATCCAGCGGGCTTTGTGGGTTTTTCCAAACTCATAAATCATAATTCAAAAATGGATTAAATAAATTTAAATAAGATCAATACTGTATGACCTGTATCTGTAACATATTTTCTTCTTTCTTCTAGAAAAAATACACATTATAGTAATGAATAAATAGCATAATGAGCGAAAGAATCAAAGTAAAGACAAATGCAATTCACTCGCCGGTCAGCCAGTCAATTATTGAAAATACGAATATCGCTTTCAATTGAGTAGGAATTGGGTCCTATGGTAGCCTTGTCCATCAATTTTTTGCCCTTTATAAAATATTATTTCTCAAAGCAATGTCATTATCTTTAGAAATGTACTTGAAAAAAATTCATCAATTATCTTTATGCATTTAGTTAGGCTCATAAAATATTAATCATTCAATAAAGAAGCACCTTGGAGTTGGTCCCAGTAATATCCAATATATTTATACTGAAACTATATTCTTACTAATGGTTTATAAAATTGGCAAGTAGTTAAGAATCTTCTCCTTAACCTCTAATGGCATTAAGTAAATTCAACTTCCATAAACTAGCAGGATAACCACAAAGAAAATCAGCAAATCAGTAATTTAAATTCCAAGGTTTGGTGCCCTTTGGCAAACCAATGAAGTATTCTTAATTGCCAATTTGCCATCTTAAAATTGCACATTATTTGCAATTATATAATTTATTAAAAATAAAATGACTACTACCCCACCCTACCATGTTTGATTCCACCCATAAACTATTTGGACGAATGGGCAGAAATCATAATCAATGACATGATTATATTATATCAATGACATGATTATATTATATACCATGTGGTCACCAACATTTGTTCAAATGTAAGTATAAAGACCGCATATTTTAACTGCGTGGCCCACTGCACTCTGGTTTTGAAATTTATTTCTCACACTGAACCCGACAATCATATACTCGCCACAAAAGACTCATGCGATAAAACAAACAAGAAATAAAATTAATCACAGCCCAATAATTATGTGGAACTTTTATATATATATATAAGTGAGAAGCATACGCGTTTGTATCTAACTCGATGAATGAATGAAGAATTTAAGAATAAAACACACTGTAAGGTATGCAATATGATTGCTTCATAGCCAATGGTCACAAATAACAAACGAATCTAATGAGTCAAGAAGACCATTATAATATCCATTTGAAGGCTGACCATCTACAACTGAAAAAACTAACGAATGAAGGCATTAGGGACACTGCCATTTACATGATATGCCTATATAGAGACTATGCAGCTGAAGCTTGAGATCGTTTCTTCAAAATTAGAACCGCAATATTGGAGGCAAAAGCAACCTTCTGAGTAAATGTGAATAGGAACTTTTAAAATATGATATCGGCTAGGAACTCACAAAAATATAGACGAACTAAAGAACAAAAGAAATTACAAAATAAAAGTAAAAGGGTGGAGGATTAACCTTCCTCGAGGCTGTATTTCTGGTAGACACATCTATATTTGCTTCCATCTGTATACACCTGATTTTGTTGAATTTCCATCAACCTGCAATGGCAGGGTAGCTTCTATACATGAATCGGATTATTGGCATTTACTTAGATGATAACATCCTATGATTGCTCCCATAGATCATCTCAGGCTTCCTTGAAGTTTGATTACCTATATTATCTTCTTGTCTGCCCCACTCAGTTTTCTTTTATCACTTTTACCTTTTCTGTGGAAAACTATGTTTTGATCTGTGGTAGAATTACTAGGATTGTGGAGATAAATCTGATAACATATCACAATCTCCTAAATAACTTTCACATGCTGCTCAATGGATCCAAGGGTTCATCCTCTGATGGATGCAAGCATTCTTCTGGGTTGGAATAGAAGTAGTCCTCCTCCTTTGGCCTGTCTGGGATCACCACCCTCTTTGTGGGGTTACCCATCCGATCTGCGTGCAATTCTTTTACAGCATGTGAAAACTCATCCCAGCTCAGTGATCCATTATTGTATCTGTCTATCAAATCCACCAAAAGCCTTCTGTCTAGTAAAATTGTCTTCTTAAATCCAAGGAATCTGAAGCATCAAACAGTAAATATGTCAAGATGGAATGTTTGACTTTATAGCAACAATCCCGAAGCAACAGGTTTAACCTTTCTCTCAGTTTGTATAAATAATCAATAATTGGTCCAAAACGATGAAACAAGGTGACGAATTTATCATTAAGATGAAATCATAAGTTTGGGCATACACAATATCTTGTCCTCTGATTGAGGCAGAAGAAACAGAAGTTTAAAACTGGAAGGGACTTGAATTCCCAAACCATTATCTGAAGCCAAAAGGAAGGTGCTAAAGTCATTTAAAGACGACATGATGGCTTCAAACATAATATGTAACCAAATAAAAGTAAACTGATTACAGAAATATACCTCCGGTGGCCTCCAACTACTTTAGCCATGTTTCCATCATATGTGGGGACAAAAATATCACTCTCCAATGAAACGAGATAATCTAGTGCTGCCATCTGGGATGAATGATTCTGAAAAAACCTAAGGTCGGATGGTTCCAACAGTGTTTCCTTTCTGACCTATATTACAAAACAAATGCAACCCAATTAGTAAAGAAGAGCTAGGGAACAAGTACAAAATCTGGTTGACACCAGTTTCAATCTACTAACAAGTTTCGGGAAAGCTGCAGCAAGGCCTGCCATTCTCTTCTCTCCACCATATATTTCACCTGCTGCAATATAGATCTGCATGGTTGGATCAATGTCCAAAGCCCTCAATGTCAGAGCTGTTTCCTCTGGTGTCAAAGGGCATAACCCATCTTTTCTTTTCAAGTCCGAATTTATTATTTTCTCTTTCCACCAAGGATAAGCATATCTGTTTAGATAAAAATAAAAATAGAAAATGAAAAATAAATAAAAAAAAAAATTGTGGAATGGAATCTGTATCAGAATAATATTTGACACTGCTGGTGCCAAATAAGCATTTAAGAAATTTGCTCACCTCATTCTAGTCAGTTCTTCTACCTCCTCATTGTTGCAACCTTGAGTACACCCAGAAAAGGCCAACATGTCCATTTCATATCTAAGATGAAGCACTAAAAACGGACCATTTTGCCTAAGAAGATTTATAACTCTCTTGCCCAATTCCTCTATCTGAGAGGTGAATCTCAAAGCACTAAAATTCACACGGCAACGCAGCTTCTGAATTTCCAGAGGTTGATGGTTGTTGGCAAGTCGAGCGTCGGTTCTATTAAGATGTAAAACTTTGTACCTTTGTATCAATGGGAGAATCTGCAAGTTACCAGGGAGAAAATAAAAACATAAATATAAGAGTAATAACAAATACAAGGATTATAAATTACTTAACACATCAATACAGGTTAAATACATGCTAATTGAGTAGTGGATGTAAATTGGCATTAAATATTTTAAAAAGCAAAACAAGGAAGAGTCAGCATAACATTGAAAGGAAAAACAATAACAGCTGATCTACCTGGTTATGATAATAAGAAATATCAGACCAACTAACTGGTGCCATGGTGTAAGTCATCCCTAGTTCCACTCTCCTCTTTAGCCTAGGAGGCAATTCTTTCAATATCCGGACTTCATCTCTCAATGACGTAATGAAATGATCAACATCAAATATATCTTGGAACTCACTGCAAGAACATAAATATTCTTAGAAATGAAAATATAGGTTCACAATAAGAAAACAAAAAAGCAGAAACTTGCACATTCAATTACTTTAAACTTGCTGAAACATAACTTGCCACACCTGGGGTCAGCCCAAAAGGAAGTCTTGTCCAGCTCTGGAACAATAAGCGTGACATTCAAATGTCTTGCTATAGCGACCATATCACAAATCTACAGAGAATAAAAGCAAGTTAATTCTGAATGGGTGCATAAATATCATATTTAACAATAAGATCACTGATGCTTATACACACGCATAAAAATTTGCTACACACTCACCGCTGCTCTCATTTGATTGAGACCTCCATTGCAGGAAACCATGAGGTATCCATTGTTCTTATAAACCCCTAATGCCCAAACAACCAAAATACGAAATTAGAAGTGGCACAGATAATCAAGACCATTGCCAAGAAAGAGGCTGCTAAAATCACTCAACTAGAATATAATCAAATATTGAAACACTAAAGACGCAACAATCGGCAAACGCACTCACTATAGTTAAAAACAAGGTATTGGAAGCAAACAAGTAGTCTAATGAAGGATCATTAGACAAAAAGCACAGGTAATTTACAATTTTAACAGGACAGATTGCACCAGCAGCATTTCCTTATATTCAGAACACGCAAAAACATGCCGTCAATTTCTTAAGCTTTCTAGAATGCCTAAATTACAAGCTTCAAGTTCCCAAAGCAACCCCCAAGTATGCCTTTTGAACTAAGAACCAATCAACTAAAAAGGAAACAACACCCCCCAAGAAATAGCAAGTGATAAATATAATCTCCAAAATATGCACCTTCTACCTGCCCAAAAACATGAAAGAGGAAATTAAGACAGAGTATCAATTTTCCATGTCTTTTCTCTCTTATAGTCATATAAACTTCCGAATGAAGTTTGACAAGGAAAAAAAGAAACTAAAAAATTGAATAACTCACTCTTGGGGGGCAAAACTCGAGCTGGCAAAGGAAGGTTCTCCTCTAAGGCGGCCGATTCGTGAGAGAAACAAGCGGGCCATCCTTTCAAAACCCTAGGCCCCCACATCTCGCCGATCGTCGTTAGCTGAACAACACACGTCCACAACAACACCGAACTAGTGGCCCGTATCGTCCACATCTTCATTTTGGACCTCGATATACTCTTTACCTTCTCCCCTCCTTTAACCATCCCCATCTCCTTATCTCTCCCTTTTCTCTCCCCAGTTTCACAACTTCTTTTCTCACTCCTCTCTATCCTGCACATTTCTTTCCATGCAATTGCCTATATTATACTCTTATCTCAAAATTTCGAACAATGCAGGATCACTAAAGGCCATAAAGAGACTCGAATTAATAATAAATTGAATCAAATCAACACGAAATCATGAAAGTTGCTTGCTCTGCTATTTTTCTCACCGGAATCTTCAAGATCCAAAATTGAAAAAAGTAGAACCAGATCAAGAACAAAAATATAAAAAAAAAATCCGAAGTTTAAAAAACCAAACAATATCCAATTCCCTTGCAGAATTCTCAATTCCTTCTCCAATCTACATACATGAAAAACCTCGCTTCACCCTCTCATTGACTCAAATCATCACGTCCAGCCCTAAACTTCAAGAAAACCAATGAAATCAACCTCGACTCTCTTTCCGATTAAATCAACTTCCCGGCAACGAAAATTGCAGAGCTCGCCGTCAAAGCGCCGCCGGCGTTCAGGGGAGGTGAGAGAGAGAGAGAGAGAGATCGGTTGGGATTTCTTACAACGAAGGAATTAGAAGAACGCGGTGTGGGTGAGATAAAAAGATGATTGGTGTGAACCGCAACCGCTTGATAATTTAATTTCCCGTTTTCTCTCGTCTTAATAAACAAACCATGGTTAAGAATTAGACTCTGGTTAAGTTTACAGTATACTCAGCCAATAAATGCTGGCCAGCAAAATTTTGATACGGCGGGACCTACTGGAATTATTTGTCGTCGACCTGGCAACTGATCTTGCCGTCGATGCTTAACACGTGGCCTTCCGATAGGAGGGGTTCATCAGTCTCCATATAATGAGTTGGTTTGCAGCTCGTACTTGCCGCTCGATTAGCCGCATTAAATCTTTTGTCGATACGCCGACAATATATCGCGATAAATAACGATAATTTGGCGGTTCGATTGGAGAGCTACCAGCCTACCACTCGCTATTTTTCTCACTATTTATATTAGTATTACTATTTCGTTACGTAATGATTTTTCTTTTTTCTTTTTTTTTTTTTTACTTTAATAGTTGTACTTCTTTTTTTTTTTTATGAAAAGTCATTTCTAATTGGATAAAATTCTACCTTTTTAAATAACCAAATTAATTTTCGTATAGAATACCAAAAGAATTACGACATGATAATACTTATTTAATTGTTGATTTAATATTAAAAAACCTGAATTTAGTAGTTTTTAATTTCATCAACTCCATTTCTAAGCTTTTACAAACTTAATTATCCCATCTATTTTACTCCTCGCATCAATTTTATAAAATATGCATTTTAATTTATTAAAATATTTATTTGTTAATATCTATAATTATATATTTTTACTTTATTATTATTTCTTTTTTGTATATATGAAAATAAAATAAAAAATATTTATTAAATATTTTAAAAATGGTCACATTAGAATTTGAAAATGTTATAGATCTCTTTTTCTATAATATTGGAAAGTTATTTTTAAGAATTAAACTGCCGCTTTACAGCTTTAAAGCAAGGGTGAAATTTTTCAGAAAACTTAAAGCAAGGGTGAATTAATCGCATTGGATCAAAGCAGTAAATCTGGCAAATTCAGATTTTTTTTGTTTTTATACGCTGAGGCTTAAACATTTCTTATTTATACTATTTTACTTTAGGGGAAAGTGATGAATTCTTGAATTTGTTTTTATATTGTTTTTTACGCACTTGCCTAAGAATTTGTACTCCTTTTGATCTAACATTAATGCCGAGCAGGAAAATAGGAGAAAACCTATTTATTTATTTTTTCATATATAAAGGAGGAGAGGAAGTGTGGATTTTAATACGGAATCTCTCGGTGAATTACAATCAATTTTATCACTACAATGTATCTAAAAAAACAGAATAAAATTTATTTAGAGGACTATGATCAATTAATAAAAATTATTGTATGATATGTATATATATATATATATATATATATATATATATATATATATATATATATATATATATATATATATATATATATATATATATATATATATATATATATATATATATATGAGAACGGGATGAGATAAAATCTAATTTTTAATAAACTCTAAAATCTAATTAAAAATAATTGTATTCAAATAACCAAGGTTTTTTAATACAAATTAAATTTTGATTAATAAATCAATAAATACTCTTGTAATATATAAATAGAAGGCTTAATTATCAAATTTTAAAATATACAAAATGTAAAAAATTAATTATACAACTAATTAGAAATTTTTTGATGAAAATAATGAATAATGGTAATACAATTTGATTTTCAAAGGAAAATTCACTCCATCCATTGTCTTTGTCTATGACCAACTACCTACAACACAAAAAATGACACATTTCATTTTAAATATAATAACTTCTTACTTGAGAATGTAACAAATTTTCAATTAAGAAGAGTAACCTTACATGATAAAAAATTTAGATCTAAGAAACAAAAATCTAAAATAAAAGAATCAAATTTATAAAAATACAGATGTTAACACATATAATAACATATTTTTCTTTGGATTCAAAATTTTTTATGTTTTCCATTTACGTTTGAAACTACCATCAATCCATCTATAAGCAATAGTCTCATTCCTCTGTCTTTTTTTAGTTATAATATTTGTATTTTTTTTCTTTCAAGTATCTTTATAATGATTTTTAGATTTGTATAAATTCGAATTTATAAATTTATTCGCTGTTGTTAATTTTGTATTTTTTTTTGTTTTTTCTTGTTTTTATTTCAATAAATTAATATCTGAATTTTTTATCTCATATTTGGTATTATATTGGTCTAAATCTTATTTGTATTTTTATAGATTTTATTCATTTGTATTAATTAAAATTAAATGCAATTTAAATTTTAATCGTTCAAATTTATTATCTCAATTTGGATGTAATTATCTTTCTGAATAGAAATTTTTGTTATTTTTAAATGAAAAATGATATTTTTGTGTGGAAGGTGATTTGATAATGTTTTTATACACAATAGATGGACTGAATTTTTTTTATTAAAAGTTAGATTACCCAACGTATGTTATCTTTATAAAAAAATTTAAAAATATATTGCAGAAATTTAATTGGTTTTTTACATCTTGTATAATTTTAAATTTTATACTTTTATTTATATTTAAAAGTTTAATTTGCATGAAAAAATATTAGTTAATTTGATATTTAATCAAATGTTAAGATATATTTAGTATTAAGGTATCTCTCAAAAGAATATTCATCTAAAAACTATAATATATTTAGTATTAAGGTACACAATTCAGCTCCTCTTTTTTTTTTTTTTTTGGGCCAGAAATTTTAGCTTATATTAAAACAGGGAAAAACGCAATCATAGTAGATAATTAATTTTAAATTCTAATTATACTTTTATCACGGCAGTTAAAAAAGAAAAAAAAAGGAACAAACTTATAACAAGAAATGGGAAAAAATGGTTTCAAAGAAATAAAAAAGAAATGGAAAAAAATATAGCCATCTAAAAAGCATGTTTACAAATATTAAAAAGCCAAGTTATTAGGAATACAAATGGCGACACTCCTGAAATTAAGGGGAGTTCACTCCATTATCTACACTTCCTGTTCTGAAAACATTAGATAAAATAAAAAATTTTACAGTTTGAATCTTTTCAATAATAGTTTTTGTAATTAAAATTTATGTCTATTTTGAAACCAAAGTATTAGATAAAATAAAAAAAAATTTACAGCTCGAATCTTTTTAATAATATTTTTTGTAATAAGACTTTACGTCTTTCTTGTAACCGAAAGTAGTAAATTTATCCTCCTAAAAACTTAGCAAATTTATAAGAATTATTATTATTATCCATCAATATGCTTGTTTGCAAATTAAAATATTATTCCCGTTTGTAAAGCAGGTAATTTTGGTGCGATAGTAACAGTAGCAACTGTCATATATTTGTAGGGTCTACAATCACACGCGCTGAAACAGAGGCTGGCGTGAATTTCCGTCACGATTGTCCGTTGCTGCATGAAGACGGAGCTTAATGGCTACACGCGTCAAAACGGTCGAGTAATGTGGAGCATGCGATGTTCGTATATGTCCAGGTTTCAGAATCATTCGGGTCCCAGAGACTAGATTTTTTTTTTACAGACCGGATACTATAATTGAAGGTGCTTTTTTCACGGATTAAAAAATCTTCACGCGCCAATCACGCTATTTTGAAAAATGTGCCAGGCTTATTATACGGGCCCCGGGGGCTCATACAGGTGAATTTTCGTGAAGAGCAAGAGAGTGAATTTCACGCGCTTAAAAGAGAGATGGGTGTGGAGATGGTGAAAATTATGAGGCTAGCAATCTAGTGTTTTCAGAACAGGAAGTGTAGATAATGGAGTGAATAGGAGCATGACATGTTGAAGGAAATGAAAATTTATTAATTTTATGTGTAAATCACTATAAATTTGGGTTTATTCCTATATAATGCAAAAGGTTAGTGAAAAGTATGGTATATTAAAGATGATCCTAAATGTACTAAAGGAGGCATAACTAACAAGCCTCCAACTTAAAAACCCTAGGTAATGGTCTCGGCTGAAGCTCTTGCCTCCTGTGAGGTATTGGCTGCATTTGAGAAGGCCCCACCACCGACCTCGCCTAATTAGAGACAAGTCAAAAAGCAAAAAGATGTGGACTCAATGTTAGTTGATCTAGACGATCCCATTAACTGGGAGCAAAATAGTGCAGAAAAACACGACGTTATCCTTTCGTGATGTTTTGCTACGCAAGGCCACGCGAAGATTTGGGAAGCATGTATTATCAACTCAACAAGACAGCAATGATCAGGACTCCGATCCAGATGCAAATGATGAGAGGAAAAACGCTCTCAGTGATTCAGATTTGGACTCTGATAAAGATCAGGGAGAGGATGAAGAAATCTCGATTTCGGTTGAAGATGGCCTCTTAAAATTAGATGTCTTAGAAAAACTGAAAAATCAGTTGGTAAGACCTTGGAAGAAATCAGTGGTAGTGAGGCTATTGGTGCAGGAATATCAGCTACAAAGTTTTATGCAACCGGATCGAAAATCTTTGGTCCCCTAAAGGTAGTTATAAGGTTATAGATCTGGACAACAATTTTTTCTCATTCATTTCGCCATGATGGAAGACTATGTCAATGTGCTTGTGGGAGGGCCCTGGATAATTCTAGGTCACTATCTCACCGTTCAACCTTGGCATACTGGATTTTCTACAAATAATGAAGCTCTCACATCAGTGGTTGCTTGGGTCAAATTTCTTGGGTTTCCCCTGCATTTCTATCATAAACGAGTGTTGAACAAATCAGATCCAAAATAGGAAAGATGGTCAAAATAGACTACAACACTTCCATCTCAAAATAAGCTAAATTTGCTCGGATGGCTATTGAACTGGACCTTACCAAGCCTCTGGTTTCTTAAATACAAATAAAGGATAGAGTTTTCAATGTAGAATATGAGGGCCTGTATAAAATTTGCTTTTCCTGCGGTAAGTATGGTCACTTAAAAGACCAATGTCTGAGTACATTTACGACGGAGTTGCCACAGCAAAAGATTAACAGTGATGTTGGTATTTCAGATAATAATGCAGAAGTTTTGAAGGATGATTTTGCCAAACAAGAGGAGGTTGATAAAGGTACTCATTTCGGGCCATGGATGGTGGTGCAGAAAAAGGGTAGACGACCCTCAAAGGGCTATGGTACTCAATGGATTAAAACAGGGGATACTCCTAAATACAGTCCGGGCTCAAGATTTTCGACCCCTACAGAACTAAATGAAGAAGAAAAATAAAACTTTGTCCCTAGTCCACAAACCGTGGAACATATCCAACAGAAGCTGAATTATGATGAGACACACACAAAATTGAACTCTGCCAATGAGGGACAATTAAACGTTCACACAAACATCTTGTTCACAAAAGTCTGCGATTGATGTTTCATCGCCAGTGTTACCAGAGAACGATGACCTTAAGATTGGATATGGCCCATCCTCAGGAAAACAGAAACAAAGACCAGGCAAGGAAAACGTAGATATTAATATGTATATCGCCCCGTTCAGCTGAGCTTTGGGGAGTGTTTATTGGTCTTCAAGAAGCTTAGAAGAGAGGATGGCGTAAGATCAACTTACAGGTGGACAACATTAGTGTTGTCAATATCATCACTAAAGAGATTCAGCCTCTTCCTCCTTATAGTAACATTATCTCGCGTATCAGGAACCTTCTTTGTCGTGATTGGCATCTAAAGGTCTCCCACATCTTCAGAGAAGCCAACAAGTCAGCCGACTATCTAGCTTTTTGGACTTATTCTCAGGACTCTCAATTTTTTTGGCACCACAATTATCCAACTGGTATGAGGGAGATTCTCTTCAATGATAGTATGGGTACTCTGGCCCCTCGAGTTATTAGAGTGTAATTTTCTTTTTGTTTCATCTTCATATAAAAAAAAAAAGATGATCCTAGCAAAAGATGATAATAAAAATAGGCTTTTCAAATAACAAATAGCATATTTTGAAATTAAACTATGGAGAATTATTATTTGAATAGTACTCCATGTACTCCTTCCATTTCAAAATGATTGACGTTAAAGGAGAATGCACAGTATTTAAAAATAATAATTACTCCATAATTAAAAAAATTTATTATTCTTATATTAATTATGCAGTGTAATTAATATAGGTTGAAAATTATTTTTATAAAAGCAAGTTAAATTAGAGTATATTTGATAAAAATCAATTAATGTGTATTGATTATATCAAAAAATCATGTATTATGAAATAAAATTTTTTTCTTAAATGATATGTATTTTGAAACAGAGAGAGTAGTAAAAATAAAATAAATTTACATCTGAATTTGTAGATATTTAATTGGAAGTGTGGTTAGACATTTAATTAATGATATCATTAATATGGTGATAGAGGCCCATGTCCCTTTCCCCCACAAGCATGTACACAATAAAAATGAAATTAATGCAAGGTTTTCTGGGAAAGTGATGGAAAATTTTTATTTAATTTCACAAAAATATCCTATCTAGTATTTCCGATGAAATTCGAATTAACTCAGCATTCTGTCATATGCATTTGTCTATCATTTTTATGTGCAATAATAAGTCATATTCAATTGCAATTATTAGTATTTATGGCTAATATTGTGTCAAGCGTATAAAAAGATACTCCTATCCTAAGAGTCATTTTTATGAAATTTTTTTATCAATTAAATTATCATTTTCCAGATTTTAGTATTTATTTCGTTATATTTTAAAAGATTTTTTTTTTTAATTTTATTTTATTCCATTTTAAATGTTTTTTTCAAAATTTAAGTAATAGATTTACATATATACCCTAATTTATTATACACCTTATTAAAGATTTTTATCACTTTTTATTTTTAATTAAAATTAAATAAAATTCTTACAAATATAAAAGGTTATTTTTATCAATAAATATAATTTTTTTTATAAAATTGAGGTATTTTAATTATTTTATTAATTTTCGTAAAAAATAAAAAAATACCTTTTAAAATGGAACAGAGGGAGTATTAAATTTTTATACTTTTATTTTGCAATATTAATTATCCAAATTTTAACATTAAGCTCTTGGAAGACATAAAAATGAAATGGGACAATATACATTTTTTCACGATCCTTTATTATGTGCACCTACTTTTCAATTTGATATGTCATGATTTAATATTATTGTAAATTGAAATACCAATTGAAAATATTGGTTAACTTAAAATTGTCAAGAAGTTACCATACATAAAATTGAGGTTTAAATACAAATATTAAAAGCGTATCAAATAGCAAATCTAATTTAATTTTATATTTTTTGCACGTTGAAAGCTTACTGTCTAAAAAAAGTTAAAAGGTAAAATATAAAAACTTAATAGTAAAAAAGTTAAAAAAAAATTAAAGAATTTGGTGATACATTTTTGCCTTTCATAAAATCAAAGAATAATTAATTAGATTTTTTAAATTTTACTCTTATAGTTAATGAAGCAAAATAGTAGTCCTATGCACTCCTGGTTTGTGTTATATTTACATTTGTCATTAAAAGTAGTCTACTAACAGTGTTTAAATTTCTTAATTAGGGTAATTGTTGTTAAGTTAAACTATCTAGTTGGATTGTTGAATATAAAATGTCAAACTTTGAAGTTGACTTTATATATAAAATTCTTCAATTGATTGCGTAAAAAAGCATGGAGAAGTAACGAAAGATAAATGAATAACATATACTATTAATGTAATATAACGACATGCCAGCAGTTGCCGAGAATGACAACCTTAATCAACACTCATATCAACCTTTTATATATGCTAAACTGTTGGGACGAAGTCAGAAATCTGATTTAGTGGGATCAAAAATATATTAATGAATTAATTTTTTAATAATATTAATTATAAATAGGATCATTTAAAAATTTTAATGGAGTCAAAAATATATTAGTGAATTAATTTTTTATAAGATCAATTGTTAATAGGATCATTCGAAAATTTAAGTGAGATCAATTTCAAAAAAAATTTAAGAGTATTTTAAATTTTTTATTTTAAATTGAGTCGGGTCAATTGACCCCACTCCTTACGGGGGTGGCTAAGCCCCTGCTAACTGTGGCAAGTAATTATATTTCATATTCAATATTTTATAATTGTTCTCACATAAACTTCCTTTTCTTTTTCTTTTACAACATAATTATATTATAATTAAGAAGAGTTTAAGAAAATTACATGAAATGAAGTTAAACTGAACTACTGTATTGTAAGAAAATATATTATATTTTTACATTATAATTTCTACAATTATTTATAAAAAATTATATTTTATATTTTGGATTCATAAGTTGACTTTTATTACCTCATGTTAAAATTTTTCAGTATAACGATATACGCACACTGTCATTTTAGAGACGTAATCAAATTTTCTTTCCAAAACTAGAATCTTATTTATTTATTTATTTAATTTGTCTCTCTACGCATATTATTATATGCGATAATAATATAATATATGTATAATAAATTAAATAAAAAAAATCATGATATTATAATGGGTGGAGCTTAGCCGCCCACCTTTCAAGTACTGGGACTGCTGGTCCTTGCCAATGGGCGGCATAATGCATTTCTCTGAATTGTTTGTTTATATAATAAAATATAATCAACATATCAGCATTAATTTTCTTTTCTTTGTTTAATAAAGAAAATCTCTTTTATTAATAAATATTTAAATTTCGTAACAGTCCAGAAACTGCAGAATCTAAATAAGGATGCTTGAATTATCCCATCTTTGAGTAGGAAATTAAAATCACCATATCCTGTAACCTACCTAAATCTCAAATTAATACAGCTTGTTATCCCTATAAAATATTAGTTTCTTATTTAGAACGTGAAATTAAGGCAAAGGTGTGAGTTTGAATAACAATATTCAAATATAATAGTAATTAACATAATGTAATATATACAAAATTTGAAATATCTAATTAGTTCAATCCTCTTATCATGTGATTAATGCATCGTTGGCTCTGCATTGATGCTTGAAGTGAAAACACATAAAGATGTTGCTTTCGAAAATACGTACTGTTATTATCTTAATTTTCTTCGATTAATCAAATATTCTTTTTTTTTTATTTAAGAAAAACCAAAGTGTGTATATATATTTACAAGCTATATATCAAATTTTTTGAGAAATAAAAAATAGAAAATTTGGTACAAATACATTTTAATATGTAACTAATTACAACATTTTCGAGTAGATAATCTATTAGTAAGCTTAATTATTACATCTTCTTCATGGTAACATTTATCTATTTCCACAATGGAAGTTGACAAAAATACATGCGATATATACTTATATATCTGTCTTAGATTTTTTCTTACTATTATTATTGTCTTTGTTTTTGGGCATGATTGAAAGATCACATCAAATATTAGTGATTTTTATATAAAATCTGAATACACAACAAAAAAAAAAATTGATTTTACCGACGGCTTTAATTTCCGTCGATAAAACAAGATATTAGCGACGGAATCACAACTGTGTCGGTAAAAATAAAAAATTGAAAAAAATGGCGACGTTTTTAGCGACTAAAATGGAAAACGGTCGGTACATTTTGCGGGAAATAGAGGCTCCATTTTGTAGCGACGGTTTAGCGACGAAATATCGTCGGTAAAGATACAAATGATTTTTTGCTCTGTACCGACGGAAATTCTGTCGGTAAATAATGGCAGCATATTTTGGCACATTATTTACCGACGAAATAGCGACGGAATATCAGGAAATGGAAATATGAATAATTGCGACGGTTTTCATCGGTAATCCGTCGTTATTATTTTATAATATTTTAATAAATGTTTAAAATGTTTCTTTTTAATTTTTTATAAAATATCATTTTTTTCAAATAAAGCCTATACTAGATATTTTTTATTTTAATTATATATAATTTTTATATAAAATAATTAATATATTTTAGTAATAATCCTATTTTTTAATTATATATACAAAATATTTTTTGAATATTTAAATAAAAATTTGTTATATTTTGATGTGATAAGTTCGATTCATACGACTTGTATTTTTTGTTATTTAAATTTAAACGGATCAATATATAAATGAATTCATGTTACCCTAAATATTTTAGGTCAAATTTAAGATTAATCTACAATAATTTTTATTTTAAAATAAAATTTAGTTTTATTTTTAACTTAAATTTTTTATTATTATTGTAGATCGAGGAGAGAGGGAACAGATCGGGAGGGGGGGAGGGGGCAGGGAGAGAGCGGTTGCTGGTTTCAGAATCCAGCCTCCTCCACCGTCGTCCAATGTCCTTCAGTCCCCTCAACTGCCTCTCCTTCACAGATGAACCGTAAGCACTACCATATTCTTATTTTATCCAAACTCTGTATAATTATGTATGCCAAGCAATTAATGGCTTTAATTAATTGATAATACCATATTAATACACAATTCATGGAGGTATTTTTATGGTTAGATAATGTTAGAAATCTGTAAATTTTTTCAATTGAACTTAAGCCAGTATTATTAAATTAATGCTTTTTAGTATATTTGAAACTCTCTCTCTCTCTCTCTCTCTCTCTCTCTCTCTCTCTCTCTCTATATATATATATATATATATATATATATATATATATATATATATATAATGTCCTTATAATACTTAATTATATAAATGACAAATTGGACTAGCTCGTTAATATTATATATTTTATCCTTTATAGTTTCATGCATTAATAGTTCTTTTACTGTATGCTTTTGATTAACAATAATTTCATGAAAACAACAGTATTGCACCCAATTAATAGTTATTATTTTTTGTGTGATAATAACTATCAATAAAAATACTTTTCTTTTTAGATATAAGTGTAACGCCTCGACTTTGAGTCGATTGAAATATTTTCTAATTCGTAAATCATATTTTGATTTAGGTAAGTAGGGGTATAAATTATTGAGGATTTTAGCTTTTGAAGTATTTATATCTAATTAAAATATATTTAGTAACTCATAATAAGAAATTAAAATAAAATTAATTCAGCAAATAGATGTATGAAGTACTAATAATAATAATAAGATGGACCAAACAAAAAGAAGAATCAAGGCAGGTAACAAATTTCTAGACGTGGAGAATTCTAGAATTATTGGGGCCACAAATTACAAAATGATAAGATGTGAAAAAAAAAAGAATAAGGAGGGAGACACAGGATGGCATCTGGAACGAAGAGGAGAACGGGGGGCGCTGTCGCCCTCCTCATCGCCGGTCACCGGCATTCCTCTCATCACTGTCTCTTACCGCCAACCGCCCTCGCGTCGTCGCTCCACCTTAGCATCGACATCACAATCTTCCCCTTTCCCTTTTTCTCTCTTCCATGGCCGGAGCCTTCACCCTCCCATTCCGGTGACTGGCCCTCATGACTGGAATCACGATCACTACCATAGGATTCCCAGAGGTCAGACGATTCTTTCGTCACCCTTCGCTCCCTCCCAATCGCCGGCAGCTTGGAGATCGGAGAAGAGAAACCGAGATGATTTTTATGGGATTTCGGCCAACTGAGGCAGCGCCTGAGCACGTGACCACCGAAAATGGAACCCTTGGGCCCCGATCTTCGAGGTGGCAGCGTCAAATCGATTCCGACCAAGCTCCGACCAACGGTCCGGCCAGCCTCTTCTTCTCTGTAATCCCTCTTCTCCTATCTTGCCTTCTTGCTCTTTGCTTCCTTTTAATCTTATTCGCTATTTCTAATTGTATCTGTTGGTATAAAAAAATTTACAGGTTCTAAAAGATTTAGTGCTCGTCCTTTGCCATCTCCATTGCTGGTAATTTTTAGATTTTTTTTTATTCTTTTGGGAGGTCGGTGGATTGGTGGGTCCATGTTGGTTGGTGATAAATTGGAGGGAAATGATGGATGCAATTGGATTTCGTATTTTGATCTTTTTCCCTTTCTTCTTCAAATTTAAATTGGCTAATTGATCGAGCGAAGATTTTGAATTAGCAACTTAAGCGTTCATTAATTTTAATTTATAGGTATATATATTGAGCTGCTAAGGGTTTGAAACAGGTACTAAGCTGCCTCAGTGTTTGTATCTCAGCTTTTCATCATCAATGGACACATCAAGAAAGAGGTATGCTGTTGTTACAAGGGCAAACCGAGGGCTTGGCTTGGGAATAGTGGAAGTGCTGGCATCGAATGGGATCATAGTTGTTCTGATAGCAAGAGACGAAAAGCGAGGCCTTCAGGCTCTTGAAAATTTGAAAAGGTCCCATCTTTCAGTTAATGTGGTGTTTCATCAGCTTGATGTCACAGATCCTGCTAGTATTGGATCTCTTGCAGAGTTCATCAGAACCCAGTTTGGAAAGCTTGATATCTTGGTATTTCCATTTGCAAATTCTGGTTTCAGTATAGCTGCTGCTGTCTCCACAAAAGAGCAGATCTGGTTTTGTATTTCAAGCATGTAGTTGATGCTTTGTCCAAAAAGGGCGGTATCTTTGTGATGGATTTATATGGTGGAACATCATCAGAGGGCAAGCTAAGGCTTCAAAGAAGATTTTCAAATTTCACGGTATATTATTTCTACTCTATATTTGATTTACCATATGCAGCATAAATCACTATTTTTTGTGGGCAGGTTAAAATATAGAAGGCATAATACCTAGGTCAACAAACCTACTTAAAAATCAAGCTATAACATTTGCCATTAATTTTAAATAGACAAATGACATACCCAACATACATCTATGATTGATGGCAAGCATTTTTTTTATTCTCATGAAATATTCATTATGGCCTGATGATCACAAATGGACCTATTTTTCATAATTAGGCAAAACAGTTTTTAAGTTGAGAGTTTCCTATACCTCATATGGGAATCCAAAATTATATCTATAAGCACAAATATGAAAGCATTTCCACATAAAGTAGTTTGTATTTGTAATATGTTGTGAAGTTCCACGTTTAGTGTTCTCTTCTGCCATTTTCATTGTGGTCTTTCATCTTATGATTCAAAATGTGCTTTAGAATATATGTCAAACATGAGAAACAATACTTGCATGACAAACTAAGAATTGAAGGAAAAGAAAATCTTTGTTTTTCTTGCGACTACATAACTGAATTAGTTAAAATCTTTGTTCTTCTTGTTGAGATTGTACAAAGAAGAGAGGCTAAATACATATAGATGGTATGTGATGTTGCTTCGGCATTTAAGTTAGAAGCTTGCTAATACTGCCTTAAATGACATTGACTTATCTTTTGATGCTCTTTGAGAAAAAAAAATAAAAGAAATATAATGTTTATATAGTGTTTTGTTCTTATGATGATTCAATTATGGCAATCTAATTACATATTTTACCAAAGTCAATGCTCAATATTTCTATATGTTACTCCCAGTGCTTTTTATTTGATAGAAAAACAATAAACTGAAAATACTTATGCTAGATATGAACAAGAAAGAGGAAAAACAATTCTCTATTGAAAAATATCTTTACTATTTCTATGATTGCCATTGGTTTTGCAGTTTGCTTACTTGAGAGCTCATCAGTTGACGATGATCTTGCGACCTGAAGAAGGACCTTTCTGCAAGACCTGAAGGACCTTTTAGGTAGTTCAAAGGTATACATTAGGCTGATATGGAACAATGAGAAGATTAAAGCCTCTTATTAACGGCTAAATTGTCATTATCTTCTTTCTTAAACATGTTATATATTTTTATTATTGTTGTTCATCTTTAAATTATAATTAGATAATTTTCACAGTATCGCAAGACATTGTGTACAATATTGATATTATTTATACAGTAATTATGATATATACTGGCTTTTTTGGATATTAAAATTGTTAATTCATATATGTTTTTAATTTTAATTTTTTTGTATTGATTGTATTGGGCCTATTTTTGCTTTTACGAGCAGGAAATATATAATTTAAAAAAAATGAAAAAGAGAATAAATAATTCAATTTTACGGACAAAATACCGACGGATATATCCGTCTCTATTTTTCTGAAATAAATTAATATTTTATTAATCAAATTTTCCGACGGATTACCGACGAAAAATCCGTCGGTAAAAAGTCAAACCGACGAAATATCCGACGGATTTGTTAAAAAAACTACCTACAGAATTTTTTGTGTTTCCGTAGGTAGAATCCGTCGGTTCCTCTTACCGACGGATTTTTCGGCCGGTAATTTGGTACCTACAAGCGTTTTACCGACGGATTAATTCCGTCGGTAATCCATAAAAAAGTCGGTAAGGCCTTTTCCGTCGGTAAAACGCCCTATTCCGTCGGTAAAAATCCGTCAGTAAAATCAATTTTTTTTGTAGTGAGAGATTTTTTATCATTATGAAATTGCGAGTTTTTCTTTGTGATAATTTCTCAAGTTCCTATTTTTCAATAATTTAGAACAAGGTTCTTTTTTTTAAGGAATGATTTACAACAAGTTAATTAATAATACATCCATTAATATTATTTTGATTTCCAGTTTTTGAAGATTTTTTTCCGATTTACTAACTAGCAAGAGCTATCGATCGATTTGTTCCCATCCAATAGGAAATTTTCGTTTTTTCGAAAGAATTATCATTTTTTATTTTCTTAGAAATATTCTTCAATGAATTATCATATATAATAACATAGACATTTTTGTAAAAGTTGCTTAAAATCTGGAGAGAATATGAACAAAATTGAGATTTTGAAGATTATGGTGGGTACGTGAAAATGACCTAACCAATGCAGCCGGTTGCATGTACTTAACTACAAATATATGTACGTGCTATGCAGTGTCGGTGAGCATAAAATTTTGTAGGATCTACTGTACCACTTTCAAATACCTAACTAGATTGAGTTATTCTTATTAAAGTTTGGAACAAATTTTGATAAGAAGACAGTTCGGTGTGTAGTGTGCACAGTGCCTTAACCATTAGCAGAAGTTGGTGGTTGAGCGACAAATAGGAGTGGTAACCATGCAAGTCCTTTTCCATTAGCTCAATCCCTAAGTGGACATATGAACTGAAACTCAATGTATCAGCGTCACATATTTTTCTTTATATCCTTTAATTATTTCTCTATCTCAACGACCATATAATGTATAGACTAATGCTATTGATTTATTAATTTTTTTAATGTCAAACCCAAATTAAGACTTGGCTTAAACATTGTAAATGCAAGTATATTTTTAGCAAATCAACTTTCATTTCAAACTAAGTTTGCCCAACTCCAGATTCTAAATATGATTAGTAGCTAAGATGAAATAAAGACTTGGAATAAGAGAATCCAAAGAATCCATCATAGTTGGGCCACCGTTTCAGATTAGCTAAAATTAATGGAATTTCAGTTTAGGAAGTGACTTTAACTTTGATACTTTAACCCTATTGGCCACAAAATAAGAAACTACAATCATTTGCCTACGTGGTCAAATTTATGCACCTGAGAAAAGTTGGTAGCCATCATTCATTAAGTATATGCATTAGACTTGCTGAAAATATCTATTTGGCTCAGCACAAATCGTTTTCCTTAATTAATCATAATCTATCTATATCTAGTCATCTATTCAAGCAGTTAATTTTCTAAATTCATGGCTATTAAGTACCCTAACCGATAGTCCTTCTATATCTACCCAGTATAGATAGTTTGTTCCATTAAATTTTGATAAATTACATTTCAAGAACACTATGTCTTAAAAAATAGAAAATCAGGAAATAAAACGTAGAACCGATTATGAAATAATTAAAGTAGAAATAAGATTATTAAAAGAGGTAATACGCATTTTTGGATATTAATTATTAAACAACACCAGAATGAGAAAGAAAACTGAAGCATTAAATGCGTGTAAGAGTAGTAGTTTGGACTGATAATCAAATTAAAATTGCAGTTACGCTAAGGTCATAGGCATTGAAAACGTACCCACTAATAGAATTATTCTATGAATGCCAATTTATTATCAATAAGCAACCCTCTCATCTCTTATCTAACAATGTGGAGTTTTAAGTTTTAAACCTCCCAACTAACAAATTTAATGAAAGAACTTGATTGAGATTAGACTGTTATGAAATGCCAGTCGAATATTTATGTTCTTTCTCTGCAAAGCAGAGGTTAATGGTAATTTCATTTTTAGAGGTCAGTTGGATCAATGGAGACTTGGGCTAACAAAGCCTTGTGATCAAGTGGTCAAACCTTAGGCATTGTATCCCAAAACCAGTCAGTCACATGCAGGCCCAAGTAACTAATCCAAAGACTCCTAATGTGGCTTTTTCAGCTTATTGAAGAAACATGGCTGCCTGCCTACAGCACGAGAAGATATGGAAAAAAGATTAGGGTCAAATTTAACGTTAAAATATTTAAAATGGTAAAAATTTCTCTAAAATTTTATTTTATTTTATTTATTTTTTTAAAAAAAGAATCTTTAAATATTAAAAATAATATATATTTACTCTTTAAATATTAAAAATAATTTATAATTATTTCAAATACACACTATCTAAAATCTGAAGTGCTTTAAACTATTTTCAATACTTTTGAGGAAAAATTTGCCCTTTTAACATAACCATGAACGTACGGCATATATTCCCAAGCCTTTCAAAAGCTATTTTTTACCATCCATTTAGCAAAGGACTAGAAAGTCAGTTTCCTCGTAATACAAGTGCGTCTGAAAACTAAAATGAAACTGATGAAAATGGAGTACAAACACCAAGATTGAATATAAATTTACAATTTGATCATAAGAATTTTAACAAATGAATTAATGAATATTCTTTACACAGAATTAGAAGAAAGAGAAGCAACGAGAGAAAATACAAAAGTGCTGCCAAAACAGAAGGTTTACATTAAGCTTATTATTCAATTAATATGCTGAATACAGCGCTTTGTCTCTTATAATTTAAGTAGAGATGGTCCAATTGTTGCTGCCTGACATTCTACAACTTCTGTTTCTCATTATCCTGCAAGTTATTATAATCACAAAACAGAAGGAGCGAAAATATTGGGAGGAACTCAATGAAAATGCATAAAGCAGTCAATAATCTCTGGTGCCAACAAGATATCCCAGATTCAGACCAAGCACCCTGCCTATTTCAAGCCTCTGCTTCCCCTTGGCACTAAAGAAAGAAATACTTTCACTTCGATCTAATTATCACCCCAAAAGATACAGGCTGCACGGCAAGGTCTGGCACTTCCCCAAATCAATGTTCTTAAACTCTAGGTCGTACATTTTTTTCTCTCTATCTTCCCCTTTTCTTTAATTGCCGTTTCATAGCCACAAGCTCTACCATCTTAACATCTCCCCTTGTTCATTATGACCACCAAAACTCATAAAAGAGTAACTAACGTTATTAGTTCAGATATTTCCTTTTTAATTTTCAAAGGAATAAGTTTGATTTGGGAACTTGTGGATGTTACCGGTACTCATTGTCAAATCTTGTAGAAATCTATTTCTCAGAATGCAATAGACTATTCTTGTTCATTTATTTGGAAGCACGGCCCCAAAAATTGGCACCATGGGGATTGCAACCAATGCTCGGTATGCCAAGCATTACTTCCAACTAAGGAATGATCTCTGACAATAAAAACACATTTTTTTAATATCTTAATTTGTTCAAAGGTAACAGGGCCTGGTTTGCACAACAAGGGTAAGAGATACCACCCTCTTCTTCTGCATTAATTAATACCACCCTATTCTGAATTGACTAAAACAACTCTCTTGCCTATGAATATCAAAGCCTACCGTTTTCTCCCACCCATCTCTATTGCCTCTTTCTGGCCTAAATTTAATCTCACTTTTGGGTTAGGTTCCTGAATGGCAAGAGATAGGCTATTTTGATTGTTTGAAAAAGCTATCATGGAGATTTTGATTAGCATTATTCTAATGATTGTTTACTTATCAGAAGTTCTGAACTGTATTGGATCTATGTCTAAGAAATTGAGGGCCATATCATCCATTGGTAAGGAAAGGGGCTGTTCTAAAATTTTATACGGAACTAGAAAATGATTGTGCTTACCGAACCGTCCACCATCTTGTCAAAATCGTCATCAAGGGTATCATCGCCATCATCTGTAAAACAGATAGATCATAAATACATTTTAAATTTTCAGTTGATCCTTGTTTTGTACAATTCTAATTGATGGATCAAATGTTGCATATTAAACTAATAGGACATGGAAAACAATATGTGAACTCAAAAGTAATATATGATATGGAAGGCCTTACCTGTATCACAAGGCTAGTAAACAAAATTAAAAGTGTAGACCAAATTAGTTGCATTTGACATCGAACTATGGTTTATCACCTTTTTTGGGAAACAAAGAACAAATGGATTTTTCTTTATTATTTATGAAATATTTTAAGGAATGTCTGACTAAGTGGATACTTTAGAAACTGTTTAAAACATGGTGAAAGTTGAAAGCAAAGAAACAGTCATCAAAGTGTGGCACAAAAAGTACACCCTTTCAATGTTATTGTAGGGGCATGCAACCCGTATAAAATGGTTAGCAAAACTGAATACAGAAAACACATGCAGATTTCAAGAAAAAGGAAGGAACATGCAAATTATAAACCAAATATTTTAACAACCACAACTAAGTTCATCAAAGATGACACACCCGGACCCTCATCACTGTCTCCACCTAGGAGAAATACATCCAAATCTTGCTCAGTGTATGATGCTTTGCTTTGCTGATTTGGTTTCTTCACATCTTGTTTGGAAGTGGCATTGGATTTGAGGTGCTCCTCTCCTGCATCATCTGTCGCTAGCTTCACAGATTCATGTGCTGCATCCTCAATGTAATATTTCTCATAGCTAAAAGCAACGATAAGATTTAAGGTTTTAGCATGTGAAATGAAAACATGGACAAGTATAACCTAAGTAAAAACCTCCACCAGGAGTAATTGCAGAAGCAACACATGATCATACAAAAGAGAATATAAGAGTGCAATCATTTCCAGTTTCAAAGTCTTATGAGCATAATAGCAAACAATGATCATTTAATTCAAGCATGAAAATTGATTTTGAAAATGTCATTTAGCTGACAGCTGCTTCACTATTAGCGAGTTAGAACATATTAACATGAAACTATCAACACCCATAGTTTCAAAAACTTTATCATCTTTTCCCCAAAAAGAGGTCCATAAGAAAGAGCAGGCCCTGTATGTAGAATGGGCAAAGTAATATCAATACATGGTTGATTCCAAATCTTTTGGAAGGTAGGCTTAAGAAAGATTAAGTGGGTATGGCTTCAAGTACAGAAAGACTGTTGTTAGGACTAAAACTAGAACCAAGAGTATTTGTCAGTAACAGAAAGGCTTATTCATGGGTCCCTATTCTCAAAATCAATTATTTCAGATTTTCTTAACTCCGCGTATTTATTGCTCAAAACAGTACTCTTTTCCATTAAAAATTTGCTGTTGGCCTGTAAATCAAATGGCAGATGTGTTATACTGGATATAATTCAGAATATTCCAATTTTGCAAATTAACCAGATCATGTCCACTAAGAAGATAAATATTACATTAATAATTGGCTCGTTTTCTTAAGTATCATTTTCTCCCTGCCAATCATTCACATTACTTTGACATTAGGTAATTCATATCTATACATGTAAGCCTTTTACCATAGAACTATGAGATGTTTGCCTATGTTCTTGAATTTTACAAGGTGCTTTGATAGTTTCTCTTCATCTAGCTTCCCCCACTCCCACCAACAAAGGATTTTTGAAAATCATTTAGGCAAAGTTGCATTGAAACTGTTATATTGCATTTCAAATTTTGAAGCCAAAAGTATCTAGAGTTATTATCAATAGACAAACATGAAAAAAACCAAACAAACCCATCCAGAAGAATGGGCTATATATTTGAATAACAGAACTTTAACTTAATTTGTAACCACAGGAAGATGAAAGTTATTGGAGATAAAGCATGTAAGGTTTAGCCTTCCATTAAGAAAGCATGAATATTTTAAAATCATCAGAAAACTTGTGAAGCTTCAATTTAAAAGGCCAGTCACTTACAGTGCAACGTGATTGTTCACCAGCATAAAATATATCCTCCAGAATTTTCTTTCTTTCATAATACGTGGGCATAACTGATATCTTAACTTGGATATTTCCTGAAACAAAGCATGAAAGATATTCACAGTTTATAACGGAAAACATCAAATGCATATGCAGCAAAACTTTTGGGTAGATCACATGTAAATGAGTTTCTTCTTTTATTGTTGATGCATGCAACAGCATATGCAACTTATTAATCAAATAACGAATTATTATAGCACTACAAAACTGAAAGAGATGTGAAATTCAACTTTGCTAGTTAACAATCTATGCAACGAATCAAACTTGAGCTGTGTTAGAATATAGCAGTAAAGTGATTGGAGCAATTTAGGGAGCAAATTAGGAAACTATAATTATTAATTTGGTTACTTTTCTTTGTATAAATAGAAGTGTAATCTTAGGTTTTTTATTAATTGAATATAGAATTTCAATTCCCATTGTGTTTTGTCACATGGTATCAGAGCCTAGTCGAGTTTCTGGGTCTCGTTTTGTTTGAGGGTTGAGTTTCCCTCTTATGGGTTTTCTGGAATCTCTGGTTTCTGGGATATTTTTTCTGGGTTTCTTCCTCTAGTGAGCTCCGGTGGATTGCTGTTGCTTGGGTCACTGAGCTCCGGTGATCATCTTGCCTCACCGTCGACTTCAGGAGGAGCGCCGGTGGATTTCCGGCCTCTGCACAAAATACGGTGACCAGAAGACCGGCGAGTGAATCTCACGCCCCACCACAAGAATTCCGCTCCGTCTTCACGCGCCGGCGCATGGGAGATATTCCGGCGTCCGGTGGTCCTCCGATTTCACCTCCAGCGTCGCCTGGCCATTTCCGGTCATATTCCGGTGTCCTTTTTCGGTGGTCTTCCCTCTCGGTGGTGGCTGTCCTCTGCTTCTTCGAAGATTTACATGTGTTTTGCTGGTGTCATGGTTCGATTGATTCTTGTGGCTACACCTGTTGTGTGCCTTATTAGTGCCATTGTTGTTTCCTGCCTCAGCTTCTTCTTGGGTGCAGTGTCAGTTTTGTCCTCTGCCTCTGCTGCTTCTAAATGTTTGTGGCTGGTTCTTGGTGTTCCTATTTTGTGATTTCTACTTCTGTTTTGGAAAGTGTGTTTTCCTTATTCTCCATTTTGTTTTGAAGTTTACATGACAGGATATGTGTAGGCTTCGTTTGGAGAGAATTGCGCTTGATCTTCGTTTCGTGTTGAAGTCTATTCATGGGTTATTTGTTTAGGCTTCGTTTGAAGAGAGTTGCACTTGATCTCCGTTTTGGGTTGAAGCTTACGGCATGGGTTATTAGTAGACTTCGTTTGGAGAGGGTTTCGTATTTGTTTTCCATTTTATTTTGAAGTTTGGGATTATGTTTTAAAGTTTATGTTATGAAATAAATTTGTAACAAGCTGAAGCATAATTAAAATTTATGCTCCAGCTTGAGGGGGAGTGTTAGAATATAGCAGTAGAGTGATTGGAGTAAATTAGGGAGCAAATTAGGAAACTATAATTATTAATTTGGTTGCTTTTCTTTGTATAAATAGAAGTGTAATCTTAGGTTTTTTATTAATTGAATATAGAATTTCAATTCCCATTGTGTTTTGTCACAAGCTGTAATAGCAGCTCACAACAGAAGTACACATAAGATCTGTCCAAACAGATCAGTCATAAGTTTGTGCAACAACATTTCCTAGTGTCAACTGCTGATTATCAAAATTTCATGCAAAAGACCCCCATGAGAAAACTAATCACCAAGCATGAAAATAACAAGTATGAATCTTAATCCCTGTGATGCGACTTTATATTTTGCTAATGGTCCATCATTCTATTCCTAGATGACATGGCAGTTAGTGAATCTTTCTTAATGCCTGTGATGGGACTTTAGCTTCTTCAATCGGTTACTAGCTAAGCAACTGACGGCAGGCAGTCCAATACGGAATTATTAGAGTAATGGCATGCTTAATACCATAATTCCAGCCACTAAAAAAAAAAATACGGCAACACTTCAAAAGGCATGACTTAATGACATAAAAGAACACACGTGAAAGGTAAAATTAAGGAAATATATACTTTGTCACTTCCATCCCCCAGCGCAATTCAAGAAGATCATCAGTCATGAACAAACCAATGGGTTGATGAATGTCAGATTTCGTACCAAAAATTTTGACAGAGAGATGTGAATAATTAGAGAACTTGTTCAAGCTCCTCTGAATATAATTATAAAGAAACCAGTCACTATTTTCATACTTTTTGCTCCTCGGACCAAACAAAAAACGCATAGTTTTAGGTTCCATATTAATTCGCAAATCGGTGACGCGTGCAGTGAGAAAAGAAGGAACCTTGACAGAGGTAAGAACCAGTTTGGCATGCTTTACTTGAAACTCTGTAAGATCCTGCCTCACATTTGATACCGTAGGCACGTTAGACATCTCCGAATCATCTACATACCAAACAATCAATCAATTTTCATAACCAAAAGCGGAAACAAAATGTTATTGCTTAAATTTTATCAAGATATGGCAATGTCATGTGCCTCATATAAATATAAATATATATATCACACGTAAAAGAAAAATTTAAGGAAGAAATAGGAAAGAGGTTCAAATATCAAAAGGCACAACCAATTAAAAACAGGAATACTAAAATTCCTCGATTTCCTGCATTTTCAGCAACCAAACAAAGAAATATATATATATATATATATATATATATATATATATATATATATATATATATATATATATATATATATATATATATATATATATATAACACAGCGTACCTTGTAGAGGAAAATCTTGAAATGTGCTTATAGTAATTTCCTTGACAAAGTCTCTCAATTCCTCCGTGATACCGAATCTCTCTAGCTCCTTTTCCTTCACCTCGTGCTGCATCTCAGCCGGAGGATCCGAGCGAGCAGATGGCGTGATTCCCTCGGCTAGAGATTTGATCTGGTCGGCTCTTTTGATGGCTTCGGTCTTGATGTGTTCGGCTCGCTTGGAAGCCTCGACGGCGATCTCCTTGGAACGCTTAGCCGTCTCGGAGACAATATCGGAAAGTTTGGAGGAACCGATAGTGATATCTTGAGAACGTTTAGAAACCTCAGCAGCAATCTCCTTGGAACGCTTAGCGGTTTCAGAAACGATATCGGAGAGTTTGGAGGAGGCAATTGTAAGATCTTGGGATCGCTTGGCGGCTTCCTTCGTCATCTCCTGAGTACGCTTGGCAGCGTCCTTGGCGAAACTACGGACTTTTTGCCAATAATCCATGGCAGAATCTGGATTTCCCGTCGTATCACAATAATGCTGGTAGTTCCTGGTATTTCCCTCTTCCTCTTTCCCCTTCTCTGGTTACTTGGCACAATTGAGAGGAGGGGAGGAGAAGAGTAGGGAGTTATGGATGAGGGACTGTTTGTTAATGAAGGAGCGGTGCACATGTGGCCAGGTTGACTATATTTTGAAGTTTGACCATACACATATGACAAACAAAGTTAACAACACCCAATAAAAAGCAACATCTCATTTGTCATGTGTTCTTGTCTCTCTTTGCAAGTATAATTTTTTATTTTGAAAAATGATAAAGTGCCATCCCGTAATACTCCTAATGAAAATATTTGGCTTCACCAAAAAAACGAAATTAAAAGATATAAAAAACTGATTGCTTTCTAAAACAATTTGTACTTTTAAATTTTTTGGGAGAATTTCTTTTATCACAAAATTCCTTTTTCTGCAATTGAATTTGAAATTAAAAAAAAAACATGGATAATTAACCAATTATAATTGGTGCGAGTGGTAAGGCACTCTCATTTTTTGAGTGAGGTCAAAGGTTCGATCCCTGCTCGTATATGGCGTAACATATTGGCCAACACTTTACCCCTTAAATGGACCGACCTGGTGCAAACGAGGATTAGTCTGAACGTGGTATAGATTTAAAGGTACCTTTCACAGTTGAAGCCCATCCAAAACACTCCGTGTCAAAGACAAAAAAAAACATTGATAATTCAACAAGCAACAAATAAGTTTGAATTTCTTTTTCTATTTTTGCACTAGAATTATAACAAATTATATTTATGTTTCTAATTTACAAAACAAAAACACCAACAACAAACCATGATGACAGGTTAAATGAACAGCAAGTTCCTTACGATTACCTATAAAAAATAAACAAAGGATCGGTGAATTTCCGACAAGTGAGTCTCCGTCAGTCAAATCAGGATTTTTATGTAAAAAAAAAGTAAATTTCTGGCAAAAAGATTAAATCACCATTTCTTACCTGTTTTTTTTCTCTTTTTATAGGAAAGGTTAGCACATTTGCAGGAAATAATGGGAGGAATTTTTCGTTTTTTTTGGCCACTAACCCATAATCCATGATTCTCGAGGAAAACGTGGATTAGGAGTAACTATTTGTCCATCTTGATGGAGGTGTTTCCAAAATATATTCTTAACCGAACTGTGACCCGATTTGAGAGTCCGATTAACTCGAACTGTTGGTCGGTTTATGAAAATCCTGATTAAGCAATGTGCTCGGTTAATATTGAACCGTTGAACCGATCTTTGAGTTCGGTTGTTATCAAATCCAAAATTACAATTTTTACACTAAAAATGAAAAAAAAAAAAATTAATGTTTGTTAGAACTAAATGATATGCAACAATCACCAAGGAGCTATTTTTTCCAAGAGCTCGATGCTAGTGGTCACGCGCTCAAAATAGACCTAAATTAACCGACATTTGTGTTTGAAGATTTGGATCACATCATCACCGATCTATCTTCCGGTAGCGAGTGGTGACCATCGGAGGGGATCGGAAGAAGCTCCTCATCTTCAGGAGTTCAAATATAACTTTCATATCACCATTTGCCGTCAAAATCAAGCGAAACTTGATTCAGAATGTTTCAATGAAGAGAGAGAATCGCAATATGAGAGAGAGAAGGAAGGAGCGTGGTGATGTCCACAGTTGGAGTTTATGAGGTGAAGATGGCATCCATGGTGGGGGCGGCGACGGTTGTATTCATCGAAAAATAAGTGACGATAATGATAATAATGATGATAAAGAAGAAGAAGAAGAAAAAGAGGGAGATGAGGAGGGCGAGACGTTAAAGTAGAGGAGGGGAGAACGAAAGAATTTTTTTAGAAATTATTATTTTTTTTTACCACATTAGCTTTTTTACTAATTGAATTGCTAACCAGGAGGAAGGTGTTAAATGTCGCATTATAATTTACTGTTAGTGCCGTTAGCTAAATATACATTCCATTCATTGTGATTTCAAATGTAAATAGAATAAAAAATTTTCAATGGCAAATTTTGTAACTCTAGCTCTTATTACCATTTTTTATTTACTTATTATTCTATTAAATTATTTTTCCAAATATATATATATATATATATATATATATATATATATATATATATATATATATATATATATATATATATATATATATATATATATATATATATATATATATATATATATATCACATGACTAAAGTATATTTACATAAAAATTCATTATATATATTTCAAATCCTTTACATGCAACATTTACAAAAAAAAAATTACTCTATACTAAAATTAGTCTTTACTTACTATCTTCTCTAGTAGTTTGCAAATGTTGACTTAAATTCAATACTTATACTTTACACTTGTGTACCTATATGAAAAAAATATCTGTACTAAGTAATGGCTCAATGGAGAGTAAACAGTACAATTGACTTTTTGTCGAAATATAATATCCTTACTAGAACAATCTTTCCGATCTAAGAAAAAGGTCGGAATTTTTTTTCTTTTAACTTATAAACTTAATATACAAAATTCTTTAATTTTCACTATTTACCAAATAATTATCTATGAGATCCAACCTTAAAAATTGACCTATACTTGTCTAATTTTACTATACATTTTACAGAAAATTCGACAATATAACGGCATACATACTAGCCCCCTGAAAAATTCAACAATATCCATAGCCCCTCAGGGACACAACAATTACATTCCAAGATATATTTCATCCAAACATTCTCAAATCATATCCAATACATACAATCTATCCACAATGCTAACTACATAATACACACAAATACAATATGTTGCACTGTTACATATCAATTCTTATACTTCAATTAGTTATAATAATATACATGCCAATACAAAATATAAAATGTCCACCTTCTGTGTACTTTTGCTCCCGAATTATGTCGGTATTTACACGCAGTGAATCCTACGTGCTGAGCATTAAATATGCCCAGTGGTTACTAAAAATCATAACATTTTCCAAACAAGCACAATTTCGCAACTTATGTAAGTTATTATCTTTTGTATTAAAAATAAATACTTTTAAACTTTTTAAACAATATTTTTAATATATTACTCAAGTTAGGTAAATTTTTCACTTTAATCATATAGTTTTCAGTTAATTATGAAAATGCTTTTTTTGGCAATTATTTATAATTTTGCCATTATTTTGACTTCTAATTGACTTTTGACATATAATACTATTAAATAGGCTTTGTTTTGACTTTTTATATAAAATTATATTTTAATTTCTGTACTTAACAAAATTTTATTTTTGAACTGTTTGACCATCAAATTATAATTTTGTCCTTACAAAATATTTTCTTATCACTTTTACTAATTAAAGGCAAATTTTGGAAAAATTATATTTTTGTCCTTAAACTTTTAATTTCTTTCATTTAAATCCTTTTTTCACTTTTAACATCTCTTTTAACTTTCTTTTTGCACTATTAATTTATTCTTATTAATATGCTCCTAGTACAATTTCGGCATAAATTTTCTGACTGAATATGCTGGACGTGAATCCCACAGGGCCACATACGGAACACTATTGAGAAATGATCCCAAATGACCAATTCTCACAAAACAATAATCACTATAAACATATCAGAGGCTATGGGAGATCAATAATCCTACCATAGCAAAGCAAGTCGTCATGACTTGCATCGCGGTACAAAAGATCCCTATGGCTAGTCAAGTATATCCTGAGTTAGGTTTTGACTGCCTGACTATTACTAAGGGCAAAAATTCAATTAATTGCAATACATTATTCAGATTTTTAGATGATTTTCTTTACCTTTTCAATACGGTACTTTTTCAGTAAATCTTTTTCTAAACTTTTCACAATTGTGAATTATATCGCTATAATCCATCATTTTTCTTCAGTTTATGAATTAACTCATATTAATTCATTATTTTTCACTTACAATTTATTTCATTTTTCAAACTTTTGATAATTTCTATAGCTATTTTATCTCAAAAAGTCTATCAATTACACTTTTCATTTTTGTATCACAAATTGGGCTTTATTTCACAGAAAGTCACTATTTTTCTTTATTTGCATTAATTACTTTACAAAAATTCAATAGATTTACACTTACATATTTGAATATTTTCTTTAAAATATTCAAATAAATTTCATAAATTCTGTAAAAATTCACGGGTATATTTGTAAGGCCCCGCATTACACCCTAAGAGTAATCAGGTATGTTTGATGTATATAGTGAAGGTAATACGAGGAGAATGTGCATTGAAAATGTAGGAAATGACATGGAAGGAATTAAATGAAATGGAATAAGTGTAAAAATTAGAGAGAATGTGACATTAGGGATATAATTGAAAAGTTAAAGTAAAAGAAATGTGGCAAAAATAGAAATAAAGAAAGATGAGAAATTAAATTAAGAAACATAAGTTTAAAGAGGGATTAAAGTGAAATTGTGTAAGATTTTATTTGAGCCACCAATGGAAAAGTGACACTAATATCTCTAGAAATCTTAAGATATAAGTTAAAAGAAAAAGAAGTGGATGTGTGTGTGTGTGTGTTGGCCGGCCATATTTGGCCACAAAAACAAAACATAAGGTTTTGTTCATCTTCCTTGGTTTTTCTTCTTCATTTCTCAAGCTTGAGTGGATCATCCAAGTAGAGAAAAGCTGTAAATGGTAGAGATGAAGAGCAAGAGTAAAGAAGAGAAGATAAGAAGGAAGAAAGAAAAAGTTAAAGCTTAAGCGAGGTATGGGAGTTAAATTATTGTTCTATGTTTTTGTAGTAGAAATAAATTGTTATATGTGTTTTAGATGATCCATAGTTGATTTTTGAGTGAATAATTCAATGAATAGTGCATGAGAAAGTTGATTTGTGCCTTAGAAAGAGTTGAGTGAAAATCTGTTTTTGGTTCACATGAACCAGTCTTAGTAAAAATATCATAACTCTTTTTGTAGATGTCTGATTTATGTGATTCAAATTTTATATGAACGATAAGACTTATACCTACAACTTTGTAGAAGAAACTGGGACCTAAATCTGTCTCTAGAGTGCCCGAAAATGAGCTTGAAGTGGACAGACCCCTGCTGTCCATCTCAAGTGAGCAGTCTTTGGTTTTTAGTAAATAAATTGAGATTTAGAAGTCTGATTTGAGTGATTTTTAATGTTTTAGAAACTATAGACATATTGGAACAACTTTGTAGAAGACAACTTTCCCTAAAATGATTTTTTCTTGATAAAAAACGGCCTAAAATTCGAGACAGAAAATCCATCTTTGAGCGATTTTAGGCATCACGGTTACTATGATTTTCATAGTAACCGTGAGGCAGTCTAGAACCAAAATGTACCCTACCTCATGGTTACTAAGATTTTCTTAGTAACCGTGATCCCTTTAAAAAGTATAGAACACGGTTATTACTTATCCGGTAATGATCGTGAGGTAGTCTAATGTAGTCCAGACCCGAAAGTGCAACTAGGACACGGTTATCATGAATTTAATAGTAACCGTGACACTATCCTGTTTTTATTGAACTTGATTTTAAGGTCACAAATTGTTATTAAAGCATGTTTAAGCCTTTCTAAGTGTTTTTAGAGTGTTTTAAGTAAAGGAAATAAGAGTAATAAGCAATATAAGTAAGTGTAAAGCTAATGAGTTAATGAAATAAGGTTTAATTGTTAAATCTTATTATATGAAAATTTATACAATTAATGAATATGAATGAACATGAATATGAGTGACATGGTATAGTAAATGATTGCATAATCTATTAAATATATTAATGTTATGTTTCTAAAACTATGTAATAAAATGTACTAGTAATGAATGTGAGTGAATATGACAAATGGTAAGTAAAATGTTACTAATTGCATGACAATTAATACTTATACTAGTGTTAATGTTAAGTGTAATTGAAATTATTGTTTAGTGATTTTGTTGCATGCTCTATTTGATGTGTTATATCTTTATGAATCTAGTTGGATCAAGTGTGATAACTTTGAGTGATTAAAGACTAATTGTAAGCCTGAATTTCACATAGTAATGGATAGATAGGCATCCTATAAAGGGAATAGTGATTGCAGCTGCTAGTGATGTCACCAAAATGTGACTAGTGTAGTGTTGATACCTTTTGGTATTTAGTGAACCGAGACTTTTATGTCTCTAGTGTTTGTACCCGTATCCACCATTTATGAGAATTCAGGCAATGAAAGTGATCTGAATATCGAATAGTGATAAGTGACAATTAATTTAAGTGTTACATGATCCTTTGTTAGTGTTAGTGTTTTATGATAATGTTAGTGTTTTTCAGTGAATATTGAAGAGTAAGTAGAAAACTATATTGCGATTGTTAGTGAGTGTATAATTGCTATTGAGTGTGGTTAATGCATGTATTGAATAAGAGTGACATGTTATTATGTTATATGTATTGCCATATTACATTGATTGTATTTGCAACTTCGATAAGAAGTCAATTGTATTGTTTATTTTCCACTGAGCAATTGCTCAGTACGGGTGTTTTTTCGTGTAGGTACTCAAGTGTAAGAAGGTGTTTTTGCTAGAGTCAACATCTGCAGGCCACTAGAAGGAAAGCGAGTCAGGGCTATTTTTGATAATGTATTATTTATTTGTAAATGTATAATGTATATAAAGATTTGAAACATGTATGTAATGAACTAAATTGTATTTATACTTTAAATTTAATGTATGCCAGATGTATAAATGTATTTTTGTACCAGTAATTCAATAAAATTGTAATGGTCTCAACACCCGATCAGTCGTGAATAGTACTTTTCGATAATGAATAGTATTTTTCGGGCCCGAAAGAACACCCGAAAGTCAAAAATATTTTATTGAACCATTTGAAAGGTATAGTCATGGTGAGCCTAAAGTTGAAATTTGAAGTGAATTTGAGGTCAAATAGACATCCAAAAGTCAAAAATACGAAAAAGGTAGCGAATTAATTTCTCTGATAGGAAAAAAGACTTAATTTTGCTTAAATAATTAAAAATAGTAAACGAACTCCGAATATCATCAGATTTTGTGTGCCCACATGAATTTTTATGTAGAATATTTTGGTGATGAGAATGAAATTTTTCGGTGACACCGGCAGTTATCGAATCGGATCGATAAGTTTGAATCGGACCGATAACGGACTCCGATTGAGCCAAAAATTTACGTCCTACCTATTTTTAATGTTTTAAGAATGATGGAATCAAAATTGAAGTGATTTGAGGTGAGAAAGATAGAGATTTTGGTTTGGGCCCAAAATGACTTAAAATAGGCTTAATTTTATATTTGGGTTAAGCCCATTAATTAAGCCCCTAATTAGGCCCATTTGAGAGGTATAAATAGAGGCAAAATCTATAGAAATCTTTAGATTTTTTTGGCTCTATCTTCTCCTCCCTAGGTGGCCAAACCACCTCTTCTCCATCTCTCCCTATGATTTCTTTTTTTTTTTTACCTCAAATCTCTCTTAAACCTCAACATAAAAGATAAAGTTCTATCTCCCTAAATCCTCATAGTAGCCTCAATCAAGTGGCTTGAGCAAAGGAAGGTAAGAAATCAAGTGAAGAAAGGAAAAGAGGTAAGATGGAACTTGAAAATTTGAGTGATTTTAATTGGTTTTTTGATGTGTTCTTATAATTTTTGAGGTGTATAAGCTAATTATGAGCTTGGATTTGTCATTTGAGGACAAAAAATTGAGGTTAGGAAGGCTAAAGAATTCGGCCAAGGATGCATAAGGTGGATGGATGGAGTTTTGCTTGGTGTCAAGTAAAAAAAAGTGAGGCTTAAGGAAGATTAAGCTTGGATAAAGGTAAGTGACTACAAAATCCCTTAATTTTCCATTTAATATGATTTTTTCTTGATTATGTAACTAAAATAAAAATATGTAAAATTGTTAATTGATGCAATTATGTTAGGGTAATTGCAATTGGATTAGAGAAATGATGAATGGAAAGTGAAAATGAAAGAAATAAAAATATTTAGGAAGAAAATTATTGTGGTCGAAAATGATAATAAGGAAAAATGGTGAGGAATTTGCATGTAAATGATGTATGTTGACTTAAAATAATTGTAGACATGATAATTGATATCTATAAATTTTTAGAGAATATTTAAAAATTATTTGAAAATTTTAAAGGTTATGTATAGGGTATGTACTGAATGAAAATTGTGATTTATTGTGAATTAAATGATTATTTTGATGAAAAATGACAATGACCAATAAATAATGTATAAATGAAATTTATTAGAATTTATCAAAGTTATTAGAATTTTATTGAAATTTTTATGTGACTATATATAATGGAAATAATTGAATTTTTAATGCATAATTGTATTAAAATGACAAAAATGATGAATTAATAAGAAAGTGAATTAATGTCAATGACGAGAAATAAAAAGTCAACCGACATATTTTTTTGAAATAATTATTAGGTCATAAAAATAATAAGAATAATGAATTATTGGAAAATAATTCATAAATAAATGAAAATAATGGAAATAAATTAATACGTGAATAAAAGAAAAATAAAATGAGTTTTAAATAAAAAATGACTTAAATGAAAGGAAATAAAAAAGTTAGGGGAAAAATGGTAATTTTACCAAAGTAGGTAATTAACGCGTTAAAATAAGTAAGAAATATTTACCAAGTGTAAAATGATAATTTCGAAGAATTAACTGTATTAAAAGATAAAGTTTTCATGATATAAGGACTAAAATGTAATTTTACCCGAAATGGTAAAATAAAGAATAAAAAATGAATAATGGAGGAAATTATATAATAAAAATGAAAATAAATGATTATAATGGCAAAATCGTAATTATGCATTGAAAATGAATAAATCGATAGAAAAAGTTAAATTATGTATGTTCGAGGCCTAAAATAATAAATGATATTAATTAAGTTCCTAATTGCCTAAAAGTAGAAAAATAAAAATGTGATTAATTTATCAAAATAAATTAGTCAACAAAAAGTATTAAAAGAGTTAATGATTATAAAAATGATTCGCCAACGAAATAAGGTTGACATACCGAATGATTAAAAAGCTTGAGCAATAAAAGAAAAAGAAGTCAACTATTGAAGTATTAGAGAATAAATTGCAAATAATTGTATAAAAAGAATAAAAACAAAAATGTAAATTATAATGTCATAATTCATAATTTATAATCTATATAAAAGATTGAAAAGTTTAAGTATCTGAGTGAATTATCGAAGAATAATTCACAAAAGTGACTGGAAAAGAGAAAGTGAATAAAAGGATAAAAAGTTATTGAATAGTCAAAGACACAAAAAAAGTGCATTTGATCAGAATAAAGTATAGTAGCAAATAAAAGAAAGAAATTAAAGAGTTTTAAATGTTCAAAAACGTTTACAAATGTGACTGATTATGTTTGCCCTTAGCGAAAGACAGGTATTATGATTCTTATTTTGGATATAATTGGCTAGCCATAGGGACACTTCTGTACCGCGGTGCAAGTCATGGCGACTTGCTTAGCTATTGACGGAATTTTTAAACTCCATAGCTTCAGTGAAAGTGAAAGCATATATGTTTCTGCTCTGTGAGACTTGATCTTTCGAGAACATTTCTCTATCTGTTTAGGGGGACCTTCGGATCCAGTCCCGAGTATCCTTTTTGAGAAACCTGTTATATTGCACTAAGAGCACATCGAAATGAATAAATTAGTACTGTTTAATTGAACTGAATATAAAAGATATAAAAGTTATATCGAAAAACGATTCGTTTAAAAGAGAATTCAAAGTTGAAATAAATCTGTAAAGGTTTCTGATCAGTGTATTTGAAAAGAAAAAGAAAGGTTTTATAAGAATAAAATATTAAATCAATGTTTAGTTAAGCTTTTATAAGAAATTCAAATATATCTTGTTTTACGTGAAGAAGATAATTTTAATTGATTAGTAATTCTTGTACCATTTATCACTGTAAAGATAATGACAAGTCTGAAAAATAATATTAATTTTCCTGATTAAAGTTAAAAAAAAGATGATAGTGACAAAAAGTGAACTTAATGCTTAGGTAACGCTTTTCTGAAGGATAAGTTACCTGAAAAGTAAAACGATATAAAGGCATATAATTATGCAATGAAAGAAAAGTAAAAGATATAAGTTTTAATTAGATAAATAAATATGGATAATGTATAAAAGAAGAAAAGAAAGTTTTGACTTACTCCAAAATAGCTATATCGCTTTGCGATGAAGCTTATCAGCCTTTTAACAGTAATGTAATTATTAGATCAAAGTTAAAGTAAAGTAATAGAATAAATAGTAAAAAAGTGAAGTCAGAATATAGATTGAATCATTGACCAGTAAAGCAAGTATTAAAAGTAGTTTATTTTGATACTAGTAAAGACACGAGTACCAATACACATCGCTAAATGAAATGATAATTAAATTGCTATGACTAAAAGATAAAATGAAAGTACTGATAAAAAGTAAAAGTTATAGTAAAGATTAACGTAAAGATAAAAGGTAAATCTGCTATTGATCTACCTAAGAAGATACTGTAAGATAAAGTTGAAAGTTTAGAAACAAAGAACAATGATTACTAAAATACGAGTTAATAACATGACTAATGTTAATAAAAGTAAGAGAAAGTGTTAAATGAAGTAAGAATAATTGTAGCATAAATTATGTAATTATGCTTATTCTTGGAAAATTCTTGGATTAGTAGTCACCACTGGACATATTTAAAGCTCAGCAAGAAGTGTTTACTGCGTGCAGGTTCTGGAGTGTTGCGGGAGCACAGTACATTGAAGGTCCAGATCGAAGAGAGAAGATTTTTGTGTTAGTTGGTGTAAGCTTTTGGCATGTATATACTTAGATTATTAAGGTAAAAGGTTTGAATGGTATTTTGGTTATATGTCTATTTGTCTTGGATGTATGGATTAGTATAAGTTTTGATTTAATGATCAATGTTTGTTTTTAATTGTTTATAAGACTGTTATTTGATTCTGAAATTTTTGTAAAAGTATTTTCAAGTGGTTTGAATTGCACAAAAAAACAACTTACCGTCGTCAGCTAAATTTCGTTTTGTTAAGCACTGTTCCAAGAAGGGTGTTACAAAAATAATAAGTATTTTAAATGGTAATAAGAGCGGGCATTACAATATTATTTAATCATTACATGAATTAATTCACTATAATTTATTATTTATACTAGTTACATAATCCATTATTTAATTTAAAAATAGTCAAATACTTTTCATAAATTTCATAAAAATTTATGAACTATTTAACCATCAAATTATAATTTTGTCCTTACAAAATATTTTCTTATCACTTTTACTCATTAAAGGCAAATTTTGAAAAAATTATATTTTTGCCCTTAAACTTTTAATTTCTTTCAGTTAAGTCCTTTTTTTTACTTTTAACCTCTCCTTTAACTTTCTTTTTGCACTATTAATTTATTCTTATTAATATGTCCCTAGTACAATTTCGGCATAAATTCTCTGACTGAATATGCTGGACGTGGATCCCACAAGGCCACATACGGAACACTATTGAGAAATAATCCTAAATGACCAATTCTCACAAAACAATAATCACTATAAACATATTAGAGGCTATGGGAGATCAATGATCCTACCATAGCAAAGCAAGTCGTCATGACTTGCACTGCGGTACAAAAGGTCCCCATGGCTAGCCAAGTATATCCTAAGCTAGGTTTTGACTGCCTGACTATTGCTAAGGGCAAAAATTCAATTAATTGCAATACATTATTCAAATTTTTAGATGATTTTCTTTACCTTTTCAATACGGTACTTTTTCAATAGATCTTTTTCTGAACTTTTCATAGTTGTGAATTATATCGCTCTAATCCATCATTTTTCTTCAGTTTATGAATTAACTCATATTAATTCGTTATTTTTCACTTACAATTTATTTCATTTTTCAAACTTTTAACAATTTCTATAGCTATTTTATCTCAAAAAGTCTATCAATTACACTTTTCATTTTTGTATCACAAATTGTGCTTTATTTCACAGATAGTCACTATTTTTCTTTATTTGCATTAATTACTTTACAAAAATTCAATAGATTTACACTTACATATTTGAATATTTTCTTTAAAATATTCAAATAAATTTCATAAATTCTGTAAAAATTCACGAGTATATTATTTAATCATTACATGAATTAATTCACTATAATTTATTATTTTTACTAGTTACATAATCCATTATTTAATCTTAAAATAGTCAAATAATTTTCATAAAAATTTATGGACATGAAATTTCATATTTATAATTATTTAAAGGCTTAAAACACACAAAATAACCAAAATAAACAATATTTCTCTTTAAGAAGAATTTTTGCCACAATAAGATGAATAACATATAAGTTTCTAAAAATTCTTTTAAACATTCCAATGAGCTTATTTGGGGTCCAATTACATTAATTTAAGATTAATTACAATTATACATACACTTACATAATTTTTCCTAATTAACGTAAAGGAAAATCACACTAAACAATGGAAAATAATTAGATTTGAAGCCACTAACCTTATTTTTTTTGTCTTAGCCTTGCCTAGACCTCCTTTTCTTTCCCTTTTACCTTGGAAATTTGGCTTTCAAGTTGAGAACCTAATATGGCCAAATATTCAAGCCATCAAAACTATATATTTTTATTATGTTTTGCTAAAATAAATATCATAAATGCAATCTAAACACCCATAAATATCAAGAACCACCCTTAAATAAATTTAAACCTTAGATTTAATATACCTCAATTTGATACCTAAACTTTTTCACTTGATTTCTTTTGATTCATTTCCTCTAATCAAAATTTAGAGGCTGTTAGGATGATATAGAGAGATGAAAATTACTATCTTAAGCTTGAATTTGGTGTGAAATGGAAGACAAATCGAAGTAATTGGAGAGAAAGAATGGTGGAAGTGGTTAGGCCTTGAGAAGGAAAGAAGGAGCTCGTGGAAGCGGCTGGATTTCTATAAATTTTCTGCCTATATGCCTTCTTAATGGGCTTTGGGCTGCGCTTTTATATGAGTTTAAGTTATTTTTAGTTTAAGCCAAATAATTATTTGATAAACGATCCTAATTAATTTTTACTACTTTTCCAACTTCAAATCTCTTTAAATTTAATTCTATCACTCTTATCACATCAAAAATAGGCTGTACCCAAATTTTTAACCTAATCGGAGTCCATTACTGATCTGATTTAATTTAATCGATCCGATTCAAAAATATTGGTATTTTCGAAAAATTTACTTTTTGCTACCAAAATAATTTATACATTATCTTAGGCATCTATATAATTTTTGATAATTTTTAGACTTTATTTGCTATTTTTAATAGTTCGGTTAAACCTTGGTTCCGTTTTTCATGCTTTTGACTTTTAAAGGTATATTTAACCTCAAAATTACTTCAAATTTCAAATCCAAACTACCCGTGACAAATATTTTTTAATAGTCTAATAAAATATTTTTTACCTTCGGGGTGTACTTTTCAGCCCAAAAAGTACTATTCACTATCAGAAAATACTATTCATTATTAACTCGGTGTTGAGGCCATTACAATTCTCCCTTACTAAAATAAATTTTATCCTCGAAATTTACTTGATTCGAAAAGTAGAGGATATTGCTATCTCATGGTCGCTTCTGGTTCCCAGGTAGCTTCTTCCACATTGTGATGGTGTCATATGATTTTCATTAGTGAAACTTGTTTATTCCTGAGCTATTTAATCTCCCTAGCAAGGATCCTCACTGGTCTTTCTTCATAGATCATATCGGTTTCCACTTGAATTTCTACTGGTGTGATTACATGGCTAGGATTAGATCTGTACCTTCTGAGCATGGATATATAGAACATATCGTGCATCTTTTCTAACGCTGAAGGTAGCTTCAACCGATAAGCTACGGGATCCACTCACTGAAGTATCTCATAAAGGCCAATAAATCTCGGACTTAACTTGCCCTTCTTGCAAAATCTCAGAATTTTCTTTTATGGAGATACCTTCAAGAACACTCTGTCTCCGACCTGAAACTCTATATCTTTCCTTTTCAAATCTGCATAGGATTTCTGGCAATCCATGGCTTTTTTCAATCTACCTTTGATGATTCACGCTTTTTCTTCTGAATCACGAATCAAGTCAGATCCTACTAGCTTCTTTTCGCTCAGTTCTGTCCAACACAAAGGAGTTTTGCACTTTCTTCTATACAAGGCTTCAAAATGAGCCATCTTTATACTGGATTGGTAGATGTTGTTGTAGGTAAATTCTGTCAGAGATAAGTACTTTTCCCAACTACTACCAAACTCTAACACACAGTATCGAAGCATATCTTCTAAAATTTAAATCAACCTTTCTGACTGGCCATCTGTCTGAGGGTGAAATATTGTGCTGAAGCGGAGTCTTGTGCCCAGAGCTTCCTGTAAACTTTTCCAGAAATAAAAAATAAATCTTGAATCCCTGTCAGAAATGATGGATGATGGCACTTCATGCAACCTCACTATCTCATTAATGTAGATCTCTGCCAGCCTGGTCAAAGGATAATTCATCTGTACTGGTAAAAAATGAGAACATGTATGAATTAGCAAGGTATGACTGTCCAATAAAATGACACTTCTCTGGCCTGACTGAGGACTATCCTCTTATGCTACAAACCACATATCCATATAAGAACCATAGAATCCTAAAAATTATTAACAGGATCCTTATAAGGTAAGAGTAAGCCAGATGGTAAGAAAGAGAGAAGTTAGAAACACGTGATTTTTATTTAGTAAGAGAATTCAAACTCGAAGTGAAGCTTAAAATCCACAGCAAACTTACACACTTATATAGAGGTAGCTTTAGTGGATGCTTACCTCATTGCTGACATATACAAATACAATAATTAAATAGGAGATAAGAAGGAATCTCATTTATAACTCAAAAGCATAAAAGCACGAGGAGACAAGGAATCTCCTTTTACAAAAGTAAACAAACCTTAAATTACATCACACTTTAATAATACACACTTTTGGATAGTGGGAGACAACAAGCATCTTCATTTGTTGATGGGTTCATGAGATGGAGACATGTTCATGTCTTTAGGGTCTGTATCAGATGGAGAGCGACACCAAAAATCTGGATCAATAGGAGCCTTTCCTTTATTATTATGGATGTCATCAAAGATTTCTTTTTTAAAAGCACTGAGGTAGTCCTGTGTTATGGGGTCATCTGGTTCTTGGAAATCATTATCTGGAATACTCAAAGAGGAGTGATAAGGGTCATATGAGTCTTGAAATAAAGAATCCAAATAATTAGGTCTTGAAGAGAATTCAGCAGTATCCAAAACAGAAGGATGCAATGAACCAGGGGAAATATTATTTAAGTCACAGAGAACTTGATGGAGAGCCTCCTTGATAGAAACATGGGCTAAGGGATCTGGAGTAGTAAATATCTGCCAATGAAAAGCTTGTGGTTGAGTCCAGAGAGTACCTGTGGAAGGATTATGCACATATGGACGGGTGAAAAAATAGATGACTGAATAATCATGAGCTTCCTTTTTAGATTTTTTCCAGAGGCTAAGGTCTTGAATTCGTTTTAAGAGTTCATGTCGCCACCAAGAGAGTGGGGCATACCATTCAAGAAATTGCCATTGATAAGAATCATGATTATGGGGAGTGATAAGGACCTCATAAAGCTCAACTAAGGGAAAAAGAAGAGCATGAGTATAAAGAACTGAAAGGCACCATAGGAACCATAACTCTTCAGCATACAGGGGATTACTTTGGTTTAATTGGACAAGCAGGGACCATGGTTAATCAATTTGGAAATAGTTCAAGGTAGGAGACAAAGGCCTTTTCATGGAGAAAACATGAAGATAATAAAACAAGTTGCGGGTGGCAAAGAGTTTTATTTCAGTGGGGTTGGTTAAAGGACAACTGGGAGGAGATGACTCTTTTCTTGTAGCTGGTGTATAATGAATAGGACTGACATTCAAACGAGGATTAGGATTAGGTTTTAAATGATCCATAAGGAAAATAGAAGGGAACACATGAAGAGGTAGGGATGGAGATAAAGGTTGTTTGCAGGGACGAGAGAGGTAGTTTGGGAGGAAGTTTTTGTTGCCTTTTATATGCTGGACATCAAAATCATATCGACTAAACCATTCAGCCTAGCGAAGGAGTTGTTGATGAGGGGCAGACTTCCTTTTGAAGGAAAGCATCTTAGGAAAAGACGAACAATCCATGACAACTGTAAACTTGTGACCAATCAAATGGAATTTGAATCTCTTTATGTCATATTTGACTGCTAGAGTTTCTTTGAAAGTTGAATGATAATGGCATTCGAAGTCTTTGAAATGACCACTTGCATATCCACATACGTGTCGGACACCATTAATTTCTTCCAGGAGGACAGCACCTCAATGTTCATCACTAGCAGCAGTCTGTAGAAAATGATGACCAGTTGATAGGATGTGTAGGGGTGGCAAATACTGAGCCACTTGTTTAAGCTTTTTGACAGAGTGGGTGTGAATGGAGGACCAAGGTGGAGGATCTTTTGTCAATAAGCGATAAAGTGGTTTGGTGATTTGACTGAAGTGAGAAATGAACTGGCGGACATAATTTCTAATGCCAAGGAACTATTGTAACTGCTTAACAATAAAATGACTATCTGGAAACTTAAGAAGTTCTTGGCCAATATGTGGTTGTGGTTGATAGGTACCATTGACAAAATGCATACCTAAAAAGTCAATTTTAGATTGAGCCAGGAAGAATTTAGTGGGTGAAAGCATAATTCCATGGGAGATAGTGAGGTCTATGAATTGTTGGAGATGAGCTTGGTGTGAGGAGATGTCGGGAGAAAAGATAAGAATATCATCAATGTATATCAAAGAATGATGAAGTAAAGGTTCATATATTCTGATCATAGCTTGCTGGAAAATGGAAGGAGCTGTTTTGAGGCCAAAAGGCATAACAGTTCATTGGTAGTGAAAATTTGGAATGTAAAAAGCAGTTTTAGGTCTATCTTCAGGGATAATACCTAATTGCCAGAAACCTGCTTTAAGATCAAACTTAGAGAAGAAACGAGCATTGTGAAGGAATGGGAATAGTGAGGTTATTTTGGGTAAAGGGAATTTGTTGTCTTTCAAAAATGGGTTGAGAGGGGTATAATCAATGACAAGCCTTTTTTTCCACGGATTTGTTCAGAATGTTTATTCACATAAAAAGCTTGACAAGCCCAGTCAGACTTAGTGGGCTCAATGAGTTTTTGGGCCAAAAGTTGAGAACATTCTTGTTGGGCCAAACAAAGATCATCCGGAGACATTCTAGGATGAGTAGCTTTTGTTGGATTGATGTCTTCAGATTTTTTGAAAGGTAAGGAAATGAAAAAATTAGGTCTGGTCCAAAGTGGTGAGTGGTGTTTGGTGAGAAACTCAGTATGAGAACTTGCACAACACTGGGTAAGAAGAGCAGTTCTTTGAGGATCAAAAGGATCAGGTGATTTGATAGAAAAGAGGGTGTGTTGGGTAGTGTAAGGTAGAAAGTGGTGTTTAAATTTTAAGCCAGTGGGAAGGATACGAATTTTAGGTAATTGAAACAAAGCATCAAAACCAAGAACTAAATCTTTTCCAGGAAGTGTAGAACCAAAAGCATGGATCCAAATGTAACAATTAGGAAAGATTTGAATCTTGATCGGATGTTTAGTTTTCTGGTGAATAGTGAGTATTCCTTGATTGGCTGCTTGGAAATGTTGGGTAAAAGGTTTCCAAAACCTAGTGCTCAACCTGTAACACCCTTCTCGGAACAGACTTTTCCGAAACGAAACTTAGCCGAAACCGGTGAGTTTTTTTTTTTACCGAGCAATTCAAAACATTTTAAAGTACTTTTCATTAATTCCAGAATTCAAATAACAATCTTATAACAATTAAAACAACATCATAATGAAACTCATACTGTCCATACATCCAAGACAAAAAAACATACAATCTAAATATAGTTCGAGCCTTTACCTTAATAGTCTAAGTATATACATGCCAAAAGCTTATACTAAAAATCACAAAAGTCTTCTCTTCCGATCTGGTCCTTCAATGTACTGTGCTCCTGCAACACTTCAGAACCTGCACGCAGTAAACACTACGTGCTGAGCATTAAATATGCCCAGTGGTGACTACTAATCCAAGAATTTCCCAAGAATAAGCATAATTTCATAATTTATGCTTCTATTGTTCTTATTTCATTAAACATTTCCTTTTATTCTAAACTTTTAACTGTACTATAGTATCTTTTTAGGTAGATCAATATCTGATTTACTTTTTATCTTTACGTTAATCTTTACGTTAACTTTTACTTTTTATCAGTACTTTCATTTTATCCTTTATCCATAGCAATTCAATCATCATTTTAAGTAACAACGTGTATTGGTACTCGTGTCCTTACTAGTACCAAAATAAACTACTTTTAATACTTGCTTTACTGGTCAATTATTCAATCTATAATCTGACTTCACTTTTTGCTATATATATTCTATTACTTTACTTTAACTTTGATCTAATAATTACATTACTGTTAAAAGGCTTATAAGCTTCATCGCAAAGCGATATAGCCATTTTGGAGTACTTTGCAGTCGAAACTTATTTTTTTCTTATATACATTATTCATATTTAATTATCTAATTAAAACTTATATCTTGTACTTTACTTTTATTGCATAATCCTATGCCTTATATCATTTTACTTTTCAGGTAACTTATCTTTCAGAAAAGCGTTACCTAAGCATTAAGTTCACTTTTTGTCACTATCATCACTTTTTAACTTTAAGCAGGAAAATTAATATTATTTTCCAGAGTTGTCATTATCTTTACTGTGGTAAATGGTACAAGCATTACTGATTAATTAAAATTATCTTTCTCACATAAATCAAGATTTATTCGAATTTCCTGTAAAAGCTTAACTAAACATTGATTTAATATCTTACTCTTATAAAACATTTCTTTTTATTACTAATTACACTTTCCAGAAATCTTTACAGATTTATTTTGACTTTGCATTTTATTTCAAACGAATCGTTTCGTTATAACTTTCTGTATTCAAGTCAATGAAACAGTACTTATTTATTCATTTCGATGTGCTCCTAGTGCAATATAACAGGTTTCCCACAAAGGATACATGGGACTGGACCCAAAGGTCCCACGTAGCAGACAGAGAAATGATCTCGAAAGATCAAGTCTCGCAAAACAGATACAGATACAGATACACTTTCACTTTTACAGAAGCTATGGTGATCAAAGATCCCGCCCATAGCTAAGCAAGTCGCCATGACTTGCACCGCGGTACAGAGATGTCCCTATGGCTAGCCAATTATATCCAAAACAAGAATCATACTACCTGTCTATTGCTAAGGGCAAACATAATCAATATCATTGCAAATATTTTTGAACATTTAAAAACTTTTAATTTCTTTTCTTTTGTTTATTACTATACGTTATTTGATCAAATGCACTCTTTCGTGCCTTGACTATTCAATAACTTTTATTCACTTTTTCTGGTCACTTTTGTGAATTATCCTTCGATAATTCACTCAGATACTTAAATTTTTCAATCTTTTGCACATATTATAAATTATGAATTATGACATTATAATTCACAATTTTCTTTGTATTCTTTTTATATTATCATTTGCGAATTATTCTCTAATAATTCAATGATTGACTTCTTTTTCTTTTACTGTTCAAACTTTTTAATCATTCGGTATGCCAACGTTTATTTCGTCAGCGAATTATTTTAATAAGCATTAATTCTTTTAATACTTTTTGGTGACTAATTTATTGTAATAAATTAGTCACATCTTTTTTTTTCTGCTTTTAAGCATTTAGGGACTTAATTAATATCATTTATTATTTTAGACCTCAAACATGCATAATTTGACTTTTTCTATCAATTTATTCATTTCAAATGCATAATTACGATTTTGCCATTATAATAATTTATTTTCATTTTTATTATATAATTTCCTCCATTATTCATCTTTTATTCTTTATTTTATCACTTTCGGGTAAAATTACATTTTGGTCCTTAAACCACGAAAATTCTATTTTTCGAAACCGTTAGGCCTCTGAAATTACCATTTTACCCTTATTAAGTATTTCTTACTTATTTATACGCGTTAATTACTTACTTTGACAAAATTACCATTTTGCCCCTAAACTTTTATTTTCTTTCATTAAAGTCTCTTTTTCTTTTAAAACTCATTTTAACTTTCTTTTATTTACATATTAATTTATTTCCATCATTTTTATTTATTTATGAATTATTTACTAATAACTCATTGCTTTTATCATTTTCACTACCCAATAATTATTTCGAAACATTCGTCGGTTGACTTTTTATTTCTTGTCATTGACATTAATTTATTTTCACATTAAATCATCATGTTTGTCATTTTTATACAATTATGCATTAAAATTCAATTATTTTCATTATACATATTCACATAAAAATTCCAATAAAACCTCAATCAATTCAATAAATTCCAATAAATTTTATTTATGCATGATTTATTATTTAGCACCACTTCTCACTAAAATAATCAATTAATTCTCATTATATCACAATTTTCACTATGAACATATTCAATACATAGGCTTTAAAATTTCAAAATAAATTTCAATAATTCATTAAAAATCCAAAGGCACCAATTATCATCATTATATTCAATTTAGACCATCATATATTATTTTCATGCAAAATTTCACATTTTTCTATTAGGGAATAATTCGGCCATCACTACTTTTTCACCCTAAAAATTTGCTTTCACTCATTTTCACTTTTCATTTATCTCTTCTCTAGTCTAATTACAATAACCCTATCATAATTACATTAATTAACAATATTACCTATTTTTATCTTAGTTACATAATCAAGAAAAATTCATATTAAATGGGAAATTAAGGGATTTGGTAGTCACTTACCTTTTTCCAAGCTTAACCTTCCTTAAGCCTCACATTTCTTCACTTGGCATAAAAAAAAACTCCATCCATCCACAAATTTCTCCTTAGACGAAATCTTTAAGCTTTCTAACCTCAATTTCTTGTCCTCAAATGAGAAATCCAAGTTCATAATTAGCTTCTACACCTTAAAATCTATGGAAAAACACTAAGGAATCAATTTATTTCTTTAAGGAAGCAACTTACCCTTTTAATACCAAAACTTGAGTCTTGAAAATCCTTTGCTTCTTTTGCTGTAATCAGATGGTGGAGGCTGCAAAACTCATCAAGAAAGGCAGAACTACTATTTAGATGCTTGATTTAGGTGAAAGAATGAAGCAAAAGATGAAGAAATTTGAGAAAAGGAGAGAATGGTGGAGTCGGCTGGATGAAGGAGCTGAAAGTGGCTGGAAGCTGCTGGAAAATCACAGATTTTCCAGCTTATATACTCCTCCAATTGGGCCTTAGGTTGGGCCAAAACTTAATGGGCCTAATATATTTATTTAAGGCCAAATAACCAATTTTCAAAGGCCCAACCAAAATTCTCCCACTTTCTCACTCCAAATCACTTAAATTTTAATTCCATAATTTTTATCACATCAAAAATAGATAGGATATAAATTTTTGGCTCAATCGGAGTCCGTTATTGGTCCGATTCAAACTTATCGGTCCGATTCGACAACTGTCGACATCGCCGAAAAATTCATTTTTTTATACCAAAATATTCTATATCAAATTTCATTGAAAACTGCAAAATATGGCAATTTTTAGAGTCCATTTACTATTTTTAAAGATTTATGCAAAATCAAGTCCCCTTCCCTACCGGAAAAATTGATTCGCTATCTTTTTCGTATTTTTGACTTTTGGAGATCTATTTTACCTCAAATGCACTTCAAATTTCAACCATAGACTCATCATAACTATTTCTTTCAAATAGTCAAATAAAATATTTTTGACTTTCGGGTGTTCTTTCGGGCCCGAAAAACACTATTCACTATCGGAAGGTACTATTCACGGCTGACCCGGTGTTGAGGCCATTACAATTCTCCCCTACTAAAAGAAATTTCGTCCTCGAAATTTACTTATATAACAGAGTAGAGGATACCATTCTATCATATTATTGAATTATCATCTATATACAATAGTTCCAAACATATATTCGTCAATAGGACCCACATGTTTGAAGCTAACCCATCTTTATCAGTTTTTCTTTTCTAAACATATCATCCTGAATGTAGATTCATTTTATATCTTGAATCAAATCAAAACTTGCAATCCCATACACTTTACCATATTCCTTCTTTTAATATCTGAATTAGCCCTTCGGACTCGTCATTAGCCCAGGGTGAATCACTAGGCCAATACTGAGATTAGCACTAGTCTTTCTCTTTGACACTTAACAAATCCAATGACAGATTCTTTCATTACATTATTCCACTTCTAAACAAATACCGTTACAAGTCAGAGCAATTCTCAAACAAGTCTAATGTTCTGCATCCATAAATCAACGTATTTAACATTTACTTACATCCGTCACAAAACACTTTCAGTCTAGCTTCCAAAATTAAGCTTTTAATCTTGACACACCTAATGATGTCAGACATTACTATCTCGATGAGTTTCAGTAAGAATCCTTCAATTACTCACAATGACTGTTACCTAAACATTATCATTAACCATTTACACTTATCATTTCCATCGATTCATCAAAATGGTCGGTATGCTGACAAATTTATTGACATGATTAATATCTCACAATGGTCACATCAAAATTGGAATACCATCTTATTTCTTATCTCATTCTTAGGTTGTCCCTATGCTCATCATATCTCCTGTCAGTTCCATCCTATCAAGTGGGGCCTATACATATGATATAATGCATATCAGATGCTGTCAAACAATATGAAATGCCATGCAATGAATGTATGAATTCATGTATGCAGATAGAATACTGTCAAGTATCCTCATATAATGCAGATATCATAGCCCATCCCAGAGCTATGAGAAATACAATCAAATCCCCACTCCTATAAGGAAAATCACTGACAGATATATATAGAGCATCTTAAACAACCTTAACTTATAACAAGTTGCTCACTAGCATTCTTAAACCAAGACAATCCGATCAAGATATCTCCTTATCCTGAGCAATTTATCTATACTCACAATACAATTCCTTCTTATTTCTATCACACTCTTTATCTTATGCTTCTTTTAACTGCTTCTAATCCAAACAGATACTTAAACTCTCACATTTTCACATTTTGTCAATCAACTTTTCTTTTTCCTGCTTTGACTCTCATGACATCTCAAGCAGCAATACTTCCATTTTCATTCAGTACCGTTTCTACCGTGTGAAATCAATCTTTTTATACTTGACAACCTCAGTCAAATATCAACTCTTTCACTTTAATACAAATAGGGGAGCAAGTACCCTTCAATTTAGTCAACACTTATCCACTTACAATTGGCATGTATATACAGACAAACCTATCACTTATCCTTATCCCACTCCGATCTTAGAACCGTCTAAACCTTTGCTCTGATACCACTAAATGTAACACCCTTCTCGGAACAGACTTTTCCGAAACGAAACTTAGCCGAAACTGGTGAGTTTTTTTTTTTTACCGAGCAATTCAAAACATTTTAAAGTACTTTCCATTAATTCCAGAATTCAAATAACAATCTTATAACAATTAAAACAACATCATAACGAAACTCATACTGTCCATACATCCAAGACAGAAAAACATACAATCTAAATATAGTTCGAGCCTTTACCTTAATAGTCTAAGTATATACATGCCAAAAGCTTATACTAAAAATCACAAAAGTCTTCTCTTACGATCTGGTCCTTCAATGTACTGTGCTCCTGCAACACTTCAGAACCTGCACGCAGTAAACACTACGTGCTGAGCATTAAATATGCCCAGTGGTGACTACTAATCCAAGAATTTCCCAAGAATAAGCATAATTTCATAATTTATGCTTCTATTGTTCTTATTTCATTAAACATTTCCTTTTATTCTAAACTTTTAACTGTACTATAGTATCTTTTTAGGTAGATCAATATCAGATTTACTTTTTATCTTTACGTTAATCTTTAAGTTAACTTTTACTTTTTATCAGTACTTTCATTTTATCCTTTATCCATAGCAATTCAATCATCATTTTAAGTAACAACGTGTATTGGTACTCGTGTCCTTACTAGTACCAAAATAAACTACTTTTAATACTTGCTTTACTGGTCAATTATTCAATCTATAATCTGACTTCACTTTTTGCTATATATATTCTATTACTTTACTTTAACTTTGATCTAATAATTATATTACTGTTAAAAGGCTTATAAGCTTCATCGCAAAACGATATAGCCATTTTGGAGTACTTTGCAGTCGAAACTTATTTTTTTCTTATATACATTATTCATATTTAATTATCTAATTAAAACTTATATCTTATACTTTACTTTTATTGCATAATCCTATGCCTTATATCATTTTACTTTTCAGGTAACTTATCTTTCAGAAAAGCGTTACCTAAGCATTAAGTTCACTTTTTGTCACTATCATTACTTTTTAACTTTAAGCAGGAAAATTAATATTATTTTCCAGAGTTGTCATTATCTTTACTGTGGTAAATGGTACAAGCATTACTGATTAATTAAAATTATCTTTCTCACATAAATCAAGATTTATTCGAATTTCCTGTAAAAGCTTAACTAAACATTGATTTAATATCTTACTCTTATAAAACATTTCTTTTTATTACTAATTACACTTTCCAGAAATCTTTACAAATTTATTTTGACTTTGCATTTTATTTCAAACGAATCATTTCGTTATAACTTTCTGTATTCAAGTCAATGAAACAGTACTTATTTATTCATTTCAATGTGCCCCTAGTGCAATATAACAGGTTTCCCACAAAGGATACATGGGACTGGACCCAAAGGTCCCACGTAGCAGACAGAGAAATGATCTCGAAAGATCAAGTCTCGCAAAACAGATACAGATACAGATACACTTTCACTTTTACAGAAGCTATGGAGATCAAAGATCCTGCCCATAGCTAAGCAAGTCGCCATGACTTGCACCGCGGTACAGAGATGTCCCTATGGCTAGCCAATTATATCCAAAACATGAATCATATTACCTGTCTATCGCTAAGGGCAAACATAATCAATATCATTGCAAATATTTTTGAACATTTAAAAACTTTTAATTTCTTTTCTTTTGTTTATTACTATACGTTATTTGATCAAATGCACTCTTTCGTGCCTTGACTATTCAATAACTTTTATTCACTTTTTCTGGTCACTTTTGTGAATTATCCTTCGATAATTCACTCAGATACTTAAACTTTTCAATCTTTTGCACATATTATAAATTATGAATTATGACATTATAATTCACAATTTTCTTTGTATTCTTTTTATATTATCATTTGTGAATTATTCTCTAATAATTCAATGATTGACTTCTTTTTCTTTTACTGTTCAAACTTTTTAATCATTCGGTATGCCAACGTTTATTTCGTCAGCGAATTATTTTAATAAGCATTAATTCTTTTAATACTTTTTGTTGACTAATTTATTGTAATAAATTAGTCACATCTTTTTTTTTCTGCTTTTAAGCATTTAGGGACTTAATTAATATCATTTATTATTTTAGACCTCAAACATGCATAATTTGACTTTTTCTATCAATTTATTCATTTCAAATGCATAATTACGATTTTGCCATTATAATAATTTATTTTCATTTTTATTATATAATTTCCTCCATTATTCATCTTTTATTCTTTATTTTATCACTTTCGGGTAAAATTATATTTTGGTCCTTAAACCACGGAAATTCTATTTTTCGAAACCGTTAGGCCTCTGAAATTACCATTTTACCCTTATTAAGTATTTCTTACTTATTTATACGCGTTAATTACTTACTTTGGCAAAATTATCATTTTGCCCCTAAACTTTTATTTTCTTTCATTAAAGTCTCTTTTTCTTTTAAAACTCATTTTAACTTTCTTTTATTTACATATTAATTTATTTCCATCATTTTTATTTATTTATGAATTATTTACTAATAACTCATTGCTTTTATCATTTTCACTACCCAATAATTATTTCGAAACATTCGTCGGTTGACTTTTTATTTCTTGTCATTGACATTAATTTATTTTCACATTAAATCATCATGTTTGTCATTTTTATACAATTATGCATTAAAATTCAATTATTTTCATTATACATATTCACATAAAAATTCCAATAAAACCTCAATCAATTCAATAAATTCCAATAAATTTTATTTATGCATGATTTATTATTTAGCACCACTTCTCACTAAAATAATCAATTAATTCTCATTATATCACAATTTTCACTATGAACATATTCAATACATAGGCTTTAAAATTTCAAAATAAATTTCAATAATTCATTAAAAATCCAAAGGCACCAATTATCATTATTATATTCAATTTAGACCATCATATATTATTTTCATGCAAAATTTCACATTTTTCTATTAGGGAATAATTCGGCCATCACTACTTTTTCACCCTAAAAATTTCCTTTCACTCATTTTCACTTTTCATTTATCTCTTCTCTAGTCTAATTACAATAACCCTATCATAATTACATTAATTAACAATATTACCTATTTTTATCTTAGTTACATAATCAAAAAAAATTCATATTAAATGGGAAATTAAGGGATTTGGTAGTCACTTACCTTTTTCCAAGCTTAACCTTCCTTAAGCCTCACATTTCTTCACTTGGCATCAAGAAAAACTCCATCCATCCATAAATTTCTCCTTGGACGAAATCTTTAAGCTTTCTAACCTCAATTTCTTGTCCTCAAATGAGAAATCCAAGTTCATAATTAGCTTCTACACCTTAAAATCTATGGAAAAACACTAAGGAATCAATTTATTTCTTTAAGGAAGCAACTTACCCTTTTAATACCAAAACTTGAGTCTTGAAAATCCTTTGCTTCTTTTGCTGTAATCAGATGGTGGAGGCTGCAAAACTCATCAAGAAAGGCAGAACTACTATTTAGATGCTTGATTTAGGTGAAAGAGTGAAGCAAAAGATGAAGAAATTTGAGAAAAGGAGAGAATGGTGGAGTCGGCTGGATGAAGGAGCTGAAAGTGGCTGGAAGCTGCTGGAAAATCACAGATTTTCCAGCTTATATACTCCTCCAATTGGGCCTTAGGTTGGGCCAAAATTTAATGGGCCTAATATATTTATTTAAGGCCAAATAACCAATTTTCAAAGGCCCAACCAAAATTCTCCCACTTTCTCACTCCAAATCACTTAAATTTTGATTCCATAATTTTTATCACATCAAAAATAGATAGGATATAAATTTTCGGCTCAATCGGAGTCCGTTATTGGTCCGATTCAAACTTATCGGTCCGATTTGACAACTGTCGACATCGCCGAAAAATTCATTTTTTTATACCAAAATATTCTATATCAAATTTCATTGAAAACTGCAAAATCTGGCAATTTTTAGAGTCCATTTACTATTTTTAAAGATTTATGCAAAATCAAGTCCCCTTCCCTACCGGAAAAATTGATTCGCTATCTTTTTCGTATTTTTGACTTTTGGAGATTTATTTGACCTCAAATGCACTTCAAATTTCAACCATAGACTCACCATAACTATTTCTTTCAAATAGTCAAATAAAATATTTTTGACTTCCGGGTGTTCTTTCAGGCCCGAAAAATACTATTCACTACCGGAAGGTACTATTCACGGCTGACCCAGTGTTGAGGCCATTACACAACCTTTACTTGTTGACATATCAAACATTTACCCATAAACTCTATCACATCCCGCTTCATACCTGACCACCAATAATAAGCTTTTAAATCATGGTACATCTTGTTACCTCTAGGATGCATGGTATAACTGCTACGGTGTGCTTCAGTAAGGATGTTTTTCTTCAATTCTTCTTGATCTGGTACACAGAGTCTTTACTTGTAATAAAGGCTTCCATCATCATTTAAGGAGTAATCTCTTTCAATGTTGTCTTTTAACTTGTTTATAATAGTCATTAATCGATTATCTTCCTTCTGAGCTACTTTCACCTGATGCATAAAGTCAGGCTTCACTTGCATTTCAGTTAATACCGCTCCATCAAAAGCTAAACTCAAACTGACATTCATAGCCCAAAGAGTTACAAATGTTAATATCAATCAATAACACTTATCAATCACTTATATACATTTATTTGAACCCAATTATATTACCTGACATGAACTTTCTGCTAAGTGCATCAGTTACTATATTTGCTTTCCCTAGTTGGTAGTCGATAAAGCAATCATAATCTTTAATCAACTCTAATCAGCACCTCTATCTGAGATTAAGTTCTCTCTAAGTAAGCAGATACTTTAAGCTTTTGTGATCTATATGGATGTAGCATTTCTCTATATACAAATCGTGCCTCCAAATCTTCAATGCAAAAATAATGGCTGATAGCTCCAAATCATGAGTAGGATAGTTATTCTCATGAGTGTTGAGCTGTAGGGAGGCATAAGCAATCACCTTGCCTTCCTGCATCAGAACATAGCCTAAACCATTTCTGAAGGCATCATTGTAGATTGTATAATCCTTGCCTACCTCGGGTTGTGAAAGAATAGGAGCTTCTTTCAACATACTTTTAAGCTTCTCAAAGCACTCTTGACATCTATCGATCCAAATCAACTTAGCATTCTTCTGTAGCAGTCAAATTATAAGAACTGTAATAGTGAATAAGCCCTTTATGAATCTCCTATAATACTCGGCTAACCCCAGAAAACTTCTCTGTAATGCCCCTAATGGTACCCTAAGAGGGGTAGATGGTCATTTCACATGAGACAGAGGTTTTTTATGTGGCTAATTAAGGAAAATTGCAATTTAGGGATTTAATTGAAAAGTAAAAGTAAAAGTTTTGAGGTAAAAATATGATATGTGAAAGGTGAGAGACCAAAGTAAGAAACATAAATATAAAGAGGGACCAAAATAAACTTTGCCAAGATTTTTGTGAGCCACCAATAGGAATTAAACAAATGGGAGGTTGGAAAAGAGAGAAGAAAACTTGGGTTTTCTTTTAGTTGGCCAGCCATACTTGGCTAAAAAGAAAAAAAAGTTTATGCTTGATTTTCCTTTGTTTCTTTTCTTCTCCTTAAGTGTACAAAAATAAAATGATGCTCCAAGGAGGTTAAAGGCTGTAGATGGTAGAGATGAAGAACAAGAGAGAGAAAGGAAAGATAGAAAGAAAAGGAAGGAGAAGACGAGGAAGAGAGAAAGATTGATGGAGTCTTGAAAGGTATGGAAAATTTTCGTTTATTGTATGTGTGTTTGTAATGTATATGATGTGATATTAGTAATATGTGATGTTATAGTAAGTGAATATCATGAAAAATTGAGGTTAGACTTGACTAAAAGCCGAAATGGGAAGTTTTGTTAAAGATAGGGAAAATTGTCTTAGAGTTTACATGATCAGTTAGCACAAATTTGTTGGTATCTTGAGTTCTCATGACTCAAATTGAGAAATTTTAGTTGGATAAGAAAATAGACTCATAGATATTTATTTCATATTAAGAACATGAATTCTGAATCAATTTTTATGATAGAGAAAAATAGGCTTGAATCCAGGTTATGACTGTTGCCCTATCATTAGGAGCAGTCCGTGGTTTTTAGTGGATATCTTGAGATTTAAAGATCTTATTGGGTTAATTTTTGATTTTTTGGAAACTATAAACACATATCTATAACTTTATAGAAGGAATATTTCCCTAAAAATGATGTTTTATAGGTCAAAAATGGCATATAAGTCGAGATAAAAATTCTGTCTTTGAGCGATTTAGGCATCATGGGTACTATATTTTTTATAGTAACCGTGAGGCAGCCCAGTTTTTAGTCCAGAGCCAAAATCCACCCTACCTCACGGTTACTAAGCTTTTTATAGTAACCGTGACCCTTTCCAAAGTCATAGACCACGGTTATTACTTATCTGGTAATAACCGTGAGGTAGTCTGACGTAGTCCAGGACCAAAAGTGCAGCTAGATCACGGTTATCATGATTTTGGTAGTAACCATGACCCCTAGATCATGTCTTGGGCCATGGTTACCATGAATTTGGTAGTAACCATGACCCTCCTTTATAATTTAAAACTTGAAAGTTTTAGACCCCATATGAGGCACAAGTTTACCTATTCTTTTCCTAAATCATATAGTTTACTTTAAATATAAAGTATATGATAATGAACAACCATAAACATACGAAATGTATAAGTAATATAAGAATAAAGTTATAGTAATTGATGCATGAAAGGTTATACTTGAATATGATTGTATTAAACCGATTATCAATATGTACTTTTGATTATGTCATGATAGTTAAAGAAAAATACTATAACATTTGAGTTAACCTCTTATATGATGAATTGAATTGTATATATCAAATAAAATATGAATACGATTGTTTGTCTGCACATAAAACTTGGTGGTGGATAGATAGACATACCTATAGGGTTACAATCGCAGCTGTTATATGATTCGACCTTGTATAGGTCCCCATGATTCGACCTTATATAGGTCCCCATGATTTGGCCTCGTGTAGGTCCTCATGATTTGACCCATTTGGGTCCACATGATTGATACCTTCGGGTATCCTTTCATACCTTCAAGTACTACAGTACAATATTACCCGTTATCCACACCCACAGGACTTTAGCAGGCAATTTCCCAATATATAATGAATAGTATATGTGTAATGTTGGCAAGACTTGTTTAGACTATTATGTTTTATTATTATATAGTAATGTTATAAGATTAATTATGATATGTGGATTTATAATGTAATCCTTACATATTGATTACCATATCTTGCTATTAGTGCTATTTATCGTGTGCTTGGTAACAACCACTGTGAGTGGTTGTTCATATACATATTATTCCCTACTAAGCTTTATAGTTTAGTACAGGAGTTTATCCGTGTAGGTTCAAGGTAGGTCGTTGCTTCAGGGACAAGGCCAACACCAGCTAGGAAAAGAAGTTAGGATGTCTAAATTGTACTTCTTTTATCTTTTTTATTTGTGTAAATTTTATAAAAACAATGTAATGAACATGTTATGTAATTATTAATTCAAATTATGACTATGATGTAATAAAGTATAGGCTTACATAATTTTTTCTAATGCATGAATTAGACAGTCAAAGTATAACCAATGAAATGACAAATGACCATATCATTAGTATTATACGTATTGTTTATTAAAAATATTAAAATAAGTAACAGGAATTCGGATAGACTAGTGTGATCTTTAATTTTTAGTATCAGAGCGCCTTGGTTTAGGCAGTTCTGGCCAATAAGAGTATAGAAATAAGCAATTATAGAAGATTTTTGTCAGGTGTGTTGGCTTAATACAGCTTGTCCTTATCTTGTTTCGGTATAGCTTAAAAATGTATAGTTGAAAGGATTTAGGGAAGGGAGACTAAAGGAATCAGTGACCCTAGGAATTCGAGTCTAGGTGACTCCAATCCTTTTATAATATCTCAAGATAAAATTTCAACGGTGATGATAGAGGGGCTTGATACAAACATATGGATTTATCAGCTAAGTAAGTGTCGAGTCTTAAAGTATAACCACTTATAGCCTTCTCCTTTTTCTTGTGCGACCGCTCATAGCATATTTGTTCTTTCCTTATTCTTTACTCGACCGTGCATGGCCTTTGTTTTTCTTTGCACGATCGCTTATATTTCATCTGGCCTTTCTTATTTTCCCAATCGGGTATGATTTTTAGCATTGCTTTACCGATCGGGTTTGAATTTTAGCATCGTTTTCCCGATCTGATCGGGTATATGGAATTCAGTTTCTTTTTTACCGATCGGGTATATGGTTTTGTTTTGTTTTAGTTTCTCTTTAACCGATTGGATATATGATTTTTAGTTTTTCTTTGCCGATCGGACATATGACTCTCAGTCCCTCATGGCCAATCGAATATATATAGATAGCTTTCAGTTTTTTGTTTTGCCCAATCATATATGGTTTACAGGATTTCTTTGTTTGGTCGCTTATGACCTTATTCTTCTTACAGTGCACAGCTATATGTTCCTTTCTCTTCATATGTACTCATCCACTTAAACATTAGAACACTGTTAAATCATGAATAAGTATTAAGAGTTTACAAGTTTATTAAGAAACTTTATGATAGTAATGAATTAAGTTAGCAATGAATATGATGATGATAAGTATTTTTTAAATGATAGTGAATATGCTAGTCAAATATTGATAGATTTTGATAATGGAATATGTATATGTATATGTATATGTATATGTATATGACGGTATAGGAATGAGATTCCAGGTTCGAATTGAAAAGTTAAGGATAGGTATAGAGATTATTTCAATATGGCTTATGAGAAAAGTATAAAATTTAAGTACATGTATATCAAAGGTTATGTTTATAGAATGGATTATTAAGCTAAGATGTGACAGTATATATATATGTGTGTGTGTGTGGAGTTGCTGTGGGAAAAATTGAGGTTAATTGCTATGCTTTGTAAATCTGTTAGTGTTTCCTTAACAGGCATGGGCAGTTGACAAACCATACACTTTACATGAGATTGTACATTTGCATTTCATTGCATACATGAAGCATCATTCACTTATAACACAGCATCATATGACATATACTTAGCCCCGACTGAAAAAATAAAATTGACAGGATATACCTTGAGCATAGTAATGAGATGATTATATGATTAGGCCATCTTTATTTAGAGATATAGTTATAAGAAAAGCAAATCAAGTTAAAGACAGAATCAAAAGAGTGTTATGGTTATAGAGAGATAGAGATAGATTGACTTTAAGGATGATACAGTACAGAAATGTATATGGGATAAATAGAGAACCAGTAGAGCCAGTAGAGATAATATAAAATGCAAGATAAGTGAGATAGATATATGAGTACAAATAGAAATATAGAACTAGTAATATTATATGGGTACAAGTATGAATTTCTATGATGAAATTCTTTAAGGGAAAGAGATTTGTAATGTCCTTAATAGTACCTAAGAGGGGTAGATGGTCATTTTGCATGAGACGGATGTTGATTATGTGGCTAATTAAGGAAAATTGTAATTTAAGGATTTAATTGAAAAGTAAAAGTAAACGTTTTGAGGTAGAAATGTGATATGTGAAAGGTTAGAGATCAAAGTAAGAAACATAAATATAGACAAGGACCGAAATGAACTTTGCCAAGATTTTTGTGAGCCACCAATAGGAATTAAACAAATGGGAGGCTAGAAAAGAGAGAAGAAAACTTGGGTTTTCTTTTAGTTAGCCAGCCATACTTGGCTAAAAAGAAAAAAAAAAGAAGTTTTTGCTTGGTTTTCCTTTATTTCTTTTCTTCTCCTTAAGTCTACAAAAATAAAATGATGCTCCAAGGAGGTTAAATGCTATAGATGGTAGAGATGAAGAACAAGAGAGAGAAAGGAAAGATAGAAAGGAAAGGAAGGAGAAGATGAGGAAGAGATAAAGATTGATGGAGTCTTTAAAGGTATGGGAACTTTTCCTTTATTGTGTGTGTGTTTGTTATGTATATGATGTGAGATTAGTAATATGTGATGTTATAATAAGTGAATATCATGAACAATTGAGGTTTGACTTGACTGGAAACCGAAATGGGAAGTTTTGTTGAAGATAGGGAAAACTGTCTTAGAGTTCACATGATCAGTCGGTACAAATTTATTGATATCTTGAGTTCTCGTAACTCAAATTGAGAAATTTTAATTGGATAAGAAACTAGACTCATAGATATTTATTTCATATGAATAACATGAATTATGAATCAATTTGTATGATAGATAAAAATAGGCTTGAATCCAGGTCATGACTGCTACCCTTTCATTAGGAGCAGTATGTAGTTTTTAGTGGATATCTTGAGATTTAAAGCTCTGATTGGTTGATTTTTTGGAAACTATAAACACATATCTATAACTTTTTAGAAGGATTGTTTTCCTAAAAATGACGTTTTATAGGTCAAAACGACATATAAGTCGAGATAGAAATTCTATCTTTGGGCGATTTAGGCATCACGGTTACTATGTTTTTTATAGTAACCGTGAGGCATCCTAGTTTTCAGTCCAGAGCCAAAATCCACCCTATCTAATGGTTACTAAGCTTTTCATAGTAACCGTGACCCCTCCCAAAGTCATAGACTACGGTTATTACTCATCCGGTAATGATTGTGAGGTAGCCTAGCGTAGTCCAAGACCAAAAGTGCAACTAGGTCATAGTTACCTTGATTTTGGTAGTAACCGTAACTCCTAGGTCATGTCTTGGGCCACAGTTATCATGAATTTGGTAGTAACCATGATCCTCCTTCATAATTTAAAACTTGAAAGTTTTAGACCCCATATGAGGCATAAGCTTACCTACTATTTTCCTAAATCATATAGTTTACCTTAAATATAAAGTATATGATAATGAACAACCATAAACATATGAAATGTATAAGTAATATAAGAATAAAGTTATAGTAATTGATGCATGAAAGTGTATACTTGAATATGATTGTATTATATTGATGATTAATATGTACTTTTGATTATGTCATGATAGTTAAAAAACAATACTATAACATTTGAGTTAACCTCTTATATGATGAATTGAATTGTATAAATCAAATAACATATGAATACGATTGTTTGCCTGCATATAGAATTTGGTGGTTGATAGATAGGCATACCTATAGGGTTACAGTCGCAACTACTATATGATTTGATCTTGTATAGGTACCCATGATTCGGCCTCATGTAGGTCCCCATGATTTGACCCATTTGGATCTACATGATTGATACCTTCAGGTATCCTTTCTTACCTTCGGGTACTACAGTACAGTATCACCCATTATCCATACCCACAGAACTTTAGCAGGTAATTTTCCAGTATATAATGAACAGTATATGTGTAATGTTGGCAAGACTTGTTTAGACTTTTATGTTTTATCATTATACAGTAATGTTATAAGATTAATTATGATATGTGGATTTATAATGTAATCCTTACATATTGATTACCATATCTTGCTATTAGTGTTATTTATCTTGTGCTTGGTAACAACCACTGTGAGTGGTTGTTCATATACATATTGTTCCCCACTAAGCTTTATAGCTTAGCACAGGTATTTATCCGTGTAGGTTCAAGGTAGGTCATTGCTTCGGGGACAAGGCTAACACTAGCTAGAAAGAGAAGTTAGGATGTCTAAATTGTACTACTTTTATCTTTTTGATTTATGTAAATTTTATAAAAATAATTAATGAACATGTTCTGTAATTATTAATTCAAATTATGACTTGATGGAATATGACATGGTATGATAATCATGATAGCATAGTGAAAAAACAAAAATTTTATCATACATACCATACATATCCAAAGATATGAACGAAAACATGCAATTTTAGGGTTTTGAAACTTACAATAGATGATGCCTTTTATTCTTTGATTTTGTGATATCCAGCAACCAAGATGCCTTTATCCACCTTAGTTCTCGATCACCAATGCCAAGGAACAGCCTTTTGCGCCACTCCCTCTATTCTCACACACACAATTACACCGTCGGCTTAAAAACGAGATTGCTAGATCTCTTTTTCGGTATTGTGTAAGGGTTATAGTTTGAAGCTACAAAACTTGATTTTGTACTTCTTTAGATTACTATTACTGCTCAATAACACAAGAGAATGAGGAACAATCCTTTCTCCTTGTGAAAAATTGAACAAAAGAATTAAGAGAGAGAGTCACTATTCACGAGTTACTATTCACGAGTTACTATTCATGCCACAAAAAAAATTTGGTTTAGGGTTTTATTTCTTTTAATATATATGCTTATCCTTTGGCAAGTCATTAATCTGAATTCAACTATCCTAAGATAATTAATTCAAACTCTATCACTTCCTAAAGATAAGTAATATATTTTGAATTAAACTCCTTTGACTTTAAATTCAAATTTGAAATAAAACATAAGACATTTAAATAAATGAAATCACTTAATTAAATATATAAGTGATTTAATTTAATTTAAATTCCTTTAGGCTTTAATATTCAATTAACTTAATTAACACAAGATAATTAATTAATTGAAATTAAACCTTATGGGCTGAATTTCTCTCTCTCATGGACCAAAGCCCAATAGCAATATTATAACCCATTACATACATTAATTTGACTTTAATTAAAAGCCAAAATTAATGTCCAATACTTAATTTAAATATTTTAAGCCCAATGCTTTGTGTGCGATCCTATAGGTCCATTTAATGTTGGCAATGAATTAATAAATTAATTCAAAGGCTATATATATTCTCTAGCAAGATATTATAGCATTCCAAATTAAATGAAAATGCATATGGCATTTGGTGACCTAATGCAATTTCGCATAGTCCCTTACCCATAAATATCAGAATTAATATAAGGCATGGAACTAGTCATCCTTATATACATTAATTCATTTCTTGATATTTCAATGACACTGAATTCTCAGATAAATAATGATTACTCATTATTTCATCTCGGTATGGCCATACACTTCTCAGTTCACTGATCAAGTGGCCAGTGATATTTTTCTCTCTTATCGAGAGGGGTAATCCCTTCACTTCTCTCATGCTCTCTAACATGAATCAGTGCATACCCAATCATACCCGTACTTGTCACTCTGTTACGAGCACGTTAGGTGTATGTCAAAGTACACAGTAATTCATAAAGAGTTTCATAGAGATTTTAGGTCTAAGAACTCCGATACAAAACTTGCATATGAGAAACACTTATGACTTGTACCATGTAGTGTTCTCATGAGCGGATCGAATCCAGATACCATGTTCTTTAACATGTATCTATGATCTCTGATTGACACTCTTGTCCTAATGATCCGTAAGACAGAACTCATAAGATCAGAGAGAGCATACTAGTCTTAATTCATTTGTTATTCCCATAACAATGACTGACTAGGGATATTTAGAATGAAGTCTCATTTGTTTCAAGGTCTTACAATCCATGTGCCTCACACATGATAACTTAAACCGAAACGACATTCTTGGATAGTTTTATCAATTGATATGCACAGGAATATAAAAGATAAAACTAATGCCTCATATTATTAATTTCAAGTGTTTCGTTATAATGCATTGGGGCTAGGGCTTACACTAACAATCTCCCACTAGCACTAGTCCCAATTGGGCATAGCCCTAAGACCGAACGCTCTCAAATGAGCTTCGTGCAGATTTGGACGTAACTGTTTCGTCAAAGGATCTGCTACATTTTCTTCACTTGATATCTTGCTAACCTTGACGTCCCCACAATCAATGATTTCTCTGATCAAGTGGTACCTCCTGAGTATGTGTTTGGATTTCTGGTGTGACCGGGGCTCCTTGGCCTGTGCAATGGCCCCGTTATTGTCACAGAAAATTTCTAATGGATCTAGGATGCTTAGGACCACTCCTAATCCATTAATGAAATTTTTAATCCAAACAGCCTCTTTTGCAGCCTCACTTGCTGCAATATACTCAGATTCTGTAGTTGAGTCGGCAACGATTTCTTGCTTCGAGCTTCTCCAGCTGACAGCACCACCGTTCAAAACAAAAACAAACCCAGATTGCGATCTAGAATCCTGAGTGCTGGTCTGAAAAGCAGCATCGGCATAACCTTGTATGACGAGCTCTTCTTGACCACCATACACCAAGAAGTGATCCTTAGTCCTTCGCAGGTACTTCAGAATCCCTTTTACAGCAGACCAGTGCTTCTCACCAGGGTCTTGCTGAAACCTACTGGTTATACTCAGTGCATGAGCAACATCCAACCTAGTACATAACATAGCGTACATGATAGATCCAATAGCAGATGCATATGGGATTCTACTCATGTTGTCCCTTTCCTCTTTGGTTTTAGGGCACTGTTCTTTAGTCAAAGGAACTCCCAAAGCCAAAGGTATGTATCCTTTCTTTGAGTCTCCCATACTAAAACGCTTTAGTACTTTGTCTATGTACTTTTCTTGACTTAGTCCCAAAAGCCGATTCGATCTATCTCTATAGATTCGAATACCAAGTATTGTCTCGGCTTCACCTAAGTCTTTCATTGAGAAACATTTTCCCAACCATTGCTTAACCTTTTGCAATGTTGGAATATCATTCCCAATGAGAAGGATGTCGTCCACATATAGGACCAGAAACACTACTATGCTCCCACTAACCTTCTTGTACACACAAGGCTCATCTTCATTCTTGATGAAGTCAAATTCTTTGACTGCCTCATCAAAGCGAAGATTCCAACTTCGGGATGCTTGCTTTAATCCATAAATGGATTTTTGAAGCTTGCATACCTTCTTAGGATGCTTGGGATTGACAAAACCTTCAGGCTGTGTCATATACACATCCTCAAGTAAATTTCCGTTAAGGAAAGCAGTTTTGACATCCATTTGCCATATCTCATAATCATGATATGCAGCTATGGCAAGCAAGATCCTAATGAACTTGAGCATGACTACAGGCGAAAAGGTCTCGTCATAGTCTATACCATGAGTTTGTCGAAAACCTTTTGCTACTAGTCTACCTTTGTAGGTCTTATCAGCTTTTAGTTTGAATAACCACTTGCATTCAATTACCTTAGCACCTTCTGGTGGATCAACCAAGGTCCAAACCTGGTTATCGTACATTGATTGCATCTCGGATTTCATGGCTTCAAGCCAATTATCCGAGTCTGGGCTTTCAATAGCTTCTCGGTAGGTAGTAGGATCCTCACGATCTACTAACTCAATAGTGTCACTGTCAGTGATTAGAAATCCATATCTCTCAATCTCCTGACGTACCCTATCGGACCTTCTAGGTTCTTGTGTAATGGGTTCTTGTTCCACAACTGGTTGTGAACTTGATCCCATTTCCAAACCATCCTCTATAGGAGTTTGTGGTGCTTGAATTTCTCCAAGTTCTACTTTACTCCCACTGTCTTTCTTGAGAAGGAACTCCTTTTCCAAGAAAACAGCCTTGCGAGCAACAAATACTTTGTTCTCGGCTTGTGAGTAAAAGTAGTATCCCTTTGTTTCTTTAGGATAACCCACAAACAAGCAGACAGTGAATTTGGACTCTAGTTTTTCAGATGTTAATTTCTTAACATGTGCTTCACAGCCCCAAATCCTGAGAAAAGACATATTGGATTCTTTCCCAGTCCATACCTCGTATGGTGTCTTCTCAACTGCTTTAGTTGGAGTACGGTTCAATAGAAACGCAGCAGTTTTTAATGCATAACCCCAAAAAGAGATAGGAAGATTAGCTTGACTCATCATAGATCGAACCATGTCCAACAGAGTTTGATTTCTCCTTTCGGACACACCATTCCATTGAGGTGTTCCAGGAGGAGTGAGCTGTGAAATAATACCACACTCCTTTAGATGACTATCAAACTCTTGGCTTAAGTATTCGCCACCTCAATCTGATCGAATGGCTTTTATACTTTTGCCAAGTTGGTTTTCTACTTCATTCTTAAACTCTTTGAATTTCTCAAAAGTTTCAGACTTGTACTTCATCAGATAGACATAGCCATATCTACTGAAGTCATCTGTGAATGTCACGAAGTAGCTAAAACCACCTCTAGCATGTGTACTTAAAGGTCCACATACATCGGAATGTATTAGTTCCAATAAGCCATTAGTCCTCTCGCCATTTTTATTAAAAGGACTCTTTGTCATTTTTCCATGCAAACATGGCTCGCATGTATCATAAGACTCTAAGTCGAATGACCCAAGCACTCCAGTTTTGTGGAGTCTTGAAATGCGTTTTTCGTTTGCATGTCCTAAGCGACAATGCCAGAAGTAAGTAGGGTTCAATTCGTTTGATTTAACCCTCTTTGTATTAATGTTGTATATGGACTCTTTGTTTTGTAAATCAAGGATATAAAGGCCATTTTGCAACATGGCATTGCCATAAGAAATGCCTTGGCGACGAATATGAGTATTGCCATTTTTAATAACAAAATCAAATTCATCATTATCCAAACATGAAACTGAAATAATGTTTCTGCTCATAGCAGGCACATAATAACAATTATTCAAAACAATACAAAGTCCGGAAGGTAAAGTGAGGTGATAGTCGCCTATCTCCATGGCAGCAACTCGTGCTCCATTCCCCACACGGAGGTCCACTTCATTCTTTCCAAGTAACCGCCTATTTCTTAACCCCTGCACATTTGAACAAATGTGAGAACCACAACCGGTATCCAATACCCAAGTGGTAGAAATAGAAAGGTTAACTTCAACAACAAAAATACCAGAACTGGATGCCTTGGCTCCATTCTTCTTTTGTTCTTCCTTAAAGAGAGCGCAATTCTTCCTCCAATGCCCTATCTTGTTGCAATGGAAGCAAGTGCTCTCACTCTCTTTGAGTTTTGACGCCTTGGGCTTGGATTGGGCCTGAGGTGCACTCCCAACTAACTTGGGTTTTGCCTTTCCCTTTCCCTTAGCTTGTCCCTTCTTATTTTCCTTTTGAACCATTAGTACGGGATTGGTCTTTCGAATGTTTTCTTCAGCATTCTTAAGCATCCCATGAAGCTCAGTGACTGACTTGTTCATTGTATGCATGTTATAATTCATCACAAATGGATCATAAGCAGCAGGCAATGATCCTAAGATCAAGTCAGTGGCCAATTTCTTTGGCACTAGTACCTCAAGCTTCTCAAGAGTATCAAGATACCCTTTCATCTTGAGTACATGGGTACTAACAGAAGTACCCTCAGCCATCTTGCAAGAAATTAAAGCCTTTGTTGTCACGAACCTCTCGTGACGAGCTTGCTCTTGGAACATCTCCTTGAGGTGCACCATGATCGCATAAGCCTCTTGGTCCATAAATTGCTTTTGCAATTCAGGCACCATAGTGGCCAGCATCAGACAGGTCACATCATTGGAGTCGCTCTTCTTGGTCTCAAAAGTTTCCTTTTGAACCGCAGAGGCGTTCCTTCCTGGTTCATCAGGTAAGGTGCATCCAAAACATACGACTTCTTCTCTTGCTTAAGAACTATTCTTAAGTTTCGAGACCAGTCTATGAAATTGGTGCCATTCAATTTGTCCTTTTCAAGGACCGATCGCAATGAGAAATTATTGTTTGAAGATGCCATTTTCAATCTACAATAAAATTTAGCAAGATTAAATGAGGTCTTATTTATGATCCCACAAACCGAATTAATATCCCTTTAAATAATTCGCGTTAGTGATTTAATGTGGGCCAAGATCCACTTTTCTCAACAACTTATTAGTCAAGCTGAGCTTGTACACCTAACAAGTTAAGTTACTTAGGTAGGAAAACTCCAATCATGTCTCGTACATGACTCTTGGATCAAATGGGCTAACATCTTAGGATGTTATAGCACAACCCATTTATTAGTTGCCTAGGTCCGGGCATCCCTTTCCATGATAAGTCCAACCTACATTCACAATCCATGCCTCACAAAGATAATCGGGCGCATCTAGGACTCCTAGTTTACGTGATCGATGATCGATGCCTTGACATGTTTCGAATTAGGAAGGCAACTTTGTGACTTACTATTTTTAGGGATTCATTTTATTACGGCTTATATGGCATACGCTTTGTCATCCATACATAGCATGCATATATATATAATTGCATAAAGTAAAGCGTGACAAACATGGGCCCAAAAACCTACAACTAAGATTCTATACTATTACATAAGAATCTTTGAGTTGGGCTTCTCCACTCCGGTGGGCTTCGTCTTGATTTACAAAGTCTTCAAGTATATTCTATTCTAAGAAATAAATGAAACTTTTACAATAAAACACAATGGCTCGCAGGCCATATTTAATTACAAAAACTCAGGGCCCATGAATGCACCATGCATATCCATTCATCACACCAAACAAGCAAATAAATATACATAGCATTCATGGATCAAACAAAGTCCAATTTTAATTAGATTTAGCCAAGCCCATTAATGGAAATTGTGTACTTGAACCTTTAAGAGATGACCCCGTGATGGGCCTAGGCCAAAGCCCAATGGACTAAATCCTCTTATTGAATAAGTTCTCTTAAAAGCCCAAAACACAAACTAGTTAGATTTGTGCTATAAATCAACTCTAGCATAATTTCCAATTTAGCCATTTTTAATTTTATGTCATACAGCCCATAAACATTAAAAATGCATATAATATGTGCTAACATGAATTAAAAATAAAATCATGAAGAACACATATATAGTACACGGCATTCATGCAAAAACAAACAAACAACAAAAACTAGTTGTTTAATGCTTATGTAATGCCATAAAATGCACAAACATTTAAATCAATTTTATGAGTCATTTAATAATCTAAATAATTCCATAAACATTGATTTAATATTCTGTACCATTTTAATCTAAATGTGTTTTTACCATTTTAATCAAAACATAACAAACAATGTTGATTAAACATGTAACAAACACAAACTAGACATAGTTTTAAGTGATTTTAAAATTAATCAATTAAATTATCATGGACCAGAATTAAAACCAAATTTAAAAAATGTCCAGACCTGATAATTAATCTTTAAAAATCACTTACAAACATCCCAAAAACGTTTTTACATTTAATTTTGAAAACTAGTTGTTAAAATAGCAATTTACATGCCAACTAGCACCTAGTTTCATAATTAACATGTACCATCAGGTATAAATAATTAAAACCGACCATTACCAGCCCTAATAACATCTTAGGACAGTATATTAACATGTCATATTAATTATAATACCTATCTAATCAATTAAAATCGTTTTTACACCAAAACAATGCAAAAAACTCAAAACAGAAAATTTCAGATTTGCATGTTTTCAAAATAACGATTTTTAATTAATTTTTTCATGCATCTAAAGCACTAAAATAAGCATGTCTAGGCTCTGATACCACTGATGGAATATGACATGGTATGATAATCATGATAGCACAGCGAAAAAACAAAAATTTTATCATACATACCATACATATCCAAAGATAGGAACGAAAACATGCAATTTTAGGGTTTTGAAACTTACAATAGATGATGCCTTTTATTCTTTGATTTTGTGATATCCAGCAACCAAGATGCCTTTATCCACCTTAGTTCTCGATCACCAATGCCAAGGAACAGCCTTTTGCGCCACTCCCTTTATTCTCACACACACAATTACACTGTCGGCTTAAAAACGAGATTGCTAGATCTCTTTTTCGGTATTGTGTAAGGGTTATAGTTTGAAGCTACAAAACTTGATTTTGTACTTCTTTAGATTGCTATTACTGCTCAATAACACAAGAGAATGAGGAACAATCCTTTCTCCTTGTGAAAAATTGAACAAAAGAATTAAGAGAGAGAGAGTCATTATTCACGAGTTACTATTCACGAGTTACTATTCATGCCACAAAAAAAATTTGGTTTAGGATTTTATTTCTTTTAATATATATGCTTATCCTTTGGCAAGTCATTAATCTGAATTCAACTATCCTAAGATAATTAATTCAAACTCTATCACTTCCTAAAGATAAGTAATATATTTTGAATTAAACTCCTTTGAATTTAAATTCAAATTTGAAATAAAACATAAGACATTTAAATAAATGAAATCACTTAATTAAATATATAAGTGATTTAATTTAATTTAAATTCCTTTAGGCTTTAATATTCAATTAACTTAATTAACACAAGATAATTAATTAATTGAAATTAAACCTTATGGGCTGAATTTCTCTCTCTCATGGACCAAAGCCCAATAGCAATATTATAACCCATTACATACATTAATTTGACTTTAATTAAAAGCCCAAATTAATGTCCAATACTTAATTTAAATATTTTAAGTCCAATGCTTTGTGTGCGATCCTATAGGTCCATTTAATGTTGGCAATGAATTAATAAATTAATTCAAAGGCTATATATATTCTCTAGCAAGATATTATAGCATTCCAAATTAAATGAAAATGCATATGGCATTTGGTGACCTAATGCAATTTCGCATAGTCCCTTACCCATAAATATCAGAATTAATATAAGGCATGGAACTAGTCATCCTTATATACATTAATTCATTTCTTGATATTCCAATGACACTGAATTCTCAGATAAATAATGATTACTAATTATTTCATCTCGGTATGGCCATACACTTCTCAGTTCACTGATCAAGTGGCCGGTGATATTTTTCTCTCTTATCGAGAGGGGTAATCCCTTCACTTCTCTCATACTCTCTAACATGAATCAGTGCATACCCAATCATACCCGTACTTGTCACTCTGTTACGAGCACGTTAGGTGTATGTCAAAGTACACAGTAATTCATAAAGAGTTTCATAGAGATTTCAGGTCTAAGAACTCCGATACAAAACTTGCATATGAGAAACACTTATGACTTATACCATGTAGTGTTCTCATGAGCGGATCGAATCCAGATACCATGTTCTTTAACATGTATCTATGATCTCTGATTGACACTCTTGTCCTAATGATCCGTAAGACAGAACTCATAAGATCAGAGAGAGCATACTAGTCTTAATTCATTTGTTATTCCCATAACAATGACTGACTAGGGATATTTAGAATGAAGTCTCATTTGTTTCAAGGTCTTACAATCCATGTGCCTCACACATGATAACTTAAACCGAAACGACATTCTTGGATAGTTTTATCAATTGATATGCACAGGAATACAAAAGATAAAACTAATGCCTCATATTATTAATTTCAAGTGTTTCGTTACAATGCATTGGGGCTAGGGCTTACACTAACATGACTATGATGTAATAAAGTATAGGCTTACATAATTTATTCTAATGTATGAATTAGACAATCAAAGTATAACCAATCGAATGACAAATGAACATATCATTAGTATTATATATATTGTTTATTAAAAATATTAAGATAAGTAACAGGAATCCGGATAGACTAGTATGGTCTTTACATTCTCACTTCAGTAATATTTTTAGGTGGCTTTCATTGAAGAATCGCATCAATCTTTGAAGGACCAACCTTTATACCTTTTGCTGAAATCACATGACCCAAGAAAGATACTTCATTCAACCAAAAGTCACACTTATTAAACTTGGCATATAACTGCTTTTCCCTTAGAGTCTGAAGAACAATTCTCAAATGCTTGTCATGTTCTTCTGGTGTCTTAGAATATACCAAAATGTCATCAATAAAGACCACCACAAACTGATCTAAATAAAGGTTGAAAAATCCTGTTCATCAAATCCATAAAGGCAGCCGGTATATTTATAAGTCCAAATGGCATGACCAAAAACTCATAGTGGCCATACCTGGTACGAAAAGTAGCCTTGGGCACATCAATGTCTTTCACACCCATCTGATAGTAGCCAGATCTCAAGTCAATCTTTAAAAATATACCCGCTTCCTTCAACTAGTCAAATAAGTCTTCAATGTAAGGAAGGGGATATTTGTTCTTTATGGTCACTTTATTCAACTGTCTGTAGTTGATGCATAACCTAAGTGTCCCATCTTTATTTTTGACAAACAGGACTAGCGCTCCCCAAGAAGAAACACTGGGTCTGATTAATCCCTTATCAAGTAGTTCATGCAGCTGAATCTTCAATTTTTTCAACTCAACAGGTGCCATTCTGTAAGGAGAAATGGAGATAGGTGAAGTGCCTAAAGCAACTTCAATAGAGAACTCCACTTCCCTGTCAGGTGGTAAGCCTGGTAATTTCTCAGGAAAAATATCGAGGAACTCTCTGACAGTAGGCACTTCGATATCTTTGGACTGTCTTTCTTTATCTCCACTGCATAACATATGTAAGCTATGCACCCTTTCCTAATCAGTCTTTTGGTAGCAGTAGCGGATATCACATCAGATAAGAAGTCGGTTCTCACACTTACAACTGTGATGTCCCAACCTTCTTCAAGCTTTAAGGTAACTCTTTTCCTTTTGCAGTCAATTATCGTTTGGTGGGCGAACAACCAATCCACATCCAGAATCACATCGAATTCATGAAAGGACAGTTCTATCAAATTTGCCAGGCAAACATGACCCTGGGCACTAATCGAGCATTGTCTATATACTTTATTCACTATCACACTATGCCTTAGAGGATTACTCACCAAGATATCCTGGTCCAAGTATGCCTCTTTCATCCCTTTATTCTGTGCTAAAACAGTGCTAATGTAGGAATTTGTAGAACCAGGATCAATCAATGCATGAACTGAATCAGATGACATGAGGAATTTACCTACTATCACATCTGGAGCATCATTCTCCTTTCTGGCTCTGACAGCATAAGTCTGGCTTGTAGCTCGCCTCTAACCCTGAGATGCTTGCCCAACTGGCCTAAAAGCTGAAATGATAGGGGTAGCTCCCTTACCACGATCCCTCGATGCAGAGAAACCAGTACCAGATGCCGGTGAAGCGATTGAAGTAGACTGCACTGCTGGACAGTATCTGATGATCTCTGGACCCACATTTGAAGCATGCTCTAGTCAAATATCTATACTTTTAAAAATATGTCCTGCCATAATGATCATAAATGGGTGTTGTCCCACTATTCCTACCTCGGGGAGTACTAGCTGATGAAACCACTGGAGCTCTGCCATGTGGTGCACTACTCTGTCCTCGACTTGTTGGAACTAGAGGACGGCCCTGAGGTGCTGGAGGTCCCTTTATCTTCTTACCCTATGTTCTTTTACCAATGGACTATCCCTGCTTCCTCTTTTACTAGAATTGGGATTGTCTATCAGCCTGCTCTTCCTGAATAGGCTCTAATTTATTGGCTGCCTCAACCATGCCTTTCAAGGTAGGGTACTGCTGGATCCCAATAATCTTTCTAAGCTCTATATGCAGTCCCCTCTTAAATCTTTATCCTAGCTTCACATCTGTAGACTGACTCTCATCAAGATAAGCACTGAGGCGCTCAAACTCGGCTCATACTTAGCCACAGACTTATTACCCTATCTAAGCCTCCAAAAGGCATCATGCATCACCAATTTATACTCAAACCCAATATATTTCAGCTCAAAATGGGTCACAAAGAATCCTTAAGTCAACTGATCTACTGGGATATATCTCCTGATATAGTCCCACCAAATAAAAGCTGGTCCCTACAACAAAGCAACTATGCCTTTCAAATTTTCTTTTGCTGAGCTATTTTTAATCTCAAAAAGTCTCTTTATTTTAAACAACTAGTCTTTTGCTTGTGCTGGTGTCAGAGGATCTCTCCCAAAAAAGTCTTCAGCTCCAAGCCTCTTTAACTGCTCCAAAATAGGCTTTCTTCTAACTGGAGCTGGCTGTACTTGTGCAGCTGTCTGTGAGGACTGAGCTTGACTTATTTACAGTCGTTGCTATATATAATCAACCATCAAATTAAGGAAGTCCAGCTGTGGGGGTGGAGGTATCACTGCTGGAGAGGAAGCCTACTGCTGCGGGGCCCCCTGCTGTCTAGTACCTATCGATGCCTCACTTTCACCATCCTCCACCTATCTATCACGATTTGATGATATCTTTTCACTATAAAACAGAAAGAAGCAAGTCCATATTAGATTTTTATAACATCACTTTAATAATATTTGACATGTATATACAGATAAATCAGTCACTTATTCCCACTCCGAGCTTAAAATCGCTTAAACTACTGTTCTGATATCACAAAATGTAATACCCTTACTGTAACAGTCTTTTCGATCTAAGAAAAAGGTTGAATTTTTTTCTTTTAACTTATAAATTTAATATACAAAATTCTTTAATTTTCATTATTTATTCAATAATTATATATGATGACCAACCTTAAAAATTGACCTATACTTGTCCAATTTTACTATGCATTTTATAGAAATCCGACAATATAATGACTATACATACTAGCCTCCTAAAAAATTTAACAATATCCACAGCCCATCAGGGACACAACAATTACATTCCAAGATATATTTCATCCAAATATTCTCAAATCATATCCAACACATACAATCCATCCACAATACTAACTACATAATACACACAAATATAATATGTTGCATTATTACAGACCAATTCTTATACTTCAATTAGTTATAATAATACACATGCCAATACAAAATATAACTCTATTCTTCAAAATCTTTACCTTCTTTATACTTTTGCTCTCGAATCCTGCGAGTACCTATATGCAGTGAATCTTATGTGTTGAGCATTAAATATGCCTAGTGGTGACAAAAAATCATAACATTTTGTAAACAAGCACAATTTCACAACTTATACAAGTTATTATCTTTTGTATTAAAAACAAATACTTTTTAACGTTTTTAAACAATATTTTCAATTTATTACTCAAATTAGGTAAATTTTTCACTTTAATCTTATACTTTCCAGCTAATTATGAAAATACCATTTTTGGCAATTATTTATAATTTTGCCATTATTTTGTCTTATTTTGACTTCTAATTGACTTTTGACATATAATGCTATTAAATAGGCATTATTTTGACTTTTTATGTAAAATTATATTTTAGTCCTTGTACTTAACAAAATTTTATTTTTGAACTGTTTGACCATCAAATTACAATTTTATCCTTACAAAATATTTTCTTATCACTTTTACTCATTAAAGGCAAATTTTGGAAAAAATATATTTTTGCCCTTAAACTTTTAATTTCTTTTAATCAAGTTCTTTTTTTCACTTTTAACCTCTCTTTTAACTTTATTTTTACACTATTAATTTATTCTTATTAATATGCCTCTAGTACAATTTTGGCAGAAATTCTCTGACTGGATATGCGGGACGTGGATCCTACAGGACCACATACGAAACACTATTGAGAAATGATCCCAAATGACCAATTCTCACAAAATAATAATCACTATAAATATATCAGAGGCTATGGAAGATTAATGATCCTACCATAGCAAAACAAGTTGTCATGACTTGCACTGTGGTACAGAGATTTCTATGGCTAGCCAAGTATATCATGAGCTAGATTTTGACTGTCTGACGACTACTAAGGGAAAAAATTCAATTAATTGCAATACATTATTCAAATTTTTTAACAACTTTCTTTACCTTTTCAATACGGTACTTTTTCAATAAATCTTTTTCTGAACTTTTCACAGTTGTGAATCATATCACTATAATCCACCATTTTTCTTCAGTTTATGAATTAACTCATATTAATTCGTTATTTTTCACTTACAATTTATTTCATTTTTCAGACTTTTAACAATTTATATAGCTACTTTATCTCAAAAAGTCTGTCAATTACACTTTTCATTTCTTTATCACTAATTGTGCTTTATTTCATAGAAAGTCACTATTTTTCTTTATTTGCATTAATTACTTTACAAAAATTCAATAGATTTACACTTACATATTTGAATATTTTCTTTAAAATATTCAAATAAATTTTATAAATTCTGTAAAAATTTACGGGTACATTATTTAATCACTACATGCATTAATTCACTATAATTTATTATTTTTACTAGTTACATAACCCATTATTTAATCTAAAAATAGTCAAATAATTTTCATAAATTCCATAAAAATTTATGGACATGAAATTCCATGCTTATAATTATTTAAAGGTTTAAAACACACAAAATAACCAAGACACACAATATTTCTACTTAAGAAGAATTTCGGCCACTATAAGATGAATAACATATAGGTCTCTAAAAATTCATTTAAACATTCCAATGAGCATATTTAGGGTCCAATTATATTAATTTAAGGTTAATTGCAATTATACATACATTTACATAATTTTCTCTAATTAACCTAAAGGAAAATCATGTTAAACAATGGAAAATAATTGAATTTGAAGCCACTAACCTTATTTTCTTATCTTAGCCTTGCCTAAACCTCCTTCTCTTTCCCTTTTGCCTTGGAACTTTGGCCTTCAAGTTGAGAACCTAACATGGTTGGTTATTCAAGCTATCAAAACTATATTTTTTTGTTCTCTTTTGCTAAAATAAATATCATAAATGCAATCTATAAACCTAAAAAATATTAAAAACTACCTTTAAACCAATTTAAATCCTTAGATTTAACATACCTTAATTTGACATCTAAACTTTGTTACTTGATTTCTTTTCATTCCTTTCCTCTAATCAAAAGTTATAGGCTACTAGGCTAATCTAAAGAGGTGAAAATTACTATCTTAAGCTTGGATTTGGTGTAAAATAGAAGAAAAATGGAAGAAATTGGAGAGAAAAAATGGTGGAAGTGGTTCGTCCATGAGAAGGGAAGAAGGCGCTGGTGAAAGTTGCTGGATTTCTGTAATTTTTTTTGCCTTTTATATGCCCTCTTAATGGGCTTTGGGCTGGGCTTTTATATGGGCTTAAGCTATTTTTAGTTTAAGCCTGATAATTATCCGATAAATGATTCTAATTAATTTCTTCCACTTTCTAACTCCAAATCTCTCCAAATTTAATTTCATCACTTTTATCACATTAAAAATAGGCTATACCTAAATTTTCAGTCCAATTAGAGTCTGTTACTAATTCGATTCAATTTAATTGATCCGATTTAAAAATACCGGTGTTACCAAAAAATTTACTTTTGCTATCAAAATAATCTACACATTATCTTAGGAATATATGTAATTTTGGATAATTTTTAGACTTCATTTGTTATTTTTAATAGTTTGGTCAAATCTTGATCAAACAGTTACCTTAAAACCTTAATTTTTCCGTTTTTCGTGCTTTTGACCTCAAAATCATTTTAAATTTCAAACTTGAACTATCCGAGACCAATATTTTTTGATAGTCCAATAAAATATTTTTTACCTCCAAATGTACTTTTCAATTCGGAAGCACTATTCACTATCAGGAAATACTGTTCATAGCTAACCCGGTGTTGAGGCCATTACACAAAGTCTCAAATGCATATATCATAATAACATATCTTTTTATATTACGAAACACACACACTTATAATATCATTAAGAGACATATCGAATCAACAAAGCCTTTACTAGTATAGGCACTATCAAAGATTGTCTCTTTAACCGCTTTCCACTACTAACATGTTTTGTCATATTAGAACTCACATACATACGTCATTGTAGTTGCATATATTAAACAAGATTTCAATGTAATTTTATCATTTCACTTTGTTGTTCAATGATAAGCACTATTACTATCAAGAGGTACTGAAACACTTACATTATTTATTACTTTTCATTATTTACTAATCAAAATACTTCTATCGCCTGAATTCTCATAAATGGTGGATACGGGTACAAACATTAGATATTGGTGTGTAATATCAAATACTAGAGACATAAAAATCTCGAATCATTAAATACCAAAGAGTATTGAAATATTAGTCACCCTCAGATAATAACACTAGCAGCTGCGATCATTATCTCTTTTATAAATCTGCCTATCTATCTATTGCTTTATAAAATTTGATACCCATATGGTAATCTCAAGCTGTTATCGATGGCTAATCACAAAGTAATGAATCTCCGACTGTCATATTTTATTTAGCTTTTGAGAATCTACAGGCTATATGATATGTTCAACCTTATCCTCAGCGGATGACTCATACACAGACTTAACTATGTAATTCTTTGACTTTTCATGCTTTTTTGTCATTTTCTTTAAAATTTCAATTGTTGTTCATGGATAATTTACTTTTTAAATTCCCACCAAGTAGGGGTGCCCATCGAGGGGGGGAGGGATTCGGGTCAACCCGACCCGAATTCAAAATTTCTCATATATCTCAATCCTACCATATCCTACGAATAATTCAGACCTCTACATAAATAACATGCAAAATTTTAAATTTCGTCCGAATAATTCGAATTTATTTTTTTAAAATTATTTTTTTATTTTAAATTATTAAAAATAGGATTTAGGTCGGTTCGGGTCGAGTGAATTTGTCCAATTAGTAAAATGATAAGTTTGAGAGGGAATTATTTGCTTTTTTGGATTGTTTTGGGTTAATGAAAATTTAACCCGATCTTAAACAAATCCTAAATTTTCAATTTTATTCCTATTCTAACAACTCTAATAATTTTATCTAAATTTTTTGTTCGGTTCGAATTAGATCGGTTTTGAGCAGCCTTACCACCAAGGTCTGAGCAAAGAGGAAGGAAACTGCTAAAAATCTCCAACGGCTGAGAGCCCATCGTATCCGAGAAAGAAAGAAACAATCATTCCTACCCACAAACACAATTTCTGGATCTCAATCTCAATCCACGTGGCATGGTGTCCCTTTCAGCCACATGTCAATAAGGTACATTCTGGAATAATCTATTTCCATCTAGAGTCCTTTACTCAATCGCTTTTCTTGCTCGCCTCAGGGCTGAAGGGTAAGTTTCAATTTCAATAGAACCCCCTTTCCGCATTTCTTTTATCAAAACTGTCTCTATCCATGGTCAAAATATAATCTTTTACTTATTGTGCACCTGGGAAAATCGAAACTTCTAGCCAGATATCCATACACCTTTTTTTTTTTTTCTATGATTTGAATGGGAAACATGCAAATGTTCTGACTTGACTGGAGCTGTTTCTCTTTTACAAGGTAGATAACTTCACTTTCCTTTTTTTTTTTTCTGTTTATGGCTATTATTGATTTTTAATTGTATATTTTTTTTAGGTATAATACTGGATTGAATGTAAATTTCATTATAATACTGGATAGAATGTAAATTTCATTCTTTTTAATTTTTCTTATGGTTGGTTTTTGCTATGTTCTATTTGCTTCTAGTTTTTGAAGTTTAATTTCTGTTATTGAGGTTTCTTTCTAATTGGTTACTTCGGAGAATGATTGTGGCTTTGTGTTTTTGGGATTTTTTACAGGTTTTGAGTTGTAAGAATTTCTGTAACATGTTAGTTTTAAGCATGAACTCAAAAAGGCATAGGCGCCCAAATGTTAGGTTAGGGGAAATAGGGGATGTTCCTGCAGCTTTTGCATGTGGGTTCTCTCACAACACCAAGGAAAATTTAGGGCACAACAGTTATGAAAATGATGTGCTGAAACCTAATGATGCTGAACAGAATCAAATATATGGGTTCCCCTTGGAAAATACTCCTGAGATTGTAGTTTTAGGCCCTGGTGTTTCCCCTGAGGTTTCAGCTGATTTGCACCAGAACAGGGAAAACAATGATCCTAACTCTTCAAAATCAGCTTTTAAATCGGTGAGCTCAGATGAAATTGATATGACCAAACTGAAACTGAATTTTGGTACCATAACCAGGAAATGTAGAGTTATGAAGAGGCGAGGACGCGGCATCAAAGTGGCTAATAATGTTGGTAATGTGTGGAGTTCTAATCTGAGCCCTCAATTTAATTTTGAAGATGGAAAAGACTGCAGTGTCAAGGAGTTCTTGAGGTATACTTCGGATGAATGCAATGATTATTACCCTGCTAGTGGCTTTAAGGGCTTGTCAGATGATCAAACACCAGCTACAAGTAAGGAGGCTTGTGAGTTTTACACCGATGGACACAGGAGACAATCGGGATATTCTAGTGAGTTTTGGAAAGAGGATGATTGCAATGAAGGAAAAAATATGTCTCCTGTATCAGATCATGTTTGGGAGGAGACAAAGTCTGGAGCTAGTTATGTAAATAGCGTCACGAGATGGTTAGAGGAGCAAGGATTTGGTAAATATGCCAGTGTATTTGAAATGCATGAAGTAGATGAGGAAGCTTTGCTGCTGCTTACTCTGGAAGATCTCAAAGAAATGGGTCTGATTGCAGTTGGACCTCGAAGGAAGCTCTACATAGCAATACAACAGCTGAGAAAAGGAGGTACTTGACAATACGTTTAAACTGAGATGTAAGTAATGTTTTTTTTGGCGGTCTTAACGGATCTTTTGCAGAAAATTCTCACTGGTGTATATGTAATCTTTCGTTGAAATCCTAACTTGTTTCCTCATTTTTCTTTCTGTTTCTGTTAATAATATGCTAACATGCCCATTTCCTACTTTTTTGTTTCCCATTTGATCATTTGTTACCGAATATTCTGTTCATTTGTATGTCACCAACTGTTATGACATGTTGGCTCTGAATATAAACTAAACTTCACTACCTTTCAGTGATCTTGCTCGGACTGAAGTTTGTCTGCTGGTGTATGAGCAACCTTTGTTAGAGCAATTATTCTTATCTGGTTGCTGGTTGTTGAAATAAAAAAGGTATATATGCTTAAAGTGCTTCCTTTTACTAGGCTTGAAATGATCAACAGGCTATCCATTAGTCTTCATGTGCATCGAATAATGGTCTGTTTTTGGACATATCATTTCTAGCAGAATTAAGGCTTAGTTTCATGCATGTCCGTGAACAAATTATGGAGTCTCAATGCAGGTACTTAGCTTTAATTTAACAAGGTAATATTGCTGAAAGGTTGGAACGCATTTGAGTTGTTGAAGGTAGCACTATGATTGGTAGACTTATGATTTCTCAGAGGAAAGTAGTTAGAAACGACTTATAATTTTTTGAAAGATGTGGCCCTAAACCGGCTGAGCTCAATTAGTTGCAGATTAAGGGTTGGTTGAGGTATTTGAGTTCGCTTAGTGAAATCATTACGACATAGGCTTTGTATTTGAGTTCGCTTAAGTACTTATATGTTATTAAACCATGACTAAGTTTGTTTTGTTTGTAGATATTTAAAATGGTAGGAGTTATGTGGATGGTTTGTACTGGCTCTGATACAGGAGCTAGCTATCAAGGCTTGTGAACGTTGATTATTTGAAGTTGGTACCAACTTCAAATATTTGATTTTGCCTATGTAAGAATGCATGTTATTGGCTTTTATTGTATAGGTTCCTTTCTGCCCTTGTTGTGCTGGATTGTATCCTATCTCTTAGAAGGAAAATTTGGTGTTATTGCCCTTAAATATAAGGATTCGGCTCTAAAAAAAATTATTTTACAAGAATATTTTAATTTTCTAAATATTGCAATCAAAATTATTTGGATTGAAAAATAAAATAATTAATTGACATCAAAATGTTTACGTGGCAATCTACAATAGTTTGGACCGTTTTACATGAGGTGGGTAGTAGTTTGGATTTGATCATTTTACTTGATGTGTTTGGAAGCAGTGGTATATGACGGGAGTTAGGGGAGACGAAATATATGTGGCCCTATATATATATATATATATATATATATATATAGAAATATATGCAGCCCTATATATATATATATATATATGTGTGTGTGTGTGTGTGTGTGTAAAATAAATAGTTTTGCACTTACAAAATTTTATTGACTCTCTTCTTTTCAATTTATTTTTTAATTTTAAATATGATTTATATTTTTTCCTTTGATTATAAATTTTAATTTCGTCACTGTTCGAGTTCGATCTGCAAGTTCGGCATGTGCATGAAAATTGCGATATTGGGAGGGTCGTCTTTAGTAGTGGATCTTTGCATTATACGATTTATATTAGTTAGATCAATGATAGATTTAGTCTTTAAAAAAACTCAATTTTTATTTGTAAATTTTTCAAGAAGAGAAGCCACAATAAAAAAATTAAATTATTTCATAAAATCTGAGTTCAAATTTTAATACTCCCATTTTATTCTCTTCGATGTAAATTAGAAAAAGAGAATTGAAAGTAAGAACGATCCAAATATAACTTCAAAATCAAACGATTATGATTGAGGCATCCTTCATTTTATCAATTATTAATTTGATAAGATCGATATTTCCATTATATTAATTTGGCAGGTAACAAAATAAATATATAATATTAACAATTTTTATTAATATTATTTTCGTGGTTGTCGAAGTTGCGTATTTATGTGTTAATTTTTCAATCTTCATTTTCTTTTTAAAAGAAATTTGGGTCAGCGTTTGGAAGCGTAAGATTTTAGATTCTTTTTGTCTTTCTTTTTTTTTTAATTAAAAAGAAAGACTTATATATATATATATATATATATTAAATTTTTAAGATTACTTAATGAAATTTTTTGCTTTTCTGAATCGCCATGTAAGAAAATGAGGGAATATATCTTTTTTACTAATTATTTTTCTTTTTTGAATAAAGAGTACGAGGATCTAGTTAAGTATAAATTGTAACATACCATAGAATAATTATTTTGTAATATATGAAAATTTTTAATTGGTTTGATGTATGGGAATGTTATTTAGAGAGATTTTTCCAACAAGTTTATAAGTAAAAGTTTTTTTAATAAATGGTAGTTTAAGCATTAATAAATGATAATTGATAAAGCACTATTAGATGACAGAACTTGCAAGATGGAGTGTCCGGTCGGATTCGGACGTTAGCACTCCGAAGTTTAAGCTAGTAGTTTTTAAGGAGAGTATTTAGAAAGAGTTTCAGATATTCAATACCTGAAGCCATTGTATTTTAGGCTATTTATAGGAGTTATTTGGGAGGGGTACTTGAGTACCTTGGAGTGTGATAACTGACATTGGAGTAAGCGTGCGGTGATGTGACAGGGAGTAGGTGGAAGGTATGGACGCTTGCTTGTGTCAGTGGACTAGATAGGACAGAGTGTCTCATCAGTCCGTTCGGACACCGCGCTTTTATTTCTTGTCTTTCAGCTCATGCTTTGTCTTTTTTATTGATGGGCTTTGGGCCATGCTGAGTGTTGTTGGGCCGACCTGACTGGGTTTTGGAGATATTTTTTCCGTAGTTATCACTTGTCCCCCCTCCAAAGGGTCAAATAGGGCGATTTAAGTCTTTTGGCGGGATTTTTGAATTTTCGGAAGGAGTCCATTTGAAGAGACTCGTCCATTTATTTCATACAGCTGTTTTGTATTTAATGTTGCGTGTGTTTCTAGAATGACACTTCGCTCTTCGTAACCACAATAACAGATTGAGAACACGTGACGTCCATCCAACGGGTAGGTGTTTGGAGTATTCTAGAAGTTTTTTTACTATAAATAGGCAAGTTTGAGGCGATTTTCCTTCACTTTTAAGCGATCCTTAGCAAAACTCTGCTAAACTTTCTTTGTGAACTTGCTATTTGGAAACCCTTGCTAAAAACTTCATGAGAAAAATCCTTCAAATTTCAGAGATTCTCAGAGTGTCTGCGAGATTACCCAAATAAGTAAACAATTCCTGCTTTTGATTTTCTTTTTCATTCATAGCATATACTCTTTACTTCTCACCCTCCATCAAAAATGGTTTCAAGCAATAGTCAGCCAATAGATAGAAGTTTTCTTGAGGATTATAAGAATTGGGAGCCTCTCGCTCATCCTTCGCAATTGACAAAAAAGGAAGTGGCTAAATTCCTTCTCAATACCATTTTTCTGTAGAAGTGTCAGTGATGGCTTGTCCGAATTTCATGGCAGTAACAGAGGGGCCTTTCGGCCTTTAAAAGAACGAGTGGTTCATCTGCCATTTGTATAATTTGGATGTAGGAATGAGGCTTTCCTTCGGTGTATTTGAAGTGACGATTCTTAGGGGTTATGAGATTGCCCCTAATCGGTTGCATCCGAACGGATAGAGCTTCAAGATTCTATGTAAGATAGAAACGGTGGCTCCAACTCTGGATCTGTTCACTCATTTTTTTACATATCCGGTTGGAGTGATGGGTTAAAGTACTTTCTCATCAGCCGATAGTATCGAAAGCTCTTCACAGTTTCTTCCTCGATGAAGGGTTTCAGGGAGAGGTACCTTTTAGTGGGGATGGCTAGTGGATTTGGAGTATCATTGAGCCGGTCAAAAGGAGCAACCATCTTAAGGGATCAAGCTGTCAGTCAGTCCATTTACGAAAATGACATCAAAAAATTGATGGCCACGGTGGCGAGGCATGAAAGACCCTACGACTCCAGCTATCTTCTCAGTACACTATATGGATCTTTTAGCTCCAAAGCTGGCGAAAGTGCAGAACGTGAGCACTATAGTTGGAGTGAGGGAGAAGGGCATATATTTTGCCAATTCATATATTGAATGTTCATTTATTACATGTATCAAATTTTGAACGAAGTACTTATCTTTATTTGATTTTATAATGCAGCTGCAAGAGAAATGGCGAGAGGAGAAGAGGTTGCAAAGCAACAAGCCGATCGGGCCAAAGCCAAAAGGGAGGCCGACCATTTGGCTAAGGAGGAAAGAAGATCTAAGAAGAGGAAGATCTTGCCTGTCTCCAAGGTTCAGGCTTTCAAGAGTGCAGCTAGTGCTCCTGCTCCTGCTGTCGCTGTGACTTCATCTCCTGCTGCCGCGATTATCCCCACGACCCCGTTCTTTCTTAATCATTTCAGGACCGGCATTGTCCTCTCCAATTATGGTGGGACAGAGTCCACTGAGGCAACTGCAATTGAGGAACGAATCTGACAAGAAAGAGTTACAAACATCCCCAATCCCTTGCTCATCTACTGAGCAAAGGAAGGCGTCAATAGATTAGGCAGATCAGAGGAGGATCGAAGAGGCAGCCAAGAAGCGGGCTGCTGAAATCATAGTTGCTGTGGATGCTCGGATCGCAGCAAAAGGTGAGGAGATAACTCAAGGTGGACCAACCCGATGGCCTCCAAGGAGACTCAAGAAAAGCGAGGCCCTTCCCTTAACGTCATTCTAAAGGAGCACTTTGGCGAAGATTGATCGGTAACCAACAGGGGTGTATCGTCCTTCATTTGTCAGGGCCTCGCTTAAAAGAGTGACTTCAAAGTAATGGCGGAGCTCAACCTTCTCTCCCGAGAGTTCGGATTGTTTCAACAGCAAAGTCTGGAGGTAATATTTGCCTTCTCCTTCTCTTTCTTTTTTCTTCTCTCTTTTTTTTAACGATAGTTTTCCTTTTCATAGCTAATCAAAAAAGGGCTTTGCATGCACAGCATAGCGGTCTATGCCCAAGTGAAGTAGAAAGATGCCGTTCGGCAGAGGAGGGAAGCTGAAGCCGCCAGTGATGCAGTAAAAAATGATGCTGCACTTTAAAGGTCTGAGGTAGAGAAGCTAAAGAGGGAAAGAGCCCGATTAGCCTAGGACCTCAAGGCTCGATAGAGCGAGGTGGACCACTTAAAGGGAGATGTGGCGCGCCTTGCTGCTGATAGTACTTTGTGCAAGAAGTACAAGGAGGTGGGCAGGCTGAGGGGCGAATGCTCACAACTTACAAATGACTGCCTTAAAGCTAATACAGATAGAGACAAGGTCAATGTGGATAAGGATAAAGCTCTGTTCGAATACGACCTCATCCGGACATAAAGGAATTCTCTGAAAACAACTCTTTCGAAAAAAAAGGCATTTTGGCATGAGAAATTGATGAAAGAGCTGGATGCTTAGAAGGAAGAGATCCTTGATAATTTAGGCGAGGCCTAAGGGAGGCTGCTAACTCGGTTGATTCATGCAGCCAGGCAGCGCTTCCCTGAAGCTAATATTGATTGGATAAAGGATCCAGGAATTTTCTTCAATCCTCTTTCTAACGATGATAAGGATGAGGTCCTTTCGATCGGAGAGATTGAAGGAACAACAGAGGAAGTACCTTTAGCATCACAGGCAGGTGTCAGTTTGTCGACTAAGTCTAAAGTCGTTCCTCCTCTGCCAACAGAGCCTGATGTTGTTGCCCCTGTGCTAGCGGAGCCTAAAGCTATTGTCTCTCTGCCAGCAGATCCTGAAAATGCCCAACTTTCTGTTGAGACTACTGCAGAGCCTGCTGCCAAGCCGAACATTACAACGGTAGAGATTGTAGATATAGAGGCTTAGGCTTTTTATTTTCTTGTAATTTTTTCTTTGGAATAGTTTTCTCCTTTCCTTGCAACTTGTAAAGATTCCTCATATATATAAAATTTAGTTTGCCTTCAATTGTGTCTTCGTACTGCAATTCTCATTTTTAGTAAGATTTGTTATAAAATTAACTGAGTGGAATAAATAGAAACTTTCATGGAGAATGTATAAAATCAGCCAAGGAGAGTATATAAAATCAATCATGGAGAATATGAAAAATTGACTAAGTAAAATAATTCTTGAATCATAAGATGCTTTTCAAGCATTGTTGTACACAACTCTTTAGGATCAACGATCGCTTGATCCGATTAGATTTAAAAGATAAACCTTTCATTCAAGCGTGAGTTGTGACAGATTTATCGCGTCAAGTGCAGTAGGTGACTTTTCAGTTTTTTATTTGATCAAAGTATTATCCGATCGGATATAAAGATCGACTATTTGTTGGAGAATCATACATTATTTTGAGGATTTAAAAATTCCATACATTAAGTACTGAGGAGATATAACTGACTCAATTGTCGTCCTTCACATTTTGGGTTTAGGATAGACGTCAAACCTAGCGAATGAGTTGGTGGAGATTAAATGGAGGCATCTCACATCTTTTGTTCAGGAATAACGTCAAACCTAGCAGACTAACTTATGATAGAGAAAAACTTTCACATTTTGGGCTCGGGATAAGCATCGAGCCTAGCGAGGGAGCTGGAATTATAATGGTGAAAAGCTTTCATATTTTGGGCTTGGGATGAGCATCGAGTCTAGCGAATAATCATCCCTCAATTTTGATCAGACAAACTACGACCGTCAATTAGGATTTTTGTAGAATGGAGTAAAACAAATGACCTGCAAACAAATATCAAAACTAACAAACAAATAAATGAAAACATACATTTTTTTCAAAGATGAAGAAAAATGGAGAAAATTTTCTTTATTGAATGTGAATTTGATACATGATTATACATGGTACTTCTTGAGTACTTCGACATTTCAACTTCTGGGAATATTTAACCCTTTTGAGGGTTCTAAGTTTATAAGTACTGAAGCTTAGAACCTTGGAGATTTCATACGGGCTTTCCCAATTTGGCATTAGCTTCCTAACTCCGGCATTTTTCGAGCTTATATCTACCTTTTTGAGCATTAGATCACCCACTTTGAAGGTTCTTGCCCTTACTTTCATGTTGTGGTATCTAGCGATTCTTTGTTGATAGGCAGCGATTTTGGCGTAGGCATTTTCTCTCATTTTCTCAATCAGGTTCAAATCTTGGCATCTATCCAGGATGTTCATCAGATCGAAATAGAATGCTGACCGATAGGATGAGAGATCAATTTTTACGGGCATCATTGCCTAGGAGCCGTAGACAAGAGAGAATGGCGTTTGATGAGTGCCAGCTCTCGGAGAGGTCCTGTAAGACCATAAGATGCTTTGCAGTTCTTCGGTCCAGTTGCCTTTTGCCTTTCCCAGTCGTTTCTTTAGGCCTTCGAAGAGTATTCAATTGGAGACCTCGATCATTCCATTGCTCTGGGGATGGGTGATGGAGGTGAACTTAAGGCTGATATTGAAATTTTGGCAAAAATTTTTGAAGATCAAGTTGTCGAACTGCTTGTCATTATCTATAATAAAAATATTGGGTAAGCCATACTTGCAAATGATGTTCTTACATGCAAAAATTTTAACCCTCTCTGCTGTGATTGTAGCTTGAGGCTCTACCTCGATCCATTTGAAGAAGTGATCGATGGCGATAAGGACGAACTTCATTTGCCTTTTTTCTTGGTAAAAGGGTCCCAGGATGTTCAGACCCCATTGGTCAAACGTTCAAGAATATCCAATCGACTGCTGGTCTATTGCTGGTTGTCTGATGACTCTTCCATGAATTTGGTATTGCTGGCATCTTCTTACTTTTTCTTGAGCATCTTTGAAGATACTTGGCTAGAAGTATCCAGTTTGGAGTACTTTCCTTGCCATAGCCCTACCAGCCTTGTGTGCTTCGCAAATGCCTTCATAGATTTTCCTTAGGATGTAGTCTCCTTCCTTCTCCGTCACGCATTTGAGCCAGGGGTGACTGAAAGCTTTTTTGAACAATTCACCATTAATAATAGAGTAATTCAGGGATTTTTGAGATACCTTTAAGGCTTTCTCTTTATCTTCAGGTAATTGCCTTATTTGCAGGTACCGCTTGATGGAGCTCATCCATGTTTCATGAGATGGCTCAATTTTCATCATTTATGGTTCGTCTAAAGAAGAGGTCGGTTGCTCAATGATGGTTATATTTTTTCCACCATCCTTTGTTCGGAAGCGGACATTTTGGCCAGCCGATTGGCGGCTAAAGTTTGATCTCTTGGCACCTTCTGTAAGATTCATTCGGATTCATATTCTTCCAGCATCTTGAGTGCTGCCTTGACTTTTGCCAAATATTGTATCATGTTGGCTTTTTTGGCCTTGAAGGTGCCTAAGACTTGGCTCGTCACAAGCTGAGAGTCGCTTTTGATGACGACTGACTCTGATCAGATGGCATGAAGCAATCTCAGCCTTGCAGAAGTGCCTCGTGCTCTGCCATATTATTTAAAATTTTAAAGCTGAATTTTATTGCATACCTTATGACAATGCCTAAGGAGACCATTATTACGATGCCTGCGCCTCCTTGGTTGTCATTTGCAGCTCCATCCACGATCATTTTCCATTTTGCAGGTTGGGACTGATTGGTTACTTCTTCGCCAGCAAATTTAGTGATAAAGTCCGCCAAAGCTTGAGCCTTGATTGCTTTACTGGGTTCGTACCTCACGTCCCACGATTGGAGCTTGATTGCTCATCCCACCATTTTTTCCTCAAATTTTGGGATCTGAAGAATTTTTATGATTGGTTGATCTGATCGAACCACTATCGTGTGTGCTTTGAAATATTAACTTAGCTTCCTTGTGCACATCATGAGGGCAATGATGAGTTGCTCAATCGGACCTTTCTTCAATTCTGGGCCCCTAAGCACTTAGCTCATATAATAGATGGGCAGCTGCTGGGTTCCTTCTTCCCTAACTAAGACACCTGCAACAGCTTCACCAGAAGTTGGCAAGTATAAATACAAACTTTCACCTGAAAGCGATCGACTGAGTAACAGTGAGTTGGTGAGAAATTTCTTTAGTTTATCAAAGGCTTGCTGGCAATCAGTATCCCAATTGAAAGCTTCATTCTTCCTCAATTTCTTGAAGAAGGAAGTGTACCATTTGGCTGAAGAGGAGATGAACCTTCCAAGGGTTGTTATTCTGTCGTTTAGCTTCTGAACGTCCTTCATACTGCTCGGTGGTTGCATCTCCAAGATTGCCTTTATTCTGTTCGGATTGGTTTTAATGCCCTTTTGGGATACCATAAAGCTCAAAAATTATTCTGAGGGCACCCCGAAAATGCACTTCTCAGGATTCAGCTTCATCCGGCATTTATACAGCGTGTTGAAGATCTTTGCTAAATCGATAGGATATTTTTCGAGGCTTTTGCTTTTAACAATCATATCATTCACGTAAACTTTCACATTCTGCCCGATCTGATCTTTCAAAATTCTATTCATCAAACGCTGATATGTGGCATTTGTATTTTTCAATCCGGACGGCATGGCCTTGTAGTAAAAGGTGTTATCATCCGTGATGAAGCTATTCTTTTTTTAATCCAACAACCACATCATGATTTGGTGGTATCCAGTATATACATTGAGAAGGGAGTAAATGGCATGACCAGCAGTGGCGTCTACCAGTTGGTCTATACTTGGCAGGAGGTAGCTATTTTTCGGACATGCTTTGTTAAGGTCTGTGAAGTCGATACACATTTGCAGCTTTCCTGACTTCTTCTTTACCATAACAACATTAGCGAGCCATTTGGGATAATCAACCTCTTAGATTGTACCCGCTTTCAATAATCTGTCTACCTCCTCAGAGATAAATTTTCTCTGATCGGGAGCATGCCTTCGCAACTTCTACCTGATCGGCTTGTAATCTAGATCCACATTAAGTTTATGGGTGATCACGTTGGAATCGATTCCAGTGATGTCTTCCGGCTTCCAGGCGAAGGATGCCTGGTTGATCATCAAGACTTGCACGATGGCCTCCTCGACCTTCATATTCATATTGGTGGCAATTTGAATGGCCTTGCCTTTTACAAGTGTCCTTGTCTTGACTTCCTCCGTAGGATCCATTCTCCGATCCTTCGCCTGCTCAAATCGTTTTAGCCCTGGTTCTACCATTATGGCCTCTTTATGGTGCTTGATCATGGCAATATAGACCTCTTTCGATGCCTTTTAGTCACCTCTTAGGATGGCGACGCCTCCCCTGATCAGGATTTTTATTACCATGTAACGGATGCTGGTGATAGCTCCAGTTTGAAAGAGTAAAGGCTTACAAAAATGGTGCTATAAGCAAAAATCATATCAATAACCATGAATGTTACCTTGCAGGCATGATCGAGGGCTTTCTGGCTAAGCTCGATGAACAAATCAACCAATCCTACCACCGGCACTGTGGCATTGCCCAGTCCAATCAGTGGTGTGGCATTCGGCTTGAACTCTTCGATCAGAAACCCTATTGCTCTGTAGGCTTGTAAGGTGAGCATATTCACAGCACTTTCGTTGTCCACCAGTATCCTCTTTACATCGAAATTATTGATCCGTGCCCTGACGACAAGGGTGTCTTCATGAGAAAATATTACATGTTGTGCATCCTCACTGGATATGGTGATTGGGGCTGGCCATTCGGATGTCTAGGAGACATAGACACCCTTCCCCTTTCTTTTACTGAAGAGATCCTCTCAATAGGATGACCCACCAGTAATCATGTTTATGACACCGGCGTACGGTCGGTGTGGATTTGTATTCTTTGGTTTTCTCTGCTTGTCGTCGTTGTCAGAATCATTTTTCTTAAGGTCCAATTGTTTACAGGGACTTGCCCCTTTGGTCGGACCTACAAACCTCTTGAGGTACCCTCTTTGTAAGAGTTGCTCAATTTTTTCTTTCAGCTGGTGATATTCGTTGGTTGTGTGACCGACATTCTTGTGGAACTTGCATTACTTATTATGGTTTCGGGTCCTTCTGCTCTTCTCGTTCATCTTCTTGGTCCAATTCACCTTTTGGTGATTTTTCTTGATCCATATCAATCCTTGTGCGAGATTGGTGTTGAGCGGAGTGAAAGTTCGAGCCTGTTGAGCAATATCCCGATTGAACTTGAATCATTCTGACTCCTTTCTTTTTTCCAAATTTCTCAAAGTAGAGGCTCTCTCGGGACTCCTTGCAATCCATTCGGATATTAGAGCGGTGTTAAACGACCGTCCATCTGGGTATTGGAGCCTATCCATAACGTTGCTCCTTCTGCCTCGGCTGGACCTTAAGACGTCATCTAACTGAATGTGTTGCCTAGCTCTTTTGATCAAAAAAGAAGGTTGGCAGTCTTGTTGTAATTGACTCAAATAATGGCCTATCAACAGTGTCGTTGGCTAAAGTGGTGGATGCCATCTTCACGCTTACATTCCTCACCTTCGATATTGTGGCTTGAAATCTATCGATGTAGTCTTGAAGACTTTCATCGGTATTCTGATAGAGGTTGTATAGATCGCTCATAGATTTTAACGCTAATGTCTGTACAATGAACCGTGTAATGAATAACTCCTTTAGTTGTCAAAAAGAGGTGATTGACCTCTGTGGGAGCTCGTGAAACCACGTGAGGGCATTTCCTCCCAAGGTGATAGGAAATATCCTATAAGCAATTCTTTCGTCGTAGGTGTACATCTGCACTTTCGTTAGATATTTTGCAAGATGAGTGGCAGGATCAGTTTTATCTGTATACTTATCCATTATCACGTCTCTCTATCTGGGAGGTAGCTCTGACTCCGTGATTTTCCTGCAAAATGAGGAGGTTGTGTTGCCGCAGGTGTTTCCCTAAAACATGCCTTTTTTGGAACCTGTCAAGCCAAACTGCTTGAGCTTTTGTTTGAACCATTTGTCCTCCCTACTCATGGCTGTTGAGGCAAATTCATCTCTTCGCCCCTTCGTGCTGCTGCGATTTGCCGTGCACATGAAAGACAAATCGTCCCCAATGGACGAGGTGAAAGATCTATTGGGGATGTATGGAGAATCTTTGCTTGAGGACATTGTCCCCTTTCCCTTGTCGTATCTACCTGGGGTTTTGGCCCCCACCCTCCTATTATCATGAGCTATTGGCTCGTTGATGGAAATTTTCTTATTCCTTCTTCTTCCAAAGTATTTGGCCATAAAGTCCATTTCATTACCTCTTTCAGAAGTCCTAGGTATTTTTTTCTTTTTCAAAATTTAGACTATACTCTTAGTGAAGTCGCTAAGAATGACGTTCATGTCCCTGATAGTAATAGATCTTTCAATTATCGCATGGCTACGTCGTTGAAATATGAAAGGAGGTTACCCCTAGTAGGGGATTTGGAAGACCTCTCTTTTCTTTCTGAGGGCCTAGATCTGCCCCGGCTGTTGTGATTATACTCTCTAGAAGCTGCGTATTCATTGGATCTCGAACCTGTCATTTCCTCTCAATGAAAGCACCAAGTGATAAAACACGATTTGTTTTTATCTGAGATAAAGAGAGCCGGTGGCTGAAATTCGATCGGATGACAAAACTTACAAGATGGAATACCCAGTCGGACCCGGACGTTAGCACTTCAAAGTTTAAGTTAGTAGCTTTTAGAGAGAGAGTATTTAGAGAGAGTCTCAGATATTCAATACCTGGAGTCATTGTGTTTTAGGTTATTTATAAAAGTTCTTTGGGAGAGGTACTCGAGTACCTTGGGGCGTGATAACTGACATTGGAGTAGGTGTGCGGTGATGTGATAAGGAGCAAGTGAAAGGTATGGACGCTTGCTTATGTTAGTGGACTAGATAGGACAAGGCGTCCCATCAGTCCGATTGGATACCGTGCCTTTATGTCTTGTCTTCCAGCTCATGTTTTGTCATTTTTATTGATAAGTTTTGGGCTCTGCTGAGCATTGTTGGACCAACTTAACTAGGCCTTTGAGATATTTTTTTCATAGTTATCAATAATTAAGGCTCAAAAAAATCATATGTACTTAGACTACAAAAAAAAAGTGTTTTGATGTAAAATTGACATAATTTATGGGTAATTGGTGAGCAATCAAATTTGAAGTACCTTAGGGTGGAGGGAAATGAGAGTCGGAAAGGGGTTGTTGGGAGGTATGTGTAAATACAGTTAAATAGTGTGACCACAACATCATCCGTTAAACAGAGACCAAAACAACAACACAAAAGGGTCCCCGTTGAGGTTTTGTTTTTATCGTTTGTTTGGCTATCAAATCCTTTCTTTTCTGTCTTTGCATCCATACGCCCATTTCTATATCGCTGTTTAATACGTCTTTGTCCCTATCAATTGGAGTGAAGGAGCAATCACATTGTTCTTACGCTAGATATTATTTAAAAAAAAACTACCTTATTTTTCTGAAAAAAAAATTTACAAATTATATTTATATTGTGGAATTTCTCTTTGTTTTTCAGTTTTTTAAAAATAAAAAAATGAAAATTTAAAAAACTGAAAAAAAAAGCTTAAAATATTAATTCTACAATGATCTTACAAGTAACAATAATAATTATTAAAATATGTATAAATACCCATATTACAAGTAAATTATACTTTTAATGGCAAATTAATATATAAATAACAATTTCTAATAAATTTTTATCAAATGTTTATAATATTTTTGCTATGAGTTATTAATTCGGTTATCAACCATCAATATCCACGATAATACGAACAGTTAAATCAAGTAAACTTTTAACTAATGAGTGCTTTTTTTGGTTAAGAATGTACACGAATTAAGAGCAGAAGCATTGTATATTTGTGGCCATGGAAGACACTGACTATAAATAAATAAAAAATAACAGAAAAGGCAATTACTATTTCCCGTCAAGTTGGAAAATTACCCAAATGTGGGGCCACTTGCAGATTATTGAGAGAAATAAAAGAAAATAAAATAAATTCATAATAAAATTAGTATACATTCCCATTTCACTTGTCTGTTTTCTGTCAAAAAATAGTTATATCAGTATCATATTCTAAAATTGTTGCCATAATAATAATAATAATAATAATAATAATTAAGAGTGTTAAATCTCTTTATGGATCATGATAAAAACAAGAACAAAGTGGGCCCAAATTAATTGAATTCCAAAAGTGCCAGAAATTCCCAACTAAATTATAAACAGAAACATTCTCGTTTCAATTTCTAATTCCCTTTTTCAAAAACTCTAACTAAAGAATTAAAAAAATTATAAGTCTAACATAACCATCATTAGGTCATGTGCTCACTTCCCCCAACAAGCTTTTGGGTACATCATCCAATCTCAAATTATCATTATTAATATATTTTTCGCAATTATTAATATACACTATATTATTATTATTAAACTTTTTTGCAAGTGTCATCTCTTTTAGTTTATTTTAATTTTATTAAATCATTTCTTGTGAACAGATTGAACTTCAAGAAAGTCTCCAATTGGACAGAGGTATGCCCCTATCATTGACCTAATCCAATCTTCTCAATCAAATTGTTAGTATTAAATTGTTTATTTCCATGTAAATTAGAAAGCAATGAGTTTGAATCAACCAATTCAATTTAAATTATATATTAGTTTAAAGTCAAAAAATTTTCTAGTCGCTTAGTCTTCAATGATTTTTTCCAATTGTCCAAAATGTCACCTCAATCATTTTGTCCTAATTCTAACATAATAGGCACACCATGTTGGACAATTCCACTGAGAGATAATTCATAATTTTGTAATAATTTATATCACTTTTTATTCGCTTATTCCATATTTTCATTCACAAATAAAACTTATATTTTGAATCGGTTGATTATAAGAATTATTTAATCGGAAAATTTTCAGCTTAGATATTTGTATTCATTTTGATAAGAGAAAAGGAATTAATTAGGGGATGAATGAATTTTCTTGAAATGGAAAATAAAAGAAGAAAAAGGAAAATAGAGTAGATGATGGGCTGGGGCCGAAGGACCACATGGTAGGTGGTGGGGTCCAAAAACAGAGAAGGTGCCATCAAATCCAACCGACTGGGCCTTAAGAAACAGAGCCCAAATCTGGTGGCTTGAGACAGTGACATCCATTAGAAGGCACGTACCAAGAACACCGATATCTTTTCCAATCTTATAGATTGTGAAATGTTTTATATATAAATATATTCACATCAAATGGATTAAATTCCAAACCTATACCTTACATTTCTAATCAAAGGGATACCCTATTTATGCAGAGAGATAGAGATGTGGACAAGTACCAGAAGACCTAATTCTTCTTAAGTTGTCCCCATTTGCATGTGAACTTGTTCCCATCAAAATTTCCTCTTCATTCCGAAGCTATTCTTAATTATTTATAAATTATGTATATATATATATATATATATATATATTTTTAAGGCCATCTTATAGTTTTTGATGCTATTGAATTTGATGTTGTTGTGGCGACTCTTAAATCAAATATCTTTTGTACTACACGAAAAGATTTTAATTTTGTTTGAAGGCGAAATGACACATGAATGCTGTCATCTATCAAAAACATAACTTAACAGTACGTTATTTTACATTCATTTGCATACATATTTACAATAAAATCTATCTTTTTTGGCCAATTAACTTTTAAGTTTGTGGCAAATTAAACTCATCATCTCTGAATTTTGTCCAATTATACTAAATATAATGATAAAATCATGTTCAAGATAAACATAATTGTCACATTTGGTCCCTCAACTTTATTTTAGCAAATAGAGGATTTAACCGAATAAACTATTAGTTTAATGGTTGAATTATGATTGGCTTAATTAAGAATTGAGGGTTCTAATTAAGAGTGTGAGCAGATTTCCCTTATCCTCGGTAGCTAGCTCACAATAGGATGAAATAGTCAATGGACGGCTGATACAGTGATTACAATTTTGGGATGGGCTGATTTTTCATCATTAAATGTAAATGGACGGCTCATATTTTCGTCTGTAGGTGGGGCCTCAACCATTGTTTGTTTGAAAATCATCATACAATAATTATGCCATCGCATTGTGATTCACTGTAAAAGAAATTAAGGTGGGAAAATACGAATACATGTATCACATTTGCAATAATTAAATATGTCTCTTCATTATATGCTAATTCAAAATATTAGAAATGAGTATAAACCGATTAATCAATTTATTAGCAAAAAATTAATCAGTTCATTAATATTAATATTTTTAAATCACTAACTGTTAATCAGTTTATTGTATTTGATTAACCAATATATCGATTTCGATTTTTCGATTTGATTAATCAATATTTTTCGATTAACTTTTAAAATTTATAACTTAAAATTATTAAAAAAATTAGATAAAATTCAATTTAATTTCAAATGTATAACGTAATTTAATATAAAAATAATTTACTAGTCAAAATTTATGTTATATAGATTAATAGTTAATATTATAAAATAGATTTTTTATTTATTGAAAATTCTAATATACTTAATTTTAAATCAAATAAAATTTTGAATAATATTAAATGTTATAACATAAATTCTAAAATATAAGAAAATATAATTAAATACTATTAAGTAAAATATGAATACCAATATATGATAAAAATAATATATATAAATATTATCATATAATTAAATAGAATGACATAATAAATTTAGTTTAAAATATTATATAAATTTTATAGAAAAATATAAAAAATTAAGGTATAAAAATATAATTTAAATATATTTTAAAATATTATTTTATGTAAATTTTAGAAAGAAATATAAAAAATTGAAGATATAAAAATAAAAATAATATATATATATATGAATAGATTAACCGTAGACTAACGGTTAACCGATACCTAAAAATTTAAACCGTAATTATTAATAAAAAATATAAAATTTAAAAACTATAATCAAATTTATCAGATCGATTAATCATAAAAATCGGTTTGATTTTAAATTAATTTTATGATTAACTATATTTTCGGTTTTTTTTTGCTTATCCCTATAAAATATGTGATTTTAAACTATGAAACTACGAGCAGTCATTTGATCCAACCGTATCTCATCAACTTCTTCATCACACCATCAACATTATTTATTTATTTATTTTTGAATGCACTTGCTCAATTTGGTTGCTGATTCAAGAAATACAAGGAAATAATATATATAAATTTATAAGTGCAAGACCAAAACTTATTCCAAAATCGACATGACATGACATGGAATGTATCAGTATATGTATATATAATAGTTAATTTCCACAGTGCAATGGTCTACTCGAATGGTTGTCATTTTGGATCTTTTTCGGTGAGGAGGAGCCCACATCTCTACAGGTCCAAGGATAACACTGCACTGCTGGGACACCGTGTCAATCAGTCGCTCAATACATTACCGGATTATTGCAACCTTTGCTTATTTATGATAAATTTCTAATTAACTGTTATTTCCAGTTACTAATAAGAGATTAAATATTACATAAAGAATTTAATAACAGATTAGTGACCCCACAGCTATTCCACATGTTCTACTACTAAGCTGGAGTTTATTTACTGTTAATTACATAATCTAAATTAAAAAGGAGACACATACTATAAGTGCAGATACTGATACCTTAGTACAGTGCATCTGTTTTAATCCACTTACTACAGTTGAATAAGAATTATTTTTTATGATGATTTCTGACAACTCACCAATTCTAATATGCAACGTGGCTCTCTCTTGACCTTTTGTACTGACACCGATCTAGCATAGCAGATAAATCGAGGGTGGCCGACAAGTAGACAGCCTGATTTTGTGGACAGCAACCATCTCTCCTTATTCGCCCTACACGTGTTATTAATTTAACGGCTCGATCTTCTTCCCTTCCGTACGGTCCAACCTCTTCCTCTTGAAATTCCAACGCACGTCTATGGGTATGTCAAACCTGATTTTATTTGAATAATTCGAATTGAAATTTTTTTTAATAATATTAAAAAAATATTTATTGAAGAAAAAAGGTATATCAAAAAAATATTTAGAATGGATGAAATTATTTTTAAAAAATACAGGATAAAATTGTGTGATTGACTGAAAATAGAGTGGGATCTGCATCTAAAGACACAAGAAGCAGAAGCGTGATTCACGTGTCGAGCCGCGCCTTACCCCCCCAGCTGCCACATGTCGCAGCCTCAATGAAGACGTAACTATTGATTGCGTGGTTAGCGAATTTCTGCCCCCTCCACGTGTCGGCACCCGATGAATCACACAGCTGTTGACTGCGTGGTCAGCCCTTTTCTGCCCCCTTTCACGTGTCGACACCCGAAGAAATCACCTAAAAATCCGACCCTCTTCCTTTATTTCACTAGATTTTTTTCACTTTCCTTCTTTCACCCTTCACTTTTTAACTCCTTAAAACTTTCACTCTCTCTTTAAAACTTCATCATCCTCTCTCTCTCGGTCCCCATTTCATTTTTCTGGGTTGATTTAAATTGTTCATGTATATATGTATTAAAGAGTTGCTCTTGAAGTAATACTAGGTAAGTATGATTTAAAAAAATATATTTAAATAAAATTATTAAATACTTAAAATAAATGTTATTATAGGTTGTGCAGGTTTTTTTATTATTTCTGAAACGAGAAGAAAAAAAAGGCAAGTAAACACTTTAATGTAGTATAAAAAATTTTATGTTCATATTTAAATTTGATATTATTGTTATGTAAAATGTCACAATACGTTGAATAATATATGTTCATATTTAAATTTGAATACCTTTTTTATTTTTAATTATTTATTATTTAATTTAATATAGTATATAATTTTTTATATTGTGAAATAATATATGAATGTATTAATTAAATAATTTATTATGATTGATAGTAGAAATTTAATTTGATGTATTAAAATGATATAAATTACAAAATTAGATTTTAGTATGATACATAAAAAATGGAATCGTCTGGTGCACGCCAATATATTAATTCGAGACCAATTAATGATGAACTGCTTACTATGAATGGCAAGCACCAAGTTGATGCGGTATGAAACGAATATGTAAGTATATTGTAAGTTAAAATTAAAAAATATAATATTTTTAAAATATATATATTATGTCTATTTATTAAATAAATTAATTTATTTCAGGCTAAACCCGATGTTCTATTTGCAAGTAGAGCTAGTGTTGAGAGTCACTATAAAAATATTGATGAAAGGATTATACCTTACCTGCATTTATCAGGTTTCTATGGTGTCTCTCATATCGGTGTTATGAATGTTAATGCTGGCATGATAACTGCTCTTGTCGAGAGGTGGAGGCCAGAGATGCATACTTTTCACCTGGTCGTTGGCGAAGCTACAATAACTCTGGAAGATATACAGATACTCACCGGCTTACCTGTGGAAGGACGTCCTATTACAGGACATTTAAATCACGACTATCATGAGATGTGTGGTCGGCTTTTGGGCATTGTTCCCCCAGAATAATATTTTACAAGACTAAAATTAAGAATGAGGTGATTGACTGAACAATTTAGCCACTTACCGACCGATGCTACGAAATACCATATATAATGTTGTGTCCGTGCATGGATCCTGCGTTGCATTGGTGGACTATTGTGTCCTGAACAGATTAATAATTATGTACACATGATGTGGCTTCACTGTTGGAGAATTTAGCTGAAATTGGTCAGTATAGCTGGGGTTCAACAATTCTGGCATGGCTTTATAGAGAGCTATGTCGTGCGATCCGACCTGATGCAAACAGACTCAAAGGATATCACCAGTTAATCCAAATGTGGACATGGAAAAGAATTCCTCAATTTTGATCGCGTTTTATTAATCCGGTTGTTATAAATCAAGCTAGACCGTATGGTTATAGGTAGATTTTATTAACCTATTTGTTAGTATTTTATGGTTATAATATTTGTTGACTAATTCCATAATTTAATTTATAACAGGTGGCGATTTCGTTTGGACTTAAGGAATAACAACACTAAAAATATTCAGCAGTACCGCGAGGAATTGGACTTGCAACGTTATGATGAGGTTTATATTTGTTATTAAAGAATAAGTATTTTTTTTAATATTGAGAATCAGAAAAAATTATGTAACATTATTAATTTATTTATTATATTTTATATGTAGATGGTATGGGAACCGTATAAAAATGAGATGCATTTATTCCCTCAATATTACACCAGTGGACATGCAAGTTGGAGATCAGTTGTGCCATTAATATGCTATAATATTATTGAGTGGCACCAATCCGATAGGTGTATAAGACAATTTGGTATGGATCAGTCGATTCCAGAAGCACCGCATAAAAATGATGAGGTGCATTCAATTGACTTAAGGGGACACACAGATCAAAACTGGGAAACTTAATTTGTAACTTTTATTTTTGAGTGGTACAATAGACATAGTCGGGTTATTAGGGGTCGTGTTCTCAATTTTCCATTGCATCCGAGATCACAATATATGCAATGGTATGTAGAACGAACAAAAAGATGGATAACATAGGTTGGAGCTGCAATAGTCGCTTCGGTATGTGATATTATTCATTTATTGTTTTAAACGCATATTTGTTAATTATGACTATTACTATATATGTATAAAAATCAACATTTTTATGCAGGCTGATATTGCTGAACGTATATTTCATGAAGGCAAAAATATTCATTTGGCCTCTGAAAGCATTTTAGGAGCGGTAGGTGCATATGACAGGACAAACATTGATTATCCTCGTCAGCCTGTGCCCGATCCAGTAAATATTTCACCACTATCAACACCATTTGAAGATTTTCGTGTTGGAAGAAGTAATAGAAGAGGAATGGCAGAAAGAAGGACTACAGTTCCTACTATTTCTATTGATCCAAGAGTGCATCAAGTACCCCCACCTATGCACTAGCCATATATTCAGGAGGATACTTCGAGCTCTTTCGATGTGCCTTCATTCAATGAGACTTGGCCTTCCGGAGGTGCACCTTCTGATCAAGCTAGATATTATGATTATGGCGCTGGGCCTTCTAAAGCTGCACCTGCTGATCCAGCTGCTTTTGGAGCGATGCCATATGAAGCAGGACCTTCTACTTTTAATGTTGATTTGAATGTCAATTTATTTGAAGGAGATGCAATACTATACAACATTTATGCACAGAGCTCTCAAATGTCTCGACAAGATGATTTCTTTAATGTATTGTTTAGTGATCCAACAATTGTAGGTACTCAGGGTTTAGTGAATCAATCACTCTATAGTGATCCAAATCCATATGAGATGGATCCAGAAATATCAACCCAGACTACCACTTCTCATAGTAGGAGATACTGAATGAGAGTTGTATGGTGTAATATTTATTTTACTTGGATAATTAATTTCTATTTGGACAATTAATTTCTATTTGGTAAAATGAATTGCACATATATTCTTTCTTTTACTAAGGATTAACACAACTCATTCATTTTAATTACATAAAAACATCATTAATGTCATACAAATAAAGTGTATAAGCACTACAATACAACATCAATGTGCTAATAGTACAACTCAACCACTAAAATATTGATGGGATGGTCCAACAACACTTGTACATGTTTTTTTATTATGTCCAATACCTCCACAATTGCTGCAATGTGAAGCATTGGCTCGTTCACGCCTGTCCATCTCATTACGAATGTGAGATGTTCTCAGTCGACCCTTCTTCCTCATCAATTCCATATCCGCTTTAATTGTTGGTCCATAATACTGTGGCCAGTATGCTTTATGTAACATAGGTCTAAATTCACCCTTATAGCATTTAAGTGACTCTGATATGGTATAACAGTTGTCAACAAATTGAAACATATCAAGATTCCTATTAATGCATGCTGCGACTGCATGCGAACAAGGAATTTTTGTTCCTTGAAACTTACCGCAATCACATTCCCGTTTCTCGAGGCTCAATACATATGTGTTGGGCTCAACTTTAACCTGCGGTGCTCTGCCTGCAATAACTTTGAATAATTTATACTGACTATCATAGCGAATAACAATATGTGTTCTAGCCCTGTTAGCCCGTTTGCTCATTATTTCAATGCATTTAGGAGTGAAGCGTAAACTCTGGCCCATTTTGGTCATATATAAATCCCTTCTATTCTCAAAATATTTTACCAATCGAGTAAATATATGCTCAACTATGGCCGTGATCGGCATCATACGCACACCTTTAAAAGCGCTATTAACACTTTCAGTAATGTTTATCGTCGTATGTCCATACCTATGTCCACCATCCTCCGATAATGTCCACTTGTCTAATGATATACACATTGCCCAGTTGTATGAATTTTGGTCTAGTTGTTTGATCTCATCCATCTTCTGCAAGAACTTGCACGGTTGAAATTGAGAACCTGAAACGTTATATGTTGATAATAACAAATTAATTAGTATAAAAAAATTAAATAAGATATTCAATATTTATTAACTTACTAGCCTTGTAAAGCAAGTCCTTGATAGTTGAATTTTGATGATACGTATTGTAATTGCTTACAAAATGTCGCAAACAAAATCTGTGAAAACTCAAAGGTTCTTTCCACCCACTCGTTTCATCGCGAAATAAAGCCATTATGCCAGCGTGTCTGTCCGATATGACGGTAATACCAATTTGCTGAGTTACATGCTTTCTAATCATCGTCATAAATCATGCCCAGCTTGATTTATTCTCAGACTCAACAATTGCAAATGCAACTGGAAATAACATGTCATTACCATCAACAAAACTTGCTATCAAAAGAGTACGCTGGAATTTTCCTGTCAAAAATGTGCCATCGATCAATAGAATAGGCTTGCAATTGAACCCATCAATCACAGGTTTAAAACTCCAAAATACCCGTTGGAACTGCTTTACCCTTGGATTTTTTGTATCCTGTAAATGAAGTTCATAAACAGTCCTAGGATTGTACTTTTCTAAAGCAAGTAAGAAATTCAGTAACCTCTCAAATGATTCAACATAACATCCAAAAATAGATTCCAATGCTCTCATCTTTTCGTACCAAGCCTTACTGTACGATACCTCATAATTAAATTGTTGTTTAATAGCAGCAATAATAACATCAACGGTAAGTGTAGAATTTTTACTTACCATACCCACTATGCAATTTCAAATAATTTCAGATCCTAATTATCTGTGATCCATAGAAAGATTTTCACCCAGACATGAATGTGGCCCTCTAAACTTGGTGATAATCCACAATGGATTTACGCCCTTCTTTACTGCCCTTAATCTCCATATGCATCCACTATCGGATTGTACACACTTTATAATCCAGTATTTTGGCTTCGACTCAACCACTCTAAAATCAACATTTCTCGTTATTGAGTATTTTTTGACAGCAGATTTAACTTCATCCTTATTACTGAAAACAAGGCCAGTGGATAACTCAGACATACCATCCCAAGTATTAAAGTTCACACCTTTTGATATATCTACTTGGGATACTTCGAAGTCAAAATTATAATGATGCTCCGACGAAAATGTAAAAATATCTTTTTCGGCCTCACTAGTTGGATGCAGTAATGCTAATGGACTGGCATCTAGTGTATGTTCGGACTCATTGCCATCACCAAATTCTTCTAAGCTATCACTTCCTCCATTAATGTTGGCATTTTCGTCTTCCGAATCATCATTAGGCGATAGATAGTTATTATTAACTACACCATCAACAAAAGCATCATCTTCACTTAAGTTAATGGCTTCTTCATTTCCACAAACTACATTAGTGCCGCCAGATATGCCATCTTCGAGCAAATCACCATCTCGCCTATTGGCAGACTTCCATTGCTGATTGACATCTTCTGTAACACCCTTATCACTCCGATTATACGGAACAGTGCACGTAAACCGAAAATTTTTTTTCTTTTAATTAACATTTACCTAATATCAAAATTCGATATTACCGATTATTTAGGTACTCAATGACCTATAACTGTCCCGGGTTACTATTTACTTAATAAAATTTTGGCAGTATAACGGCTGTATTTGACTAACCTCCTGAAAAATCAGACAACACACAGCCTCTCAGAGGCACAACACTTCTATAACAATCATTCCCTTACTCCAAAATCTCCATCAAGCATCCAATAAATCAAAACATCTCATCATCACAATCACACACATATATGTTTACATATCTTTACATATCCAAATATTTATACGTATTAGTCATTTATATACATGCCAAAGTCTACATAATTTACATAATAACAAAATTTCTTGTCCTTCATTCTGTGCATCACTGCTCCTCCAGCGTTGTACCTGCATGCAGTAAAAACTACATGCTGAGCATAAACTATGCCCAGTGGTGTCTAACAATCCTAATACTTTCTTTGCATTATTTATTTCTTAATATACTTTATTCCATCAATTAATTTCTAAATAAGTACAATTAAACATTTTTCATTGCGTTCAAGTGGAAACAGTGGTTTTTCACATTATTTACACTTATTTTCATTTATTTCATAACGGTTGACTAATTTTCCTTTTTAGTCCTCAAAATTGTGCTAAATTCCAAAAATATCCTTTTTGTCTAATATTTACGATTTTGCCATTATAGTCATTTACTTTCATTTCCTTTACATTAGTTTCATCATTATTCATCACTTATTCCTTATCTCACTACTTTTGGGTAACATTACGGTTTAGTCCCTATACTATAAAATTTCATCTTTTTGACCTTGTTAGGTCTCCAAAATTACTATTTTGCCCTTGATAATCATTTCTCATTTATTTTTACTTATTAATTACCCAATTTGGCAAAATTACTATTTTGCCCCTAAACTTTCATTTTCTTTCATTTTAGCCCTTTTTCCATTTTAAACTTCATTTTTATCATTCTTTTCATTTCTTTTAACTTATTTTCACCTTCATTTCATTTCATGCCCCTAGTACAGTACCGACAGAAATTCTCATACTGGATACTCGGGACGTGAACCCTCATGGGCCACATATAGACTGAAAAATGATCTCAGCGATCATTTTTCCACGTAGCAGATGCCAGGTACAACAGAAGCTATGGTGATCAGTGATCCTACCATAACTAAGCAAGTCGCCGTGACTTGCACCGCGGTACAGATGTCCCTATGGCTAGCCAATTATATCCTGAGCTAGGCTTTTACTGCCAGACTAATTCTAAGGGCACAATTTCATCAAAATTTCAATCAAAATTAATTTTTTTTTTCATTATTTCATTACTCGAAAATTACTCGTAGTCATTTCTTTTCATTCTTTCACATAGATTGTGAATTATTGTACCATAATTCACCAAAATCATTCACTTTCTCATCAATTTACATTTTATTTCATATAAATGTCATTTTTTCATTATTTACATAATTGCAAATATTCTCTAAAATATTCATTTAATTTCAATAAATTCCATAAAAATTCCTAAGCATATTATTTCATTTCTAACATCATTTAAAAGCTTAAATTCATCAAAATTCACTAAATACACTTAGGTTTTCTTTAAGGTATAATTCGGCCATCAAGGTAAATATACCATATCATCATTCAATAAATCATTTAAACATTTTAACATGCTTATTCAAGGTCTAGTTACACTATTTCATCATTCATTTCAATTAAATCATCATTTTATCATATAAACCCTAACTTACATAAAGGGTACTTAATTGAAATCAAAGAAATTACTAAGATTTATTAGCCACTAACCTTTCTTTCTTGTTCTAGGATGCCTAAGCTTCCTTTTCCTTGCCTTTAGCCTTGGAAGCTTGCAAGTCTCCTTGATTCCCTAAGTGAACCGAATTTTCAAGCCATTAGAACTCTAGTTTTTCAACCTCAAATGCTAAAAATAACATCATAATTGAACTCTAGGCACCCAAAAACATAAGTAGGCACCTTAGATAAATTTTTAACCCATTGATTTCACTTACCTCAAATGAAACCCTAAACTCTCTTTCCAAATTTTTCTTGATTTCCTTCCTTGATTTGAAGATAGGAGGTCACAACACTTAACTAGAGAGGCAGAAATTATTATTAGATGGCTTGATTTGGTGTGAAATGGAGAGAAAAATGAAGAAAAAATCCAACAACAATGGTGGAGAGGTATTCGGCCAAGAGGAAGAGAGGAGGAAGAAGAGGCTGTGCTGGCTGGTTCCAGAAATTTTCCTCTTTATATAGGCTGGGTTTTGGGCTTTGTGGGCTTGAATTGGGTTAATGGGCTTAGTTAATTAATTAAAGCCCATTAACACCTAATTTAAAGTCCAAAATTATTTCTCCCATTTTCTTACTCCAAATCACTCCAATTTCAATTACATAATTCTTATCACATCCAAATTAGGTAGTACACAAAATTTCGGCTCAATCGGAGTCCGTTACTGGTCCGATTCAACCGAACTGGTTTGATTCGACAACTGTCGACATCGCCGAAAAATTCATTTCTTTATACCAAAATATTCTACATGAAATTTCATGAAGATCTGCAAAATATGACAATTTTTGGAGTTCATTTGATATTTTTAAAAATTTATGCAAAATCAAGTCTCCTTCCCTACCAGGGAAATTGACTCGCTACCTTTTTCGTATTTTCGACTTTCGGAGGCCTATTTGACCTCGATTTAACTTCAAATTTCAACCCCGGACTCACCATGACCAATATTTCCCGATGGTCAAATAAAATATTTTTCACTTTTGGGTCTGTTTTACGGTCCGGGTGCACTATTTACCATCGGAATTTACTGTTCACGGCCAGACCGGTGTTGGGGCCATTACATCTTCAGCTTGTGATATAAAATGGCTTTGATTGACATCTTCAATATGTGAAATAGATCTTCTAGATCTGTCATCAGTGCCTTGGGCTACAACACTCTTCCTTTTGACTTCTGGAATATGAGATACAGAATATTGATGACTGTTGCGATCACTACTCTGTCTCGGCTGAGCATGTGTCCCAAATGAAAAATTTCTATCAGGTAAATGACTTCCTGATCTACTTCCGAAGATGGATCTTCTTAGAAAATTCCCTATCCTTCGACTCAACGACCGACGTGGTTCACTTGTGCAAACATCAGGAATTTGGCTTGCTTGTGTTCGTATATGATCTGCTCTAGAATCGATTGATAATTTTCTTCCAATCAAGTCACCATCCTGTCGACATTGAGATTGTCTTGCCTGATTGGATATATTATCTCTCCTAAATTGGGAAAATATTTCAATGTCTTGTCGACTTACTGACTGTTCCGGCTGACTCGGACCAATATCATTAACGTACATTTGTTGATGTGTCCCTGTGTTTTTCATTTGAAAGCCTTCATGTTCAAACTGATAATCATTACGATTCCTTGGTTGACTGGATCCAACAACTAAAATGATTAATTCCACCAATGTATAATGTTCATATCTCTTTAGATTGTCATATGTTGCATCTACGTCATCATCATCTGCTAAGTCTACCGCCATCCAACATAACGATCCTCCATTGTACACCGGACTCTTGTATATAATTTTTGAAATCGTGTCATTCATGTCTAAACCCATTTTAACATGGATTTTGTGGTGCAATTCAGCAAGAGTTGGCTTATTTTTAAGTCTTAATCTCCTTGTGATGACATTCGGTGCTGATATGTCATATTCAAATCATGCAGTTCCATAACTAATTTTCCCTCCCGTGTGCAAATAAATTTCAATATATGATGGCATTTTTCAACTACCTATAAGTAAAAAATTTTTATGATTTTTCTACTATCAATAATAATAAATTATTTAATTAATACATTCATATATTATTCCACAATATAAAAAATTATATACAATATTAAATTAAACAATAAATAATTAAAAATAAACAAGATATTCAAATTTAAATATGAACATATATTATTCAACGTATTGTGATATTTTACATAACACTAATATCAAATTTAAATATGAACATAAAATTTTTTATACTACATTAAAGTGTTTACTTGCCTTTTTTTTCTTCTCGTTTCCAAAATAAAAAAAAACCTGCACAACCCATAATAACATTTATTTTAAGTATTTAATAATTTTATTTAAATGTATTTTTTTAATTATACTTACCTAGTATTACTTCAAGAGCAACTCTTCAATACATATATACATGAACAATTTAAATCAACCAAGAAAAATGAAATGAGGACCGAGAGAGAGAGGATGGTGAAGTTTTAAAGAGTGAGAGTAAAAGTTTTAAGAAGTTAAAAAGTGAAGGGTGAAATAAGGAAAGTGAAAAAAATATAGTGAAATAAAGGGAGAGGATCGGATTTTTAGGTGATTTCTCCGGGTACTAACATGTGGAAGGGGGCAGAAAAGGGCTGACCACGCAGTCAACAGTTGCGTGATCCATCGGGTGACGACACGTGGAAGGGGGGCAGAAATCCGTTGACCACGTAGTCAACAGCTGCGTTTTCACTGAGGCTGTGACACGTGGCCGCTAGAGTGAGGCACGGCTCGACACGTGGATCACGCTTCTGCCTCTTGCGTCTTCAGATGCGGGTCCCACTCCGTTCCCAGCCAATCACGCAGTTCTGCCCTACATTTTCCAAAATAACCCAACCCATTCTAAATATTTTTTGACACATCTCCTTTCCCTAAATAAATATTTTTTTAACATTATTAAAAAAACCCCATTCGATCCGAGCTAAATATTCGAATAGGGTTGAAAATTTTAAAATTGTTTGGATCGAATTAAATCTTTTATAAATTCGATTCATCATAACAATTTTCTTCAATTATTTAAAATACTGTATTTTATATATTGATATTTATCGAATGAATTCGATTCAATCTAAACTCTAATTTTTATTATATAAATTAAAAAAAATTAATTTAAAAAAAATTCTGATTATTCGGAGATTGTTCGAATAAAAATTTGAATTATTTACAAGATAGGATAATATTGACATATATAAAAAAATTTGGAATTTAAATTATTCATATTTGAATTGGATTGATTCCGAATCTGTCCAATAAACACCTCTGCACGCTCCTCTTGACATACTCAACTCTCAGTTCCGCCATGGCTAGTTTCGAGTTTTTACATTTCTAGGGGCATTTTAGTAAGTTCTTATGTTGTGCAGGGATAGTTTGGTCTTTTCGAGAGTTAAAAATATTGTTACTAGAAGATCTTGAAGGGGATATATGTCAGACTTCAAAACCTGCTTCTCTCTCTTCTTTCAGGCGCGGTGATCTTTCTATCTCCCTCTCTCTCTCTCTCTCTCTCTCTCTATATATATATATATATCTGAATATTTGAGCTCTGTTAATGGGATTGGTTTCAAAAGAAAAATAAGAAATTGGATAATTTAAGCAAGAATTTTGGTTTGAATTGGAGGAGGTTAAGCAAGATATGCAAGACATCCACACAATTGGAGGCGGAGGCCGGTTATTTAACGGCGGAGGAGGTGACCGGAGGCTGAGGCCACACCACCAGCAGATTCACCAAGCATTGAAGTGTCCGAGGTGCGAATCACTCAACACCAAGTTCTGCTACTACAACAACTACAATCTCTCACAGCCGCGCCACTTCTGCAAGGGCTGTCGTCGGTACTGGACTAAAGGCGGAGTCCTCCGTAACGTCCCCGTTGGCGGTGGCTGTCGTAAGACAAAGCGGTCCAAGCCAAAACAAAATAACTTGACGATAGACATCAACATCTCAACTGCTGCCGCTACCTCCACTGCCAGTACTACACCGCCGCCACCGGAGCAGCAGCAGCAGCGACGAGAGCGGAAATCGTCGAATTCTCATTCTAGCAGTGAAAGCTCGAGTCTGACCGCCACGAACACCACCGCAACTACTAACACTGCTTTAGAAGTTATATCGGCGCATTCATCGAGCTCTGCCTCGAATAATATACTGAATTGTGTTAGTGAGTCTGAGATATTAACGCATGCAAATTTGAATCCGAGCTTTGAGGCTGGTTTGCTAGAGCCAGGATCGGACTGTGGGATATTTTCAGAGATTGGAAGCTTTACTGGCTTAATTACTTCATCAAACGAGCACATGTCTTTTGGATTTAGTCATGTAATGAGCCAACACAATCTTGAGCATGCTCAACAGAATCAGAATCAGAATCAGAATCAGCAGTGGCATCAGCAGCAGCAGAAGATTATGAGTTTTAGCGGGGAGGAGATGAAGTTGCATGAGATGGGAGGAGGTCTGGTTGATCAGACGGTTCCAGTTGAATTGCCAGCCTGGCAAAGTAGTAGATCAGTAAATGAGGGTTTTGGAACGTTGGATTGGCAAGGGACTGGTGATCAGGATATATTTGATCTTCCTAATACCGTTGATCAAGCTTACTGGAGTCAGAGTCAGTGGACCGATCAAGATCAACCTAGGCTGTATCTCCCGTAAATTTCCTCGCTTTTTTTTTTTTTACTTCTAACGCGAGGAATTAAAAATTGAAGAAAAAATGTCTCTCAGCTCAGCACAAAAAAAAAAAAAGTATGAATTTGACTTCTGTTCTTCTTCTATGTAAATTTTTTGAATATTATTTTTTCTTGGGAGGGTTTATTTGATGATTCTGGATGATGTTTGGGTTTGATATTTGATGTTCATGTGAAACTAACTTCCATGGTTGTTTTTTTCTTCAATTTTTTGAAGTTTTTCCATTTAAAAATTCTGATGTATCTGAAATTAAATTAATCAAAATATAGAGAGAAATAGTGTTTTGTTTGCATCCGTCATGCCTTCTGTAACGTCTTTTTCTTACATTGATACTCGATTAGCATCCAAAATCAAAACAGTCGAACTACAAGCACTCAATGGATAACGTGCCACGTCACCTCATAGAAGATAATTACATCAAAGTTGGGATTTACAAATTACTCTAACAAACTGTATGTGTGCGTACGGAATGCAGAGTGGGGGTGTACCAATCGTCTCATGCGGGAGGTGGTGGGTTGCAGATAGGGGCCCACCTATATAGTGACTAGTCCCATGCGTGATTATGACTCCACGTGGCGGTGGTGGGGAGGCGAGAAATGGCCCTTAATGCTCGGGTCCACGTGGGATGACTTGATTGGAGAACAAGCCGAAGTCGGTTTGTCCTGGCTCTTAAAGCACAGTGACTGGTAACTAGCGAGTGAGTGCTGAACAGAGAAGATTGATTGTGATGGGAAATGTGAAAACAGGTGATGACGTGGAGAGAAATAGTGGGGTCGGGATTAGGTGGGGAGGGTGGTTACTAGAAAAAAAAACTGTAATGGAGGGGAAAGTAGGGACCACTGGGCATGTGCAGAAGTGGGTGTACCGTACGAGCCACGCATATGAATCTTGAATCTTTGATCCCCACCACCAGCATGACCATGTTATTTTGGGCTTTTCTCGATCACGCTCCGCACTCTCACTGCCTTTGTATTTTAATGCGCATTTTAGGATGAAGATATGACTACTTACCCATACCCTTCTTTAATTTTCTTCGCAACCCATTATTTAATTGCTTGTTTGTACTAACTCTGTATAAGGTTTGTTTCAATCGATATCTGCTTCTTTAAGTAAAAAAAAAGAGTACAAGGGGTTAGTGGTCCTTGTTTTTGGGCCAAGTGATAGATTACTGGTTCAATAGAATGGATGGATACATTTTTCAGCATAGTCGGCTGGATTTGGTCAACCAGTACGAAAGTCGTACCTCTGTTGATTTTATTGAGTCTCTGGAATTGCAACTTGAGCTCCATTGATCATCCGGCGATAGATTATTTGCTGCATGCTTTTGTCAATTGGTTGAAATTTCAAACTGGATTATACTGTTGAAAACCAATGGCAATGGTTAAAAACGCAAATAAAATTGAAGGGTTAAATAGAAGAAAAAAAGAGAGTCAAAATTCATGTTCTTAAATGTGCTATTTGTTACGAAAACTAAAGAATATGACAAATATCTGTCATTGGGGTTGAATGGGCAACAACAAACATTGTGGGCTAATTTCCCACCTAAATTATAATTAAGCGAAACTTTAAATGTTTCTCAAATTAGATAAATGGTAGATTAAGGTGATTGGGGTTGAATAGGATTAGCGAGGAATGCAATGGTCACAAGCATGGGGCAAGTGATGGGGCTAAGTAAGATGTGACATGTCTGGGAGGGAAGTGGCCTATCACATTCTAATTGCCTGAAAAGACTACCCGAATTCTGAGAAGATCAAACCAATAACATATGCTAGTGCCGCAACACCCTCCATGGTGTGTCCAGCATTCCCATACCCAATTGCTTCATGGTCATGGATCATGATTGGACATTTACACTTTGCGTTTCTTGCTTTGGCACATGGATGTTGGTCCTTCTACTCTCATCTACTTACTAATTGGCCCCGTTTTTTGCACTGATTTTCATGCTTCTCATTCTTGCATTTCCGTAGGGTAAGCGTTGCGCAGGAGGGCTTTTAAGCTGCATGTGCATTTTTAGGGTCTTGGCTACATCTATTCATCTTGGCATTTAGGGTGGGCCGAGATTAATCAGGCCTCTAATATTTTTTCTAAGGCCAGCCCATTAGAAAAATAATAAAAATAAATTTAATATATAAAATGCATATTATACTGTACAAATTATAAAAATACACTATAAAAATGATTTAATAGATTAATAAATGAAGCTGTACAAATTTTAATATTTATTATTAATGAATTAGGAGATTTAATAAGAGATGGGGATATTAGGTAGAAATCGAGCAGAGATCACGTTGAAGTGGAGTTTCTACGACAAACGATCAAATGAAGGGACGATGGAAGAGTGTAAAGAGAGAAAAACATTGAGACAGTTTAACCTGTCATGCTTGTAAGAAAGTTTGATATTTATAGGAGACATGTAAAACCATTTTAGTGGTCTATCTGTATATCAGAATAGATATTCAGCAATATGACACTGAATAACTGATGATTAAATGGTGACATGTATCAGAAATTCTTTGGAGACTGAGCTTTGGCAACCCCGATCGGGGGATGCCTTATCTTTTCTATTCTCGTGCTCGTTTGATATTTTGTGCCTAGACCCAACAAGAGAGCCAGACCTGTGCCGGAAGATTCCTCTTGTCCTAAGATAGGTTTAGGACTATTGGACCGAACTTGATAAATGATAATTTGGTTATTATCAATTATTAAATTTTATTTTTTTACTTATTTTTCAATATTTTAGATTATATAATTAATAAAAAATAAAAATAATACACGGTCGGATTGGATCACACTAAAATCATAATTTATATGTAAAGCCTAAATTTGCCCTTTAATTTGAATTATTTTAATTAATGGTTGAATTCAATTGAGTTACATATAAATCAGTCCATTGTGATGTCTTGTAAGAATGAAGTTTTCATCGTGTCAAAGAATAAATTACTGAGACCAAGCTAATTATGATTGAAAACCTGTCTGGTATTGTAAAGTATAATTAATGAAGAACAGAAATATATTAATTAGGTTATGATTATTGAACACTTCTACAACAAACAAGCACTCTCCAACGTGGATGCTTTACTAAGTGTGTCCTTGTTGGTGCCCCTTGTCTCTGCCTGGCATGTGGCATTCTCGGAGGTGTTCTTGGTAATTCGGCAGCCAATCTACATGAACAAAGAACAAACTTCATATATTAAATTGATTGAGGTCAAAAGCACTGAAACTATAGACAGAAAGGGCTTATATTTCATACACGGGGAAAGCAAATGAAGGTACGCTGACAGAGGTTTTCGCAGAATGTTGTGTTCTTGGCGATGACTCTTGTATTGGAGAATCCACAACTTGAATGAAGCTTGATTCTCCATCACTAACTTCATCGATCTCACCCATCTTCCTATCTTCACCTGATGGGATCGAATCTTCCTCTTTGGTTTCTTCTGTTTCATTTGTGGCAGATGAAACTGAAGATTCCTCTCCTGAAATCTTTAATCCATAAGCTTATCAGGAATCACAAAGTTCATCGCAACACTGATTGCTCTCATACTGAAAATAATTTTGATGAAATGAATGAGCAATTACCTTTTTGATTAGGTGAACTGTGTGTAGGATCTTTTCAACAGGATTATTAATCCATTCTTTCTCACCTCCATCACAGCATATTTTATCTTCCATCATCACGTTATTGGGATGATCATGGTCATGTTGGTCATCTATCATCTCTTTCACTTGTTGAATGGTATGAACAATTGTTTCATCAGGATTATCAATCAAAACTGTATTTATTTGGTGATCAGAATCTTTTTCCTGATCCATCCCGCACCTTTTCAAACCCTCTTCCTCATCATTGCTCTCATTTTCTGAATAGAATTTCAATTCATTGGCAATGCACGACAATCTTTCGAACGTTTCTTTGGTCGAGTCGGTCGATTCCGAATCAAAGTTAATCATAGAAGAGAACTTATAATATTCCGATTTATAATCTTCAATCAGACAATCATCAAGAGAATTCGAGTCTGAGTCCATCAGAATATCCTTGAGCAGATCACAATTGGCATCACCGAGAATTGAAGCGACGTCAGGAATTTCATTTCTTCTAACATAAACCTTCTTTCTTGCATTGATTTCTTCAGAATCAGCAATGGAACTTCTTGCTTCTTGTAATATATGATCCCAATTAAGATAACTATCAGATCTTCGACGGTTCTTGATCATAATTCCATCCTCATCCACATCTCTATTAAGATTGAAACTGTTACTTTTGTTCTCCGATAATCTTTTAGATTCCTGAGAGCTGCCAATGAACCTAAAAGACTTGTAAACAGGCAAATTGTCCAAGCTGCAACGCTCGCCTGTGGGTCTAATTTCTGTAAAAGATTTTCATTATGATCAGAATATATAAGAAAAATTCAAAAAAAAAAAAAGGAAAAATAAAACCTTTGGTTTCATTGGCATAGATCTCGTTCAAATCTCTTAGAAAATGAAACATTTTCCGGGTAATCGATGATATTATATTATAGGAAATTAAAGTTCTTAATAGGAGTGGCTTGGGAGTGAAGTTATTAATCGATAACCCTAAGAATAAAAGAAACAATTCAGGAAAAAATTAGTTTAAGTATGAAGTTATTAATCGATAACTCTGAAGGCAGCAAAGCAAAGTTGTGCATCTATATTTAATAATCTGTCAATTGATTAGCTATGATTAAGTTGAAATTAGCAAATTGCATGGTTGACCAAGTCAATCTGTTATGCAGAAACAGTAATTTCTTTTGTTGATCTGTAATTTGTCAATTAATTTTCGTTGTCATTAATTCCAAAAGGGGGAAGGATGTTAATTATGAGTACAAATGTTCTAGCTTTGCCTATATATAGCCATGCTATCAACTCCTACATCAAAGAATGTTTATTTCTTCAACGTTAGGTATATAGAATTTCTACAAGAAGAATGTTTATATCTGATATGGGAATATTATTTTAATTAAATAAACTCTTTTCATTAATAGAATTTCAATTGTAGTACCATTTTTTTATTTTATAATTATAATTTTAGGAGTGTGATGAGAATTGAAATAGGATGATTGAAAAAATTGCACTCTCAATTGGTGTAATATCAACTATTATATTATATACCCATTCTGTCCCATTTTATTTTATTTTTTATTTTGTTTTATACCAATAAATTTAAATATATATTGTGATTTATTATATATTTTATTAAATATTTTATTTTTTTAACTCTCAAATTTTAACTAACATTAAATGAAATAATTAAAAATATAAAAATATATTTTTATCAATAATTATAATTTTTTTATAAAATTAAAATATTTTAATTATTTCTTTAATTTTCGTAAAAAATAGAAAATTATTTTGAAAATGGATGAAGAAAGTAATTTTTTATGCATATGTATCTTCGTATGTCTAATGGTAGGGTCAATTTCACACACGGTCACTGAACTTATCACTTATCGCGTAAAAGTAACCGAATTTTTTTTTTGACTTAAAAGTAACTGATCTTATCACATATTTGCATAAAAATTACGGTCATCGGATTCCGGCGAGGTCCTCACCGGAATGATGACATGGCATGCCACGTCACATATAGGACCCATCATGAAGACACATCACGAGATGACATGTCAAACTTGACACATCATCTGACACATTATTAAAGAAATACACATCAGATACCAATAAGCTAATGACAGGTCTCTAAAATTGCCACATCAAAAATCTACTTAGAATTGAAATAGACGAATGGGCTCATGACATGTGAAGAAGGTCAGAAACCCATTTGATCGGGTCTTAGCACTAAAGAAACCCTAAGTTTATCTCTAATTCAGAAACCCATTTGACTTTGTGTTCCCATTTTATTTTCAATCTAGATGAAACCCTCTCTGTTCCATACTCATACTCGTTGTTCAAAATCGAAGTGGAAAGAGTTTGTGTTTCTTTATCTCAATTCGACACTTATACTCTTTATCTGTGAGAAAAAGAAGATTGTCAGTGGGGAGACGATGTCCTATTTTGAGGCAAAATTGAGGTAAAATCGAGGCAAAATAGACACTCATACTCCAATTTCGTTAGATGTGGGGAGTTGATGTCTTTATAAACGTAAAAAACTAGATCTGGAGAGACAGTGAAGCTGTTGTTTTCCTTACAAAAGCGATAGGTGAAGATGGACCACCCCGTTTTGAGATGAGGTTTCGAAAGTGCTCCTAATTATGGTAAGTAGTTTGATTATTTATGGGTTCTATTTATATGGCAGATATCTTAAAATAAATGTCATTTTTCTTCCTATCACTGTCCGTTGTTGAAAGTGTTGTCTTTTTTTTTTTTGAAAGTGTTGTCCGTTGTTGACTGGTGTGATTTGTTGAAAGTGTTGTGTTTTCTTGTTTGTTGAAAGTGTTGTCCATTGTTTAAAGCATGTGCGAAAAAAATATGTATAAATTACTGGATCTAAAACCCATATGTCTCTATTGCGAAAACAACCTTTATTTTTTGCTATTTGTTTAAAAGAAGCAGTCATGTGGGTTATGTGCAGTTATACTATTGTGAATAATTATGTTCCATTCATGATAAGGTCGTTGTCTTTCCAAATGAAAAGCATGTCATTTTTTTAACATGTACGATCATATGTATATAAATTTGTTATTATAGCAAAAGACAACATTGTAGTTTGATGAATTCATGTGCTTTTTGTTTAGGCTTATTTTATAATTATCTTTTACAATAGTTAAGTTTAGGTTTAGGTTTATTCATATGCCAGCGTAAACATGTGCTTTTGTTTCTTTTTTTAAAAGAGATATCACATTAGATAAAATGTGCATCTATTTGTTTGTTTATTTGTTTAGATATCACATTAGATGTCTTATTGATTCTGTTTGTTTAGGAAAAAGGAGCAAATACTTCACAATAAAACTTTATCACAGTGGTTTTGTATGTGAAAATGGTTATGAAGGTGGGCAAGTAGCCATTTTTGACCGGTGCTGTGTGAAAGTAATGAATCTGAAGATGCTTGATAAGATTTGTCAGAGGGTAAAAGGTGAAGGCTTTGTTAGGTTTTTCTACAAGCAATTATTAGAAGATACTCTGAAACCATTAAACATTGAATCCGAAGTGTTTGATATATGTGTAAGAGTTAATAAAGATAATATGCTTGACATTTTTATTAACCATTTTTGATGACGATGATGATCTGGATGCAGTGATTCATTAGCCAAGTAGAGATTTGTTATTAGCCATGCCAAAACACAAAAAAGATGATTATTTCAAAGAATTGAGAAGCTATTTTGAAAGAGTGCCAACTGAAGTTCTACTGGCTAAAGATCTCAAAGAGACAAGGTTAATTGGAATAAAAGAGGCTAACTAGAAAATGAAAGTTAACATATTTGAGTTTGTTAGGAGTTGGCATAAGGAGTACATGGAGATGGGTGAACCAAGTGTGACCCTTGATGGTAATATTGGCAGTAGTCAAGTAAATGACGATGTCATTTATGAGAATGATGATGCATTGCAAGCATATGAAGACACTGTTGATGATGAGCAAGAAGAACTCGAAGAAGTTGATGAAAATGACCAAGATGAAGACAAGCATGATAACAATAGACTGGATGACGATGGAGAGGATAATGCTGGTAATTCTTGTGAGGACCCAATCATGACCCTATTCGGATTATTGTTAATTAATGAGGACTATCGTTAATTAAGGCAAAATTGGATTATTTTACAATTATCGAGGTTAAGTCCCGAAAGGGGCATTTTGATAATTTCAGCATGTATGTATATTGAGTATGGTTAAAATTAAGATAAAAAGGGATATAGTTGAAGTAAATTGGAAGTTTAGTGGTTAAATGTTAAGAAATATAAGTTGATGGGATTAAATTGAATAAGGGTAATTTTGGAATTTCACCTAAGGAGATATTTACCCCATTGACTTTTATTAGCTTCTTAGAGAATGAACTCTTGGGGATAGAGAGTAGTTGTTTTGGCTTTTTGAAGGAGATTTCTCTCTCTCTCTATGGTTATGATTTTGAGAAAGGGAGCTAGGGTTTGTGAGCTAACATCAAAGGTAATATTTCCCTTGAAGATTTCTTCTTTCTTTTCTTTTAATTTATGATTTTTGGTGAGCGATTACAAGATCTTATTGTTATCACGATGTGTAAGGAGAAGAGAGACAAGTAGATAGATCAAGTGAAGGAAAAGGAAGAAATTATGAACAAAGGAGATGGATCAAGAGGATCAAAGAAAGAGGTGAAGCTTCAATGAGGTGTGGGACTATTATAATAATTTTTTGAATGGGAGTGTTGTTGATAAGTGTTGCCTGTAGATGAAATTAAAGGAATTAGGATTAGGTTTTCTGGATACGTAAATCGGGATGAAATGAAAGACTGTTTGCTTTAAGATGCCGAGTCGTGAACTTTTGCCTTATTTTTTTCTCATGACTCGTGATTCTGGCCTTCGTTACCTGTTGACTCGTGAATGTTTTCACGAGTCGTGCATTCTTGTCCGACTCGTGAATGCCTTCACGATTCGTGAACTATTTGCCCTTTGGTCACTCGTGAATGTGCTATTCTTTCTTGGTCTCTAACTCATGAATCCCTTCACGAGTCGTGAATTCTTGTTCTAGTCGTGAGCCCCTTCATGAGTTGTGAAATTCAGCCCATTTGCTTCACTCGTGAGCCCCTTCACGAGTCGTGAACTTCACCCTTTTTCTTCACTCGTGAATCCTTTCACGAGTCATGAATTTATTCCTTTGGCATGCACAACCACTTATGGCCTTTCCTCTTCTCTTTGCATGGCCAAGTAAAGGCTATTGATACACATGTTTTCTTCTCTACTTTTCATGGCCATAAGTACTCCTTGATTCATCCAAGCCAGCTCTCACCTAAAGATTAAACCATGTAGCAAGATATTGAAGTTCGTATTTTTAGTCCATAAGATTAATAAGCAAACAAGATTTAAGGAGAATTATTTATAGTAAGTAAAACTAATGATAGTGTTTAATGAGTGATGATTGTTATGCGATTTAATATCAATGGACTAATAGACTATGAAAGCCTCTTTCTCTAATGTTAAAGTCCCGAAAAATATGATTTAGAAAGGCATGAGTATAAGATGAAGTATTGTAGAATTTTAAAAGATACGAAATGCATTTATGAGAGGAGAAGATTGAGTTAAGTTGTAATTCATCCAAAGTCACCTGTAAGGTGAATTAAAGCATAATCGCTTAATATGAAAACCCGTAATATATATATATATATATATATATATATATATATGATGAGATGGATCGATGAAAGTATACTTCTATAACCGCCTCATTGGCTTCATGCAAAATATCAAATATGACGAGATGGATCGATGAAAGTAATATTCTATTGTGTTTGCATTATCATGTAATCCAATATGATATGTATGAATGATGTTGAGGCAACTATGTGATGTTATGATTGGCATTCATGTGTAATGGAGCCTAAAGCTCAACATTGATGTATGATAAGAATGATATGTATTTTTTATAAATTTTGGCTTGAAGCCAAATAATGTATTAAGTAACGAAGAATATGATAAATCAAATATGTTCTTAAAGGGTTAAGCCTGCGGATCTTAGTTTAGTTGTGGATTAGATAGGCATGTCTAGAGGGATACAGTCGCAGCTGTCATAGTTGACCTCATTTGGGTCTTGTTCCTTAATGGAATCATTGTTTGACCCCATTTGGGTCCATAGTTTGTTCTTTGTTGGAACCATTATTTGACCCCGTTTGGATTTATTATTTGATATCTTCGGATATACATAGTTTGATACCTTCGGGTATCCATTGCTCCCATTATCCACCTTTTGAACTAGTACTTAGGCAGGCTATTAATGATGATAAAATATACATAAGATGAAGTAAAACATGTATTAATTGCTTCTCTTACGTAATGTAAGCATGATGAATGGCATATTATATCACTTATTGTGATTTCTTTTGGCTATAAACTGTTTTAATGAAATGAAGTTATCGGAATGTATATCTATGAAATTTAAATTGCCATGCTATGAAAGAATGCACACAATATTATAATGAGAACTATGTGGGTTATAACATATACAATAAATTTCACATGCTTGGGATTTATGAACGTATGTATGAAATAATTGGACCTTTGTGGTAACCATGACATGTAAGGCTGTTCTCTGTGATTGCATGCACAATTGATTAGTTAATACCTATATGTGTTTACATTTGTTTGTGTACTCCAATAACTCTGATATAAGCCAAAGGATGATGTGTGACATAATATGATGTTGATTGACATTTAGTTACCATACTAGGACAATATTAAGGAATAGATTATTTTGAACATAAGTTGTGAGTTATAATTGTATTTCATAATTATGATTGTATGATAAATATATATATGAAGTAATCATGCCTAGCAATAACTTTATAGAAGTTACATGACACATGCACTTCTTATGCTTTGAATGAACATTAAATGCATATTTTATGTAACTAATGAGATTAAATTCATATGATTGGAGGTTGTACCATTAGTAATAATGAGCTCAGAATTCATGAATGAAAGGATTAAGAGGTCTATAAATTATGCTAGTTTATCAAGAAAGAGTTTTAATTATCAAAGTAAATTGAAAAGCCTTTGGGAACTAACCAAGTTCATGCCACGCTTTACATGTATGTAAGTATATTAGTATTGTTAAGTTGAAGATCCCTTTGAAATATTCATTATGAAATAATTAATACTGCAGACATATATTTACTTTATTTATTGAAGGTTATAGTGTATTAATGATAATTTGGTAAGATCTTGTCCATAGAGTTTTATTTCCCACTAAGCTTTATAGTTTAGCACAGGTTTGTTTATCCATATAGGTTCAAGTTAAGCTCTAGAGGATCGGGCAAGATGCAATTGCCTCGGGAATTTCAGGATATATGAAGGCCATTTATGTTATGATTATTTATCTATAAACTTATTTATCTTATTATGGCATGTAATTATGGCTTGTCTTATTATTATTATTATTATTATTATTATTTCTGCCCGAGCAATACTAGGTTTATGATGATGATGATGATGATTGATGATTATCCATGGTTAGTGGATTAGAGTGTTACAATTCTAATCATGAAATAGATGTTGTTGCTGAAGGTATAACTTTAGTTAAATATTTTTTTAGTTATGCTTGTTATGATAATATACACTTACATAGTATTTTTTTCTGTATGTCAACAAAGTGCTGATGGTGAAAACAGTGCTGATGGTCAACAAGGTGTTAAAGATCGAAACAATGTTGATGGTCAACAAGATGCTGTTGGTGGGAATTCTGGTATGATATTTTATTTATATTGCATCTACTCTCAATTATATTGCACCTACTCTCAATTATTTGCTTTGTTGTTGTTGATTTTTTGCACCTAATATTATTTTCATATTTAAGAGGTGGAGGGCATATGAATGATGAAGATGACTTCAGTGATTCAGACTACAACCTCAAAAAACCATTTGATGATTCTGATGAAGAAGGTTCACCTAGGTTATTGGGCCGACCAAGAAAGGTTTCCAGACAACCACAAGCTGTTGGAAGTGTACCCCAAGTGGAAGAAGCTGTCAATGATTCATCTGATTATCCTGAATCATATGACCTATATTCGAGAGATGAAGATTCTGATGGTGAGCCAAGGATAAGATATCCTGAGTTTAATGAAGAAAAGCATATGAAGAACCCGATCTTGTTACATGAGATGAGGTTTAAAAGTTTTGACCAATTCAAGAAGGCTTGCAGAGCATAGAGTATCAAAAACAGGTTCTGCTGTCACTTTCCCACTAATGATAAGAGTAGGATTATATGTAAATTCGTGAATGAAAGGTGTTCTTATAGGTTATGGGCTAGTAGAGTTAGTAAGAATGATCCTACTGTGCATATTAAAACCTCAAATTTTAATCATACTTGTGTAAGAACCTTTAAAAATTTTCACTTAACTGCACAGTGGTTAGCTTGTAAATATTATGACAGATTTAGGGATGATCCTATATGGAGCATACATGGGATCATACACACTATTAGAGCTGAATTAGGTTATTCAATCTCTTATAATAAGGCTTGAAAGGCAAAAAAAATTGCTTTGACCTGGATTTTTGGTGATGAGAGTATGCAGTATTTGAAACTTCTTGATTATAAGCAAGAAATTGTAAGAAGTAATCCTGGTTCTACTGTGCATTTATAGAGAGATGAGGATAGATTCCTAGGTTATTATGTATGTTTGTCACTTTTTAAAAAAGCATTCAAGGCTGGCTGTAGGCCAATAATTGGGGTAGATGGAACGTGGTTGAAAGGGAATTTTGGTGCCTTTTTATTCACAGTAGTTGGCATTGATCTAAATGAATGTATTTTTCCTATTGCATTTGCTGTGGTTATGGAAAATGAATCCACTGAGACTTGGAGCTGGTTCTTGCATAATTTGAGTGAGGATTTGGAGATAAGAAACACACAACATATTGTATGGATGTCGGACAGACAAAAGGTAAGTTTATTTATATACTACAATATTTCTTATATAGTTGACTTTAAAATAATAGAGATAAATTAACTTATGTATTTTGTATAGGGGTTGATAGCAGTTGTGAGAGATTTATTTCCAAAGGCAAAACACAGGCATTGTGTTAGGTATATGTACCAAAATTTTAGAGATAAATTTAAAGGAAAAACTTTGAAGGATCTATTGTGAAATGCAGTAAGGGCATCATATGATGCGGAGTTCAAAGCAGTTTTGCAACAAATTGAAAATGAAGATGCTGATGCAAGGGTATGGTTAACACACCTCGACAAACCCTATCATAGTTGGACAAGAAGCTTATTCAGCACATACCCCAAGTGTGACATCCTATTTAATAATATGTGTGAATGTTTTAATAGGTACATCAAACTATCATATTGTATGTTCAAAAGAGAGGACAATTATTTAACTTAATTGACTAAAGTTTTTTTTTTTTCTCTTACATATAGGTACATAAAGGATCCAAGGGACAAGCCTATCATAACCATGTTGGAAATCATTAAATCAAGTGGGCAAGTATATAATGGACCTGCAAACATGGCACTGCACATGAGTTTAATTGAGATGCATGTCACATGACTATTCGTCGCAATGTGTCATAAGCCTATTAGTACCATGTGTCGCTGATGGGGCGGATGACATGGCAATTTTTTGAAATATTGGGTGCTGATGTGTCAGAGTTGACACATCAGTTGATGACGTGTCAGTTACTCCTATTTACGTGTGACGTGGCATGTTATGTCATTATTTCGGTGAGAATCCGGTTATCATGACTTTTATGCAATTTTGTGATAAGTTTAGTAATTTTAAAAAAAAAATCAGTGATTTTTAAGTTAAGAAAAAATATCGATTATTTTTACGCGATAAGTGATAAATTAAGTGACCGTTAATAAAATTGATCCTTTAATAGTAATTATATTGTCCTAACAATCTTAATCATTTAAATGAAAATAACACCTCGAAAATAATTTAAATATTAAATTAGAAGTTTGTAAATATAAGTAATAATTAAATTAATGAAATGTCCAAAAATTGAAAAATCAATCCCGGATAAATTACTAACTTGCAGTTTTCAGTTAGCTAGTGACAAAGGAAAAAAAAAGGGCCATTTTAGTAACTGACAATTTACTCTTTGCTCTCTCTCTTTCTGCTAAGTTCTCACCGAAAGACGAAATTCAAAATCAAGTCTCAGCTTTGCCCTTTTTCTCATACTCAGTCCACTCTCCATTTTTCTTTCCTTTTCATTTTCCAATTCATTTCGAAACAATGTATGATCCTCAACATTTCGTAGATTTGCAAGAAACTTCCAATTTCGGGGATCCAAAATCCTGGCTTTCAGGCGACGACAACTCCTCCCCCACTCTCCGACGAACTCAGTCTCAACTCTCTGCCCACTCAACTGCAGCGTGCACTACAGGACCCGGCGGCAGTGTCCACCGAGACCTCTTCAACGATCTCGTTGAGATGGTCCCTCTTGTCGAGTCCCTCATTGTAATTTCTTTCTCCCTCTCCTTTGCTTGTGTTATGTCTAATCTGTTCAAGTATGAAAAGTGAAGTCTTTGGCGTTACAGCTAATTCAATTCTTAAGTTTGGAAAAGATAAAACAGAAATGAATTTAAGTTTCAGTAAATGGTAGACACACACACACATATTTTTTTTAATTATTATCTCACTAAATTTGTTCTCTTTTGTAGCATCGGAAAGCCAGCAGTTCATTTACGCGGCGTGGTTCGATGATCTACACAAAGACTCCTTCTAGAGAATCTTTATACAAGAAAGTATGATTTCTATTTTTTTCTTTAAATCCTTTTTGGCTATTAATAGTATTTGGGCCTTATTTTGGAATTTCTTTGATTTTCTTACCCTGCCGTAATTATCAACATGCCTATGTAGCTGTGGGATTTAATGATTGAAGCTGTAAGCTTTATAAGTTTCAGCATTAATGTCCAGTACAGTGAAAGGCATGACATTGCATCGGGATGGTATGGTATCCATAAATGTTGAGTTTCAATTCTTGGGTGTAGCCAAGGAAGTCGAGCAATGAAAAATGCTGAGACAAAATTTGCTATTATATTTGCCTGTAAAATTTTTTTCTTGACCATGCAACTTCATATATTATGAAGTTGACTTGAAGTCCTTGAAATCTATCATCAGCTCTGTTTATGATGGGCTTATTGAGATGCAGGGTGATGGAACTATATTCAAACTGTAACAATCGAATCAGCTTTATTATTTTGCACCAGAGCACAGCAGAATAGAACTGCTGAGACAAGATGGAGTAGCAGATGTTAGTTATTTTTTAGCTATATGAGTCAGTTGTAGTAGTTAAGTAGTTAGTTGTAATTAGTGAAGTCTGTTAGTTGAGTTAGTTTAGAATTTGCCGAGTCAGCTTTTCTTCCTCCTCTGTATATAATCATTCATTGGTGAACATCAATACACGAGTTTTTCATTCTTGCTAAAATCAGGGAAAGTCACTTTAGCACAGGGAAAGGTGGATTAAGCTAAGAATGACAAGCAGATGAAAGGGTTTGGTAAAGGTTCAAAACAACGTGAAAACTGAATTAAGAGAAAATATATTTCCAAAGCTGGCATCTGTCAGACTTTAGCTTGAGCTGATGTCAACTTTCTGCTCTTATCTTTTGAATAGTTACAGTTCTTTGCATCTTTTTAGTGGCTCTAAATGTGAGTAGGGCTCTGAAGAATCTTTCAATTTTTGTCTATGTCTTGGAACATGTTTCTGAAAAGAAAATTGAGGATTTTTTGTAGTTGGTAGAAATTAATTCTAATGCTTTTAATTAGAAGTTTAGTGCTTATTGATTGCGCACCTATGTTCATTTGTGACCAGAAGGTCATGAGTTTGAGTTGTGGAGAAACCTCTTTGCAAAAAGCAGTAGGAAGGTTGTGTACATTGGACAACTCTATATTGCAACCCTCCTGAATCAGGGAGCTTTATTTACTGGGGGCATCCTTTATTTTGATGTCATCAATGTTTATTTATGTAATTGGGATTGACATTTGTTTGCTTTTGATGATTTATCTTGTTCCTAAAACATGGCTTCATGTGAAGCAGTTTTATTTGCTTGAACGGAATCTTCAATTGATTTTATTTTATTCTTTTTATTATTGAAGACAAATGATCCAAAAGGAAGGAATGCAAGTCAGTCTATTCCTGCAAAAAAGAAAAGGGAACATGGAGACAGGGATCAAGTGAAGAATGGGGGTAATAATCAGGATGCTGATAACTTTTCACTCTTGTCCTCAAGGGCTTTGGCTTCAGAAAGGGACGTTGAAGAGCTAGTAACATTGCGGGAGCAAGTTGAGGATCTGCAAAGGAAGTTACTGGAGAAAGATGAACTTCTGAAATCTGCAGAACTTTCCAAAAACCAGATGGATACTATTCAAGGAAAACTCAATGAACTGAAACACCAGGTTGCCGAGAAGGAATCCTTAATTAAATCTACTCAACTGCAGCTTTCTGATGCCAAGGTACTTATTTATAGCATTGCTTGTATGGTCTTTTAGCACAATGAATGTTTAGTCATTTGTTGCCTCTGAATAAACTGTAATGGTGCCGAACATTAATATAGATGTGATGAGAACAATTACGTAGATTTGATTGTGTTATATGATTGAGCTGCACTCTGATTTTCAGGATTGTAGCCAATTTTTAATTCTTCCATGTGCTACTTTTATGGATACAAATACAAGATTTGGACCCTAAATACTATGGGTCAAGGCTGTGATGCTAGGTTTTAAGCTGCATTTTAGTTCTAGGTATAAATGAGACTAAGATGCTGTCATATTACCCTTAATGTTGCTTTTGTTTTGACTCTAATATTTAAACTTAAGAATATCACAATTGCCTGAAATTATAATTACATATTCTAGGAAAGAATTGCTGTGATGATTGTATTGTTTTCAATTATATTTCGTAAGTTCAAATTCCCCCTTACCTTCAGTTTTGTCATGCCGTTTTAATCTTCCAGTTTAGCTTAACTGATGATGTTAAAAACATGGGTACAAATAAATCCGATGTAGCTATACCAATTAGCAGAAGAAAAATATGTTTACTTATTTGTAATGCTAGTATATATAAGATATGTCTATTTTTTTTTTTCAATTTTTCTATTAATTGGTAAACAAAAGATATACTTTCAGGAACAATTTAAGAGTGTGTAAATATATTTATGTATTTGTTCATTTACATGTGTGTGCATGGAATTGTTAAATTAAAAGGACGACGTGAAATTGGGAAAAAAGAGCTCTCTAAGTTTGGATCATTCTTTTGAAATTGGGCCTTCTTTAACTTTGGATCATTCTTCTGACATTGGGCCTTCTTTTAAAATTCAATGTGATATCTAAGTCTTCTTGAAAATATGAATTCTTCTTTCATTTTAAAGAATTTAGATTGTAGATCATTCATATCATTTTAGCTTTATACTAAGTCATTCTGTGAATGATGTCAAACAAGTCTCATGGAGGAAATTGAAAGGGATGGTTTGGAAAAAACACACTAATTTTGGATAATTTTTCTTTTGACAATGGCCATTCTTTTGGAAATATATGAAATCTAATATCATTAGAAATATATTTTAATGACATTCCATGCTTAAAGAATTAAAATCGTGGATCATTGATATCATTTATCTTTCAACTCATTTATATCTTCTAGGACCGAGGACGAACAAGCCTCATGCAGGAGATAAAATTTGGAAATGATGGGGCTCTCACCCACCCCAAATTGCCTCTGTTGGAAGTCATTTTAATTGTTATTAACATCTGTGGTTAATTTCACGCAGATTAAGATCGCAGACAAGCAAGCTGCCTTGGAAAAGATACGGTGGGAAGCAATGACATCTAATAGCAAAGCAGAGAAGCTCCAGGAAGATGTAGACTCTCTGCAAGGAGACATTTCATCATTGATGCTTTTCTTTGAAAGCTTGACAAAAAACAATTCCTCAAAATATGCTGAAGATTATGATGTGAAAGCATGTTATTTAGAGTATCTTCCAGATATAGTAAGCTCATAGTCCCCTTGTAAAAGTCTTTGTTAATATTTAATTTGTTTCTTTTTTCTCCCTGGCGTCTTGTTATGATGTCAAAGCATTTTATTTAAGAGTATCTTCCGGATATGGTAAGCTCATACTCCCCTTATAAAAGTCTTGGTTAGCATTTAATTTCTTTCTTTTTTCTCCCTGACATCTTGTTCTCTGGTATTCTATATACTTTTTGTATAAATATCATTGAAAAAGAAATTCAACATTGAAACTTCATCCTCATTATTGGCTGGTCCTGCTCTCATTCATTTCATCATCTTGCAATTCCTGAATTTGCTGCCAGCTTTTGGAAAGACTGCTGTTTGAATTTCTATATTATGGCCTTCAATGAATTAGAAATTAGAGAATACAAAGCTTTGGTGTTCTCTTCCCATGGAAGAAAAAACTTTGTTGATTGATTCGTATCTGCAACTGAAACTTTTTCTTCTGTTTTTCATGGACAGGATCGTATTGATGGACTGGATATGCAGAAAATGGAAGAAGCAAGAGAAGCATATGTTGCTGCTGTTTCTTCTGCAAAGGACAAACAAGATGAAGAGTCCATTGCTGCAGCAGCCCGTGCAAGACGACATCTTCAGTCTATAATTTCTAAAACAAATAATGTGAGTGGTAGCATGGATTTTTCAAATGGGATTTCTTATGGAGCATTTGTACACTAGGTCCTACACGTATATGATAAACTGGCTTTCGGTTCATCCCATGGCAGTTTCCCTCCCTCTCATTGTTTAGATGCGAGTTACTAGTATGTTCGTCTATAGTTTGTTGTTCATAAGTTCGTCTTTTAATCCACTCAAAATTCTTATGTCACACTTTTTTCTTTTAATTAGATGGAGATTAATGTGTTGATTTACTTCTGTTGGAATCATGTAAATATTATTTCTTTTAAAGCTCTCCCTCTTTCTTAATCTCCTTCACTGATTCTCATTTTCTTAAAATCTGTTTATGCTGTGTTTATCACCATGGCCACAGTAGGAGTTGGTAATAAGTAATAAATGACTTTATTCTTTTAAGATTGAGAAATACCCTACGAGATGAATGACATATGTCAATCTCTTTTAACTGTTCTAATTTTAGATATTAGATGGTTATATATATATATATATATATATATATATATATATATATATATATATATATATATATATATATATATAGACACACACACATACATTTTTTATTATTTAGACAGTTTTAATACATAAATTACTTTCAAATTTATTTTTGGCATTATCATCATAAGAAATATTCCATCACCATCAAATTGTTAATTTGTGAAAAAAAAAATTGAATTCAAAATAATATTTAATGCATCATTTTCAACTTTAGTTTCCCAATAAAACATTTAATACCTTAATAAATATTTATTTTTTATGCACTTAATTATGATAACTTAAATTAAGGGTTGACGTTTTAATCTATTCAATACTCCCTCCGTTTTTTTTTATCAGTCACTTTTGTTACTTTCACTAGGATTAAGAAATAATAAATAGACTTAAAGTTAGTATTAAATTACGTGATTAAGATTAAATTATCAAATCTGATTGGTTCTAACTTTATTGGGAAAGAAAAATAAATTGAAAAAGCAAATTAAATTATATTGAAAGTTTAAAAGTGACACATAAATAGAATTTGAATTTTATTTAAAAGTGACTGATTAAAAAAAAACGGAGGGAGTACAATTTTACATAAGAATTAGCTAATAATATGTTAATTTAAATTAAGAGAAGGGATTATGCACATGATAAAAGGATGATAGACATTAAAAGTAGAATGTGTTCCCAAAAAAAAAAAAAGAAAGCAATTAAACTCTAATGTGTTTATAATTAATGACCATTCAAAATCTACAACACTGAAAACGAGCATGAGAGAGCTTGTGCTTCCCTGCGTCTCTACCTTGTGATTTAGGCATTAGATCAGGACTTCTCAGCTCCCACTCAAATCTGCATAATCTTCAGTTAATTGCTTATGTTTATTAAAAAAACAAAAACAAAAAACAGGTTTTAAGCTTACACAGGAAAAGAAAATGATTCTGTGCTGCTGCTGCTGCAGCTGCCTGATTGATTGGACTCCATTGATTCCACACAAATCGTTTCATGGTTTTGATACTTCTTACCATTTCCATCTTCCCCTATCCTTGTTTCCTCTCCCTACCAACAAAACATTTTTATTATTCAATGTTAGGTTCCATATCATACTAAACAATAATAATTAAGAAAAAAAATCAAAAGAAATCGTTAAAACTGACCTTGGTTTTGATAGAGCTTGGAGTTTCTTGTACAATATCAAAGGCACCACCTTGTGTAAAGCAAAAGACTATATAGTCTTCGTCTTGAAAATTATCATTGATCTGATTTTGTTGTGTATTTGGGGTTGATAATTTTTTGTTAGGGTTCTTCTGTTTCTTCATGTGGAAATATTGTCTCTAGATTTCTGATTCTTGAAGTCAAATAACAAGGGAAGAATGATTTTAAGAGAGGAACCATTCCTATTTGAATTTCGAAATAGGACCATAAATTAGGAGTTACACATCCCCAATCTAACGGTATAATTTTTTATTTTTTGAAATTGTGTGTGTATATAATTTATCAGCTAAACTTATGCAGGACAACTTTAATGGTGAGCTGTACAATTAATGATTTAGGAGTAAAGTGATTAAATATTAACAGTGATTAAGGAATATTAATAATTGAATTTCAATTTTGTACTAACATTTTAATTCGCAAAGAAATTATTAGATGATCTGAATCAACTAAATTTTATGATCTATATACCCAATCAATCCAACTATGTCCACCAGTTTGGTTGATACTTAGATTTTCTCAATTTCGAATTTAAATTTTGTAAACGGTGAAAAATTTTATTTGATAATAAATAATTCGATTTAAATTGAATAATATTAATAATAAAATAAATGAAAAAAAAACAACCGTCCATCTTATTCCATGAAACCAAACAGTACATAGAATTAAAAATTATGCAACACCAAAAGTTAATTGAAGAAACTTAGTCTCAGTTAGTTTAGTTCGTTTAGTTTTAGTTCAGCTGCTGAGTTGGTTAGTTGGTTGTTCACGTGTTTTGCATGTTAATTGGTTGTTAGTGAGTTGTTACTTAAGCTCACGTGTTTCTCACGTGTGTTAACCGTTTTCGTTATTTTCCTTCAGTTTTCTTCTTCTGTATATATACACAGTAATGCTCTGTTATACTCTGTTCTAAGAAACTCTTTTGTGAGAGTATAAGAAATAAAGCTTTTAGCTTCTTTCATGAAGCTTCTTCTTCATGGTATCAGAGCAGTTATTTTTGTTGAGTTTCTTGATTGTTTGATCGTATTAAGTCGATTGAAGAAAGTTGTGTTTTGATTACGAGTCATGGAAGATGAAACTACTGGAATCGTTGGAGAGCAGAATCAAGTTCCAGTAGATCGAAGTTATATGGCAGATCACAATCGATCGCAAATCAAGAAAAATGGTTTTTCGGTCCATGGATCTGACAATCCAGGTCTTTCTCTTGTTTCAGCACCATTAACTGGCACGAATTACCCTACATGGAGTAGAGCGATGAAGATAGCACTTGCAGCAAAAAGGAAGCTAGGTTTCATTAATGGAAAGTTTAAGAAGCCACATGAAGATGATGATAGCTTTGAAGAATGGTGTGAAGCTAATTACATGGTAGTATCTTGGATTTTAAGCTCTCTTTCAAAGGATCTTTATGATTCTTTTGTTTATGCAACTTCAGCTAAGGAGCTTTGGGATCGTTTGGAACAGAGGTTTGGAAACTCTAATGGACCTTTGCGTATACAGATTAAGAGGCAAATTAATGCATTGATTCAGGGAAATAATTATGTTTCAATTTATTTTACAAAACTTTGCAAGTTATGGGATGAATTGCAGAGTATTATACCAATGCCTCAATGCACGTGTGGTTGTACTTGTGGAGTTATGAATAAAATTGGAGAAATTAATGAATCTGATAAGATTTTGCAGTTTTTGCTTGGATTAAATGAATCCTATGATCACGTTGTGAATCAGATTTCTATAATGGATCCTTTGCCTAATCTTGACAAAGTTTATGGCATGATACTGAATGTGGAGAAACAGAAGCAAGTAAGTTCTCAAGTTGTGGAAATGGTAGACAACAGTGCTCTGTTGGCTAGGAGTTTTAAACCTGGAAATAATGTAAAATCGTTTAGCAAAAAGAAAGAAGGAGACAAGAAGGAGGATAAGTTTTGCACTTATTGTCGATCTGAGGGGCACTTAAAGGAGTCATGTTTTAAGTTGATTGGTTATCCTGACTGGTATATGGAGCTCCAACAGAGGAAGAATCACAAAGTAAAAAATGTTCACAAAGTAAATATGGCAGACACTCCATTCACAGAGGCACTTGAACTAGATAAAGGAAAGATGGATGCAAATCAAGCTTTAAAAGAACTGATTCAGAAGGAATTGTCAAAGTTGCTGAAAGGAGAGCAGATTGTAGATTCAGAGTATGTGAATTTCGCAAGAGAGCTAGAATTTGCAGGTATTGTGTCTCAATCAGACACTTGCTGGATTATTGATACTGGAGCCAGCATTCATGTTTCTGGAAATAAAGATTTTTTTGATTTCTTGCATTCAACTAAAAGGCCTAGTTCGATTTCTTTACCTGATGGATCTGTCAAAATAGTACATAGCATGGGAAACATTACTTTGCCCAACAAACTTGTTCTTGAAAACGTTATGCATATTCCTTCCTTCAAATATAACCTTCTTTCTGTTACTAAATTAGCCAATTCCCATTCTATTATCTTCATTTTCTTTCCTACCTTTTGTGCTTTACAGGACCTGAAGACTAATAAAGTCATAGCCATTGGAAAGATTGTGGGAAAGTTGTATGTTCTGGACAGTTTTTCGTTTTGTGAACAGACTATTTCTTCATTTCTTCCTCTTGTTAACAACTGTTATTCTTCTTTTTTAGCCAAAAACTATTTTCCCATTAATGCTTGTACTCAGGATAAGATCCACGAGTCTAATATACAATTGTTACATAAAAGGCTTGGCCATCCTTCGATGTCTGTAATGAAACATTTGGATGTTTTGAAGTTTGTACCAGATTGCTTGAATGATTATGTTTGTGATGTGTGTGCAAAAGCTAAACAAACCAGAGTAGTTTTTCCTGAAGATGGAGCTCACACTAGCAAATTGTTTGATCTTATACATGTGGATGTCTGGGGTCCATATGGTAAGGAGTCTTTGTCGGGAGCAAGGTATTTTCTTACCATAGTGGAAGATCACAGTAGGAGTACTTGGACATTTTTGATTCGCCACAAGTCTCAGGTACCATCTTGTCTTTATAAATTTTTTCAGCAAATTAAGACTCAATTTGGTGTAGTAATCAAGCAAATTAGATCGGATAATGGAACTGAATTCTTATCTCGATCATGTCAAAAACTATTTGCTGACTTGGGAGTGCTTCATCAACGATCTTGTTCTTATACGCCACAACAAAATGGCACAGTAGAGAGAAAACACAAACATTTGTTGCAAGTTGCCAGGGCATTACTGTTTCAAGCTAATTTGCCTACTGATTTTTGGGGAGAGGCTATCTTGCAAGCTACTTATCTTATTAACCGCACTCCTTCTTCTGTTCTTCAGTGGAAATCTCCTTATCAGGTTTTATTTTCTAAAAATCCAGATTATGATGCTATTAAGGTGTTCGGCTGTTTGTGTTATGCTACCAATCTCCTACCTCAGAAAACTAAGTTTGATTTACGGGCATTTAAATGTATTTTCTTGGGGTATGTTGTTGGCAAAAAGGGTTATAAAGTCTATGATTTGGAAGCTAAGAATGTTTTTATTTCGAGAGATGTTAAATTTCATAAGGCTGTGTTTCCATTTCAAGATAATTGTGTTGATACTCATGCTGATTCTACTCCTTTGCCACTACCTATTTTTCCTCGTTCTGATGATATACCTTCATCTTCTGTTTCATCTTCTGTTTCTCATGCTGCTCCTGATATACCTTCTATTTCCAATGATGTTACACATCATTCTGACTCATCATCCCATATTGACTCAGTTGTTCCCTCCCTAGTTAATTCACGCCCTTCTCGATCCCTTAAACGACCTCAATGGTTGCAGGATTATGTGACTAATGCTATTTTTCTGTCATATTCTCCACATGATTTTCTTCCTACATCCTCTAAACATATTCCTTCTACTTTTCCATTTTATTGTACAAATAGTCTTACACCTGACTATTGTCATTTTTTGGCTAATATTACTGCCCATCATGAACCCCGATCTTATGCTGAAGCAAAGAACTCTGCAGACTGGGTTAAGGCAATGAATGTTGAGTTGGATGCTTTGGAAAGGAACAACACTTGGTCTCTCACTTCCTTACCTTCGGGAAAAACTCCAATCGGTTGTAAGTGGGTTTTTAAACTTAAACTTAATCCAGATGGGACTGTTGATCGGCATAAGGCTCGTTTAGTAGCCAAGGGGTATAATCAGATTGCAGGAGTGGATTACACGGATTGTTTTTCCCCAGTTGCTAAGGTTGTGACTGTAAGAGTTTTTTTTGGCTTTTGTTGCTGCTAGAAATTGGCCACTTTATCAGCTAGATGTTAACAATGCATTTTTGCATGGTTTTCTTGATGAGGAAGTTTACATGGAGTTACCTCCAGGATACACAAAAGCAGTAAATGGCCAAGTGTGTAAACTCAACAAGTCTCTCTATGGTTTAAAACAAGCATCTCGCCAATGGAATACAGAACTCACGGCTCATTTGATTTCATATGGTTTTCTTCAATCTCAACAGGATCATTGTTTATTTACTTTTTCATCCAGCGAAGTTTTTCTTGTTCTTCTTGTCTATGTTGATGACTTGATTATTACTGGGAATTCAGTTGCTGAGATCACAAGAGTAAAGGACTCGCTCGATGCAAAGTTTTCTGTAAAAGATCTAGGTGTGGCTAAATATTTTTTAGGATTGGAGATATTTCGTACCCCTGATGGCATCTATCTCAATCAACGTAAATATGTTTTGGATTTACTGTCTGATGCAGGGTTGCTTGGTGCTAAACCCAATTCCACTCCATTTCCTAAGGGTCTCAAACTCACACTTGATGATAAGGGTCTCAAACTCACACTTGATGATGGTCATCTTCTGGATGATCCTTTTGTTTATAGAAGGTTAGTTGGTCGGTTACTTTATTTGGGTTTTAGTAGACCTGATATTACATATGGGGTTCAACAATTAAGTCAATATGTTCATCAACCTAGAGAATCTCACATGAAAGCTGCTGTTCACTTGTTGCGATACTTGAAAGGATGTCCTTCCTTAGGTTTATTCTTTCCTGCTCATAATTCTCTTCAGTTAACAGCTTTTTGTGATGCTGATTGGGCTTCTTGTCTTGATTCCCGAAGATCATTGACTGGTTATTGTATTTTTTTGGGGTCCTGTCCAGTTTCTTGGAAGACAAAGAAGCAACAAACGGTTTCTAAGTCTTCTGCAGAGGCTGAATATCGTTCCATGGCTGCAACTGTCTGTGAATTGCAATGGCTTAGTTCTTTGCTGAAGGATTTTTGTATTCCAGTTGTTCTTCCGGTTCCTCTTCATTGTGATAACACTGCTGCCATTCATATTGCATCTAATCCGGTGTTCCATGAACGCACAAAGCACTTGGATATAGATTGTCATATTGTACGGGACAAACTAAAAGCTGGTTTTATTTCACCTCGTCATCTTTCTTCACGCCTTCAACTTGCTGATTTATTCACTAAAGCTCTTGCTTTTCCTGCTTTTGATATGCTTAAATCCAAGTTGGCTCTTTCTGATGTTCACTCGAGTCCAACTTGAGGGGGGGGCTGAAGAAACTTAGTTAGTCTCAGTTAGTTTAGTTCGTTTAGTTTTAGTTCAGCTGCTGAGTTGGTTAGTTGGTTGTTCACGTGTTTTGCATGTTAATTGGTTGTTAGTGAGCTGTTACTTAAGCTCACGTGTTTCTCACGTGTGTTAACCGTTTTCGTTATTTTCCTTCAGTTTTCTTCTTCTGTATATATACACAGTAATGCTCTGTTCTAAGAAACTCTTTTGTGAGAGTATAAGAAATAAAGCTTTTAGCTTCTTTCATGAAGCTTCTTCTTCATTAATACACAGAAACTCAAGCAAAAGAAAATATGAAAAATAAAAAATCACAAAGTCAAGCAGTCAATAATGCAGTAAGGTCACATTGTATCCAATTATGGCATCCATCTGATCCATTGAATGTGTCTTCGCCAAGCAATACCCACGAGCAAGTCGGAAAATTCCAGTACCACCGACGACCGGCATTTCCCGAACCTCACTCATCACCGGATTCCGGCCAAGTACACTAAATGAACTACCATTGTACGGTCCACTAATGAACCCATATGTTAATGTCATTAGAAGGCTAAACTCATTTTGTTGGGAGGACATAGCATATAGCCCTTATGCCCGTCCAACCATCGTAGAGTTCGGGGCGGGTGTGGCCGTGAGTGGATTATCCATCACAAAAATGGATCCAAACATCGTTTCCATTGGGTTTGGGCTTGTGAAATTAGCCCGGCCAGCGACCCGGACCGCCGTCGGTTTCGGGCCTCCAACAATATCATGCATGTAGAATTGCATATTTGTTTTCTTCAACTTCAAGGCATTGGTTTGGCTGAGGGAGAACGAAAGAATTGAAAAGAGAATGAGAAATTTGGTGTTTAGCTCCATTGTTAACACGAAAGCAAAGAGTTTAAGTAATCTGTGATCAATTAGAGAGGTTAGCTCTTTTATATAGGAGGATGTAGTTTTTTAGTTTACCAAATATTTGATATATTTTCAAAGCAATGGTAGAAATTTTGCTTCCCAATGTGTTGGAAATTAATTTGCCACTTGTCAAATTTCCATTGGCCTTTGAAGATTGTTATTACCTAACACATATGAAATATTATTAGTAAAATCAATTTCTAAGTTTTCCTTTTGAAGGATGAGAAAAGAAAAAACATTGTTGACTGAGAATTTCCCTCTTCTGCATGCATTATTTTTCAGGATTTCACATTACACAAGTCTATGAACCAGAAAAGAAGGAAATTTAGGGAAGCATTGGGATGTCAATTCAGACATATATTAGATAAACTGTTTTAGTTGACAATAATAATAATTAAAAAAAGACATTGAATTTTAAAGGTCTTAAAATTCAGCATGCTTAGTGTACAAGAATTGTTATCTAACAGTTGACTTTCAATGTTCTGGAAACTTAGCAATTGCTATTTTGTTACTTACCCTTAAGTTAATAGAAGGAAAAAATACATATATATATAAATTGAAATATTAAAATAAAAGACCATTTAGCAAATTATAATATATGTCATTAAATTAAAGAAGTGAAGGGAACAAAACTAAGCAGAAGCAGGAGATATTCCAATATGTAGTTCTCCATACAGCAACAAAAAGTTCATTAGAGAAAATCAGTAAACCAACTTCTTCTCCATGGATATAAAAAAAAAACAGTGGGCTGGCCAATCAAAATGTTCTGCCTCACCAACAAACCTTTAACTGCATTCCTTTCCCAACTCTTGAAAATCCTGCATTTGCCAGCCATTAATGGTATTAGCAAGCTGTCTCTTGTCCATCAAAACCCCTCTCTTCCCAGGAAAAACTAATGAGAAAACAAGAAAAGTATAAATGATTCACTAAAATCCAATAAAATTAATTCCAGCAAGTATTCCTCTTTTGTATAAAACAACAATACCGTTTAAAACTAACTTACATGGCAGTTCCCATGATATAGGAATCAAACAAATGTTTATAGAAAATATTTATTGACAAAAGTAATTCTCTTTTCTCTACCAAAGGATACAGAATCGGAGAATTTCTGAAGTCAATGTTTGAGCATTAGTGTGTTCGTTAATTGGATATGCAGATCTTGTGAAAGGAAAGATGTTAAACTCGTGTTTCCAAACAGGAGGTGGTCTTTTAGTATATCTATCGAGAGATCTCAATAAGTGCTCCTAAAATTCTTAGCAATCAGACAGAAAATCAGAGTGTGTGCTAAACTAATAATAAACAGAAAATTAGATAGTTGAGCTTTCCTCACTAGATGCATCAAGAAACCTGTTCCCTTTTCTCTTCTATCTGTCTGAAGGATCCTTCATCTTGAACAGCCTTTCCTCATGAGCTAGCAAAAGACTAATGAGTTCATTGTATGTTAACGTTTTCTGGAGTAGCACAGTCGCTACTGATATCCATTTCTTTGGCATTGGTGTTAGAATTCTGAAAACACGCCGGTCTTCATCAATTGTCGTCCCTAAAGCCTTAAGAAAGTTAATTATATGAGGAAACCTTGCGTTCATTTCTCTTATGGACTCTTCTGGTTTATTTGCTTGAAACTTTCGTAGTTCCCCATCAGCGTGAAGACCTTTATTTGCTTGACCTTATCATTACCTCCATAGATGAGTTCCAGTGTGTCCCAGATTTCCTTAGCAGATTCACAAAGAAACAACCTCTGGGACACATTTGCATCAAGACCACAGTGTAAGATGTTCATAGCTTTGGCATTCAGTTGTATGCTCTTCCAATCTGTATCGTCATATTCTGACTCAAGTTTAGGAACTAGCTTTTCATCAACTTTCTTCCACGGCATGATTGGTCCTCTGACAATAACCTTCCAGCATTCCGTGTCAAATGCTTCAATGAAGATTTTCATTCTAGTCTTCCAGTATAAGTAATTGAATCCTTTAAACACTGGCGACGTTGTAATTGAATGTCCTTCCTGCAAGGTTCTAGCTATGATCATTCACTAGACTATAAGAATTAATAAAGATAAAGAAAATTACACAAAGAGAAGGAGTAAAGTATTTCTGTTGACTACGCACTTTTGAATTAAGCAAGAGGCAACCCTGAAAAATGCTCATGAGAATTCGGAATTAAATGGTAAAGAAACCTAGCAGAAAATATAAATCACAGCCATTGTTTTTCATTCAGAAAGTGATTTGATTCTCTAAACTGTAACAACGCGTTAAACAATTACGCCATTAACGGCACTAACCCAAAAACAAGAAAGTCAAGCAATTTAGTAGTTAAAAGGACATCAAAGATTCAAACTTTAAGAGTCGGAAGCAATTTAATTACAAGCGAAGGCAACAATTTCTAACCTTCCAAGAGCGGCCACTGTTCATGGCTAAGAGAGCCGATTCTGGGTTGATGAAAGACGGGTCCATGGTTGTCACCATCACCTGCCTCTCCTCTTCTTTGTATAGAGTGGAGTGTTCGATCCAATTTTCCTTTTCAAAATTCAAGTGAAAGGGCAACACCGGGAAACATGCATCTGAAGAATGCGCACGTTGGCTATATTTAATTAATTTCCAATTTCAAAGTCAAACCCTAGGAAGAAAGCATTAACGTCCCCTGTGAAAAAAGAAAATGGAGATGATGTTTCTTTGTTTAAGTATAGTCTTTGATGGTGGAATTGCTTTGATTCCAGTGGAACTGTTCTATATTTACTTATGAAATTGTTCACATTAAATGAGTAATACTATTCTGACCCGCCAGGAGGACCCAGGCTGCAAACCGGGCGTGGCTAAGAGAGCTAATGGAGGCCAGGTCCACGGTGGTAGCCACGGCCAGAGCCACCGTTCTTCTTCCCCTGGTTAGATTCAGCTATAAAGTGGATGTTTGATTTATTTATTTTCTTTTGGAGAAATATTTTTTAACAAAAGAGCAAAACCGGAAATCACGTGCGCCTAAACAAACCGCACGTGCGCTAGAGCCAATTCCCCGCCAAATCTAGAAAGGAGGCAAGAAACATCGACATCGATGGAGGAAAAACCCTTCTTTTCTTCTAAACCTTCGTTTCGCCGTTAACACCAACAGACACAGTGAAATAATGGCGGGAGAAAGAGAAATCGAAGTCCGTACACTATCTGGCGAATCCATTAGGGTTTCAATAGAGGCCAACACAAGCATTAGCGCCATGAAGCTGCTGTTGGTTAACAGTTTCCCTCCGGCCTCTTCCTCTCCCAATTTTCATTTATTCTTCAAGGTAAACTTCCTTTTTATCTATATATCTATCGTTTGGAAGTGATTTTTGGAATTTATTTATTTATTTATTTATTTTTTAATTGCATTGTTCATTGTATAAATTGGGGAGAAAGAAAAAAATGAGTTTTCTTTTTGAGAAATTGCTTTGATTGAACTTGAAAGTTTTAACCTTTTAGATTTTAATTTCTTATTTTTTTTTGCGATTTTTCACATTAAATTCTGAGTTCTGATGTCAAAATAAAATATTATATTTTGTTTTTCCTCAATTCGTAATATAATTTTGCTGCAATGCATTTGTTTTCCCTCCACTTCTGATGCCTAAATAATTCTTAGAATTCCTTCAAGGATATTAAACTCATAGTATTTCTTCGTGTGTAGGGAGCCAAATTAAGCTTGCAAAGTCAAATTAGGTCAGTCACCATTATGCCTGATGAATTCTTAGTCTTGGTTCCTTTTATCAAGAAGGACCGCCCTACCCAGGCAAATCCTAATTTTTTAAGAGATTTGCCTAAACAAAGTTCAAACTCCAGTTATGCAGATTCAGTTTATTCGGATATGATGCAAGAGCTTTCCTCCTTTTTGGTAGAATCAAGCAATACAAGCACAACACCTGATTATGAGCCAAATACTGCTTCTTCTGGATACAAAAGAAAAAGGAATGTTGATAACAATGATGATAGCCAGAAAGAAGGAGGAGGACCATATGCTTTCTTATGGAGCATGCTGCAGTCTTCCGGCCAGACTCTTGTTGTTGACGGAAATTGTGAAAAGTTTGTCGAGATTTTGGAATCCATGAATTGCTTGAAAAGTCCACATTTTGGGACTTGTGAATTGTTAGCAAAACTAGCAAAACGGGGTAATGGTGATATAGGAACACAGAAAGACGGCAGAGTTTCATGCTTGTGCCCAGCATGGTTAAAAAGACTTATGCAGGCATTCGCTTTCTTGAATATCTTCTCTGCTTTTTTGCAAATGCAGAAGAAAGAGGTTACCTTGGATTGTTTAAAAAAGGCACTGGAGCATCTTAATATATATGGGTTTAAGGCTGGCTTTGAGGATATAGAGCATATCTCTATTCTATGTCCTAAGGTAATTGATTAGATTCTTAAGTTTTCTGTTCTCCGAATTATTAAGTATTCGATTTTAGAAAATCTGGGTTTACAATGTTTAACTTCTGAAAGTGGACAACTCACCATGATCACATTAATCCAATTCAGGATTAGTGTTGTCTGTGGGATGAGAAGCAGCATATGAGTCCAGCTAGTGATCACAACGTACTGTTACTTGTATTTCTTTGCAAATTATTATTTATTCAATTATGCTACATATTCTGGTCATTTTATCTGTGTTCCCCACTAGACAGTTTAGTTTAAGTTTGATAAAGTCTGATGAGAATTTTCAAATTTCTATTGATGATTGGTGTCTATTTGAAATAGTGAATAAAGTCTAAGCTGCAAATCCTTGCACAATATAGATATGAGCATTATGCATATATTAAACACAAGCAAACCCAATATATACATTTCAGTTATATTTGAAGGTAATCTGCATTGTTGTTGTAGTTGTTGTTATTGTTATTATTATTATTTGGTATATGTTAGCCTTGCATAATTTGCACTCTTAATTTTCAAAACTTGACAATGCAACTGTTTTGAAGTTGGGGGGTTGTGCATGGTATTTAAACAATGGTGAACAAATAAAAGAATGTAATTGTTTTATTTTATTTTATTTTATTTTTTAATCGCTGTTTTGCTTCAAATTGCTTTGCAATGGGGAATTTATTTAATGCCTGAAATTGTAAGAGGTGGCTCTTTACACTATTTCAGGCAGTTTCTTCAGCCCCTAGGCCAGGACTTTGAAAATCCAAGTTTTTCCTTCTATCAAGAAAACCAATGTTCTTTTATTTATCCGGCTCTCCAAAGAGCATTTCTAAACTGCTTCCCTTCATTTTTTTCCTTGTCTGAACTGCTTCCCTTCATTTGAAGCCTGGTTTCAAGTCAAAACTAGATACATACCTCAACTTGGTTCCATGATTGTTTCCTTTAGAAAACAATCTTGCAGAGGGGATGGGGTAGTTATTCCCACAATGTACATAAAATTTCAAATGTGCTTTATAACTTTCATCCCAATTGTTGTGCTCCCCCGAGTAAAAGCTAAAACAACCTTATTAGAAAGATTTATAATAGTTTTTATATTATTATGAAATTTTTATGAGTTTATTAATAGTCATAAACTATCAATCTGGAGGATCCTTCATTGGGTCTTGATTTGTTTTATTAGGTGAACAACCTAATATTTTCATTCTTTCCTCGTGCACTAAAGTTCCTGACCCTGATCCCAGTTCTCTAATATGCTTCATGACTCTTGTGCTGGTGCTTGAAGTGACATTTTCTCTATACAGGTGGTGTCTTTCAGAAGTAATGGGACGAAGCTTGCAAATTCTTCTAATGTCCATGTTGTCATCATTTCGGAAATAGAAGAGAAGGATGAAATTGCACTCAAATCTAGAAAAGGTATAATGAGTGATTTGTGTACTATTTATTGTTATCTTTATTTTTTATTGCCTTTTTTGTTGTTTATTTTTACCAGGTTTTAAACAATGGTATTGTTCCAATCACTTTTCACAGGTCAAAACGGAATGTTGTTATCAAAGATATTTCCAACAATAAGCAAACGAGAAAAATCCTTTAGAAAGGATTTGTGGGAAGCTGCTAGACTTCTGATGGTATGCTTGATTGATACTGCCTCTTCTTGTAATCGAAGTCAATGATATATACTGACACTTCATGTTCACGCATACAGCGATACATATCTATTATGCACCTGTAATTTTTGCCTAAAAGAGGATGATATTACCATTGTTTATTACTTGAGTTTATTGATATTTTGATATCATTTACCTGACATAAGAACTGGAGTATGAGGGTTTAGGAGTAGTTTTAAGGTTACTCAAATGCATAACATGGGAAAATATGTATCCAATTCATTTTATTAAGGGACATTGGTCATTGGATCCATTGGATATCTTGAATTATCGCCTCCTTTGGATAATTGACCTCCAAATTTCTGCAATTTGTTACCATAATTTGTTGTAAGTGATTGGTGGATATGTTCAGGTTGTTTTGTAGTATCTGTTGTGGAAAATACTATTAAGCCTTAAATTTAATAACCTTTAATTGTTGCATCTATCTTTCTGAGCACTTTTCTATTCTCCCCTGATTGGTGTATTTATTCCATATGACACCTTTACATTATCATTTATGACTTTCTGTTATTGTGTACCATGATATTTGCTGGATAATTAGACATTGATGCTATTCATCATACAGTGCAAAAGTGGAAATACAACTACTATGCTCTTTTCCTTGGAAGATTTGCTCACTTTTGTGAAGGGAGGTAGCGTTCATGCAAGTGAAAACAAAGGAAAAGGGGAAAAGGGAAGCTGGTCCTTTCCACAAAGCTCTTGTTCTTTTCGGAAGGCATGCCATGTAGGTTAAGAGTTGTGATTTTTCTTAGCTTATGTTTATTATGCTTATAGCTGCTGCTTCATATAAAAATGGAAATAAAATTGGAAGTATTTTATATTCAATGGTTATTGTACCAAATTCATTTTATATTATTGTGTCAAATCTTATTTTGATAACTAATTTAGAGATATTTTACTTTTATAGTCATACTTTGAAGACAAAGTGAACAAATAGATAAACTTCTTTTCCAGTTTCTTGTGTTGTGATTGTAAGTCACAATCAGAAGAGAGGTTACTGCTCAAAATTGGGTGATGATGAATTGGCTTTTCTATGTTGTTTTCTCTTAAAGTTCACTTGAGAATCCTTTTTTTTTCCCTTCTTTTTAGGAAGAATGTTAGATGAATCATTTCTTGACATTGTTTTATGTTTTTCTTGTTATTACTATTGGGTATTAGCATTATCTATGACTAACTGAAATTTACCTGTTCTTGGTTCATGCAAGTCTTATTTTAATTGTGTACTCTCATCTGCATTACCCTGACTACTTCTTGATAAACCAGGACACAAATCAACTGTCACCAATAGAAATGGTTCAACATCTCAGAGAGAACCCTGGATCAAATGGACAAGTAAACTCTTGCTGTGCATTTTATATGTTGTTCTGCAAATAGCACTCGTCTAACACTTGGAAATTCTCTCATGTTTGAATAACATGGCTTATTATGTTTTGACAATCTTGATCATTCAATTAAAGACAATGGTTAACATGCTATATTTCAGTATGTATTACTTACTGACCATTGAATCGATTTTTAATTGAAACTCAGCCATTGTGAATTAGATTGTAGAGATTTTATAAATATTCTGGGTCATGTTTATTCAAACATGAGAAGATCGTAATCAACACTCAGACATATGGTAGCCTAACTGTTAAAACTACTTGAACATATCAAAAGGGAATAAGCAGAATGCATATGTACACATGGTTTTAACAGCTATTTTTAAAATAGGCATGTTCAGTAACAAATTCTTTATGTTAGAGCTGCTGCAGATGGTGCATGTTGAAGACATTATTGCTAGAAAAGCCATATATGTAGAAATACCGGAGGAACTCTCTGACAGCACAAGATATGCCCTGAAAAATATGGGGATCACCAAATTATACAGCCACCAGGTTTCTTCATTTTCTTCTCTTTGTGTTGCTTTACTCATTCTTTTGAAATTAATATTTGCATAGTAGGTTTTAACTCTTGCAATGCTCACAGGCAGAGTCTATAACGGCTTCCCTTGCTGGGAAGAGTGTTGTAGTGTCAACAATGACATCTAGTGGGAAGTCCCTTTGCTATAATGTTCCAGTTCTAGAAGTATTATCTCAGAACATGTCATCATGTGCTTTATACTTATTTCCAACTAAGGTATGTTGCAACAGTTTTCTGACACAATATTTTAGCTTCTAGGTGCTTTCTAGTCATTCAATTAGGCAGTGTGTCCATAACAGTAATTGCACATTTGTGTAGGCCTTAGCTCAAGATCAACTAAGGGCATTGTTAACCATGACAAAAGGATTTGATACTACCATAAATATTGGCATATATGATGGTGACACTTCTCAGACGGAAAGACCATGGCTACGTGATAACGCTAGGCTGGTATTTCAGTGGTTTTAGCTGCCCAAGTTATGACAATTTTACTGGGCTGATGAAACTCTCATTTATAAACTTAATATTTGTGACTTTGAATGCAGCTAATCACAAATCCGGATATGCTGCATATGTCAATCTTACCATTTCATAAACAATTCAGTCGAATTTTATCAAATCTTAGGTAACATTGAACTTCTGTTAATTTTTTTTAACTATTTTAGGCTAGTATTTTGATTTTATTCCTCTCGATGGTTGACTATGCTGTGAATTATATGTTAATCTTTTCCATATAGTTTACATTCATATTTATTATCAGCACGTTTCTTTTATTAAATTTAGGTTTGTGGTGATAGATGAAGCTCATGCATATAAAGGAGCATTTGGATGCCATGCTGCTCTTATATTGAGAAGACTTCGTCGAATCTGTTCTCATGGTACAATTTCCTCTGCTAATTTTGATATTCATTTTTTTTTGCCACATCTGTTGCCCTTTTCTGTGAACATAGAAAAGTCAGATCAATATGATAACAAAGTTCTCTTTGATTCCAACTACAGTGTATGGCAGTGATCCGTCATTCATTTTCTCAACTGCAACTTCTGCCAACCCTCGTGAACACTGTATGGTAATGTTAGAGACCAATCACTTGCTTGATATTAGTTCATGCTAGCTACAATTCCTTATGGTAGTTTGCTTCTCTTGGTGTGCGTGTGCGTGTGTATGTGTGTGTGTGTATATATATATATATATATATATGGAAAACTTATAATTACCTTCCTTTTGTTGTTGTTTCCTATTTCCTTCTGTATTTTTTCCTCTTTTATATGAAAGAAGTCTTCACAGATAGAAAATTTGGAATTTTGGTAATTATTTCTTTGGTATTCAAAAGCTAGAAGATTCCTCTTTTGAAATTGAATTATGGAACTTGCTTTTCGTCTCCTGTGCTTTTCATAAAAAACAGAACTGTTGTTTGGTTTGCATAACATTTTGGAATATCATAATTGTTGCTTGCTCATGAATGGTTTTTTCCTTGGGCATTAGCCAGCTTGGCTGTGCAATTATTCATGATAAACATTAATTAGATTTGGTGGCCAAGTTTTTACTTTTCCTTGGCTGCATGTGTTTTTTCTCAAAAGATTTTGCGTTCATATGCTGACCAGCTTAATATTTCCTCAGCTTGAAGCACAAGAATTCTGTTCAAAATATTTCAATTGTTTTTTCAGGATAAAATGCTGACTTTTCATTTTGTATCCTTCATTATTGAAGTTTGAGGGTTTTATTGCCATGTATTTTCCTTGAGTATATATTGATTAAAACTTAACTGCTCTGATGCTTAGGAACTTGCAAATCTTTCTACATTGGAGCTCATTAACAATGATGGCAGTCCATCTTCAGAAAAACATTTTGTTCTCTGGAATCCTGTTTCACATTTGGGACCTGTAGGAACCTTGCTGCTAATTTAAGAAAAAAAAAATTCATAAGTTGATTGTGTGCATTTACTAACTAGAGCTATCGGATTACAGATGTCAAATGAAGATGTTAGTCCCTCAGCAAATAAAAGAAAAAGGTGATAGTTGAATTTTTTGTGCATGTGAAATAGTCTAGCAGTTTCCTTCCCATCACATGCACTATGCAGACTTATTGTTGAGTTGATTTGTTTAGTTGTAATCTTTTTCTTTTTTTGGTGGAATGTAACATTTTCTGTAATATTGTGGATTGCTTTATAGTTGTGTTCCATGAATTTCATTTTATAAGATGTCACTGTGAGGGTTTAGCACTTCATCAGAAGGGAATTGGGACTTTCAGCAGCATGTTACAATTCAGTGGAAAGACCTTGTCTTTATTTTTCTTTTTTCTGCAACTTTTTTAAATTGACATTTGTACACTGTCTTACTTCTCAAAAGCTATTTCACTATAAGGTAATGTAGTGTGCAATGTTAATAGGTAATATGTTGCACTAAATTAAAAATTAGCTCCAAGTTACTGCTGATCTCTAGTAAAGCATATGATATACTATATATTAAGACTGTTTGATGCTATTGTAATTCTAATACTCCGTTTTTCTTGTCTTCTTTCCAGCCCAATTTCAGAAGTTTCATACCTCTTTGCAGAAATGGTTCAGCATGGACTTCGTTGCATAGCTTTTTGCAATTCACGCAAACTCACTGAGCTTGTTTTGTTTTATACGTATGTCATGTTCACTTCATGAACATTAAATTTAGAAATGAATCTGAACGTGTCCCCGGTTCTCTTATGTGGCCTTGAGGTTAACATTTTCCTTTTAACATCAGAGTCTGAAAAGAAAAGGATTTTACTGATTTCCTTTATTGTAATAGGCGTGAGATTCTTCAGAAGGTAGCACCCTCCCTTGTAGATTTAATATGTGCTTACCGTGCTGGCTATGCTCCTGAGGTTAGTAGGGTTGTTTCATTGTTTGCATTTACATATAATTATGAAGGAAGTGATCGTTATGATTGCTGGCATTATTTGGTGATGTGAGAAGCATAGTTAATGATTTTTGTGCAATGCAAAAAAGGAATCCTGAATTGGTGAAAATCTTCTTTTTCATGCCAATTAAATTAATTTTTGGGTTGAAATTTCCTCTTCATGAATGAAGTCCCAGTTTCATTAAATTTCTATCTGATGTATTTTCTTGAGCTATGTATGTAGCAGAAGCTTCCGATTGCTGCCACATATTTATCGATTATAATGACTTGCTGATGACCAAAATTATGGTCATTTTGACATTGTTAGTGCTGGTTGGCTCTATATATTTGCAATCTGATAAAATCTTTTTCCCTCTCCAAAACCTTAACCCCAGTGCTCACAATTCCCTTCCTCCAAATTCCAATTTTCACTGCCATTGACAATTTGAAGTTTCTCACATTTGATCTACTATCAAACAAAAAGCCTAGAAGGCAACGCCCTCATAAATTTACACGTTTACAATTACAATTACCTTTTTATGCTACTCTACCCCATCTTTGTTTTCTTTAAGATCACAATCCTTTATGCAAGACATGCTTTTAATGCTAGCACACTAACATAGGCAATCATAAAAAGCCTTCATATTTTATAATCCTAATGAAAATAGCAAACTTTGTACAAAGGTTTTTGAATCGTTGTTTGGTTATACAAGCAATAGAAAAATTGAGAGAAATGAATTGAATAAAACTAATGATTGGACCCTTCCCCCCTCCCTCCAAAAAAAATAGAGGCACTTGCTTTCTAATTGGTCTCTTGTGTGTATACCCTGTTCTTTATTGTTCTTGCCCAATTCTAGACATACGTCCTATTGAAATCACCTTTTCAGTTTTTTCATCACAGCATTGGTTTGTCTAGATTCTTTGGAGACTTTTATTGATTTAAAATGGAGAGCTTTTAGTGGTAGAGAAGATGGTAATGATCTTTGTAATACTGCTTTTCCTTGCTGCATTCTAGAGTCCTTGGATGGAAAGAAATGCCCAAAGCTTTGGTAATCCAAGTTTTTCTTGGAAGTTGTAGGATTTTTTTTTTTAATTTTTTTTTGAGTTAGCACATAATATTCCTGAGTTATCAACTGATTAGCAGGCATTACTTGTAGCAGAGACATATGCTATCAAGACTGTAAGTTTCCCTGTTGTTGACTGTCTAAAGAAGAGAGTATGATCTCCTTGGCTTTGTTTGTAGCCAATCCCTGGCATTACTTTTGTTAACTTTCCAAACCAAGTCCGTGGTGACTGCTTAAGCCCATAAAGTGCCTTTCGTAATCAGCATACTTGATTATCCTTGAAGTTTTTCTCAAAATTCGTTGGAGGTTCCATGTACACCTCTTCCTCAAGATCATGTAAAAATGCATTCTTGACATCAAATTGCTGTAAACACCAATTAAAATTAGCAGCAAAGGATAAAAGAATGCAGATTGTGTTCATCTTAGCTACTGGAGCAAAAGTCTCCTGATAATCTATCTCATGTGTTTGAGTCTACCCTTTGGCTACTAATCTAGCCTTGTAACTCTCTAAAGACCCATCTGCATTAAATTTAATTGTATACACCCACTTACATTCTACAAGTTTCTTGTCTTTCGGATGATCAACAATTTTCCATGTATTATTTTTATTGAGTGCACTCATTTCCTCATTCATGGCAATTTTTCAATTCTCATCCCTAAGTGCCTCTTTGAAGTTTTGGGGAATAGAAATTATATCTAAATTAGTGAGCAAGCAGCTGGATGTATATTGAGGCTTAATTCTGATGTGTTAAGAGGCTGGTTATGTGGCTGGTCAGTGTGCTGGTCTTGTGGCTGATCAAAAGGTGGTGAGGCAGAGGTTTTACGCTGGACAGTTTCAGGTTGAATAGTAACCTATAAATCAGGGAAAAACAGCTCATGTTCTTTATCTTTGCTCACGCTCTCCCCCTGAAGATTAGAAACTAAATAGAAAGGTTGTTTTTCAACAAAAGTAACATTCATTGAAGTGAAAAATTTACAGGAAGCAGGATGATAACATTTATAACCCTTTTTTTGTAGAAGAATAACAAACAAAGATGCATTTTAATGCATTTGGATCAAGTTTTGCTCTGCATCATGAATATGAACAAAAACTATACAACCAAAAACTTTTGGAGGTAATCTGGAAGCTATTTGTGAATGCGGGAAATACTCGTGAAATACATTCATTAGACTCTTTAAACCGAGAACTTTAGAGGGCATTCTTTTTATCAAGTGAGCTGCAATAAGAACTGATTCCCCCCAATAACACTTAGGAACATCATTTTGAAATAATAGTGCTCGTATGACTTCTAAGAGGTGTCTATTTTTTCTCTCAACTACCCTATTTTGCTGCGGTGTATTAACGTAAGATGAGTAATGAACAATTCCCTTTTTTTGAAGGAAAGATGAAAGATTTTGGTTAAAGTAATCTCTTGCATTATAACTCCGTAGGTTTTTTATTCTCACCCCAAATTGGTTTTTGATCATTTGGAAAAACTTCACTAACTTCAGATTTGTTTTTTATAAGAAAGATCCAGGTTACCCTTATACAATCATTTATGAATGTAACAAACCACCTTGCCTCAATAATGTTCAAAACTTTAGAAGGACCCCATATATCTGAATGGATTAATGAAAAAGGACATGTACTTCTCATAGTACTCAAAGTATAAGAAACATGTTTGTGTTTAGCAAGCTCACACGCATCACAATGCAAATTACTCGCTTCAATATTTTTGAATAACAATGGGAACATAATTTTGAGCAAACTAAATGGTGGATGACCAAGATGATAATGGTGTAGCAAAATGTTCTCTTTATTGGTAGAATGGCTAGATAGATAAGATTTCGAAAGGGAACAATTTTTGTCTTCCTTAGTATGAAGGATATAGAGCCCATTCATTTCCTTAGCAAGTCCAATCATCTTCCCCCATACCAGGTCCTGCAAAATACAGTGTGTGGGATAGAAAATTACTTTACAATTCAAATCACATGTAACGTGTTTTATGGACAAAAGGTTCGCAACTAATTTAGGCACATATAGGACATCTTTTAACACAATTTTGGAAGAGGAATAATTCCCTTACCAGTAGCAGTATCAAAACTTCAATCTGCAATTTTGATTTTTTTTTATTGCTAGGACAAGGTTTATATGAGATAAAAGGCTGATGTGAAAAAATTATATGATCAGTAGCACCTGAATCTATGATCTAAGTATTGTTTTGGATAGGACAAGAGGCACTAAGGGCATAAGAATTAGAGAACTTACCTGATTGAGCCAAAGAACAAGAGCTTCTAGGCGTCCCAACTGTTTTCAACATAGATTTCAGCTTTTCTATCTCTTCCTTAAGAGTTTCAAATCAATCTTGATTTTGCCTTTCATTGAGAACATCCACAACATTTGTCATGTGGGCTTTTCCTCGAGACTATCCTCCACGACTACCTCCCTTTCCTGCAATATTTGGAGGCTTTCCATGTAGTTTCCAGCAAGTATCCTTGGTGTGACGTGCCTTCTTGCAATAAGTGCATCGGACCCCTTCTCGATTAGATTGCCTTTCATTTTTATTGGCCTCGGCAATATGTCCATCCTTTATGGAATTCATGGTTGATCCCTCATTTGTTGGATTGTTAAGCATCACTCCTCGGTGACTCTCCTCAGCCCATATTATAGAGAAAACACCCTCAAGAGATGGGAGAATTTCTTTCCCGAGCACTTGAACTCGAACTTGATCAAAATCCATATTGAGGCCTGCAAGAAATTCAAAGATTCTCTCTCTTTCCAAAAATTTCTGCAACATGGCAGCATCTTCTCTACACTTCATCTTAAAGTTTTGATAATAATCCAATTCAAGCCATAAGCCTTTCATAGTACTATAGTATATAGTGATAGAAAGGTCACCTTGCTTTGTGATATTGATTTTGGTTCAGATCTCATAAGTCAACATAGCATCTTGCATTTTTTCATAGGTTTGACGAATAGTTTCCCAAACTTCTCTAGCAGTTGTTAGGAACATATAGGTTCTTCTTACTTCAGGTGTCATAGAGTTCCACAACCATGACATGATCATGGAATCTTCTTTTTCCTATTTTGCGAACGTGGCATCATCAACAGCAGGTCCAGTTCCCATAAGATGATTCAATTTTCCCTTTCCTTTAAGGAAGGTCTTGACAATCTGAGACCATTGAAGATAATTCCGACCATTGAGCCTATAGGAAGATTGAATGTTCTGCGGTTCTCCTTTTGATTCATTTAGTGTCTCAGATTGGTTAACATCAGTATTGGTACTAATAGTAGCAGGTTGACTCCTGGATAAATCCAACATAATGAGATAGAGAGGGAAAAAATTGATTGGAGAAGAAGTGAGAGGAGTTTGACAACTAGCACCCAAGATTTAGAAAAAAAAAAAAAATTTAGGGTTTGAAAGGGCCGTAGAGAGGCTCTGATACTATGAACAGAAAATTGGAATTCTTTCTCAATTATTTCATAAATTGAATATGTTATAGAATGTAAATAAATATAGTATATAGCATGATATTAGGCAAAGATGTTGCTTTCCTTATTTGGATAGGTTTCCTTAGATAGACACTTCTATACTTGTATATATAGATGTATGATTGATGAAAGAAATACAGAAAATATTCTCAAATCTTGTGGTTATTTTATTACTGAATACACATAAATACAAGGTCAATGTCCTATTTTAGGTAACAAGCTAATCCCTATAAATCAGTCACTAACTAAATAAATTAGGAAAGATTATAATTAGCCTAACAATCAGCCAAAAGAGAATCCTAGCTATCCATTAGCTATTTACAGCTGTATCTAATCTTTTTAGTAAGTTGAAGAATCTGAGATTCTCTAACAGCTTGTTTTATTTCTTTATTTGTTCTTAGTTGTTTATTTTTGTTTCAAGGAAGGAAACCCTATATGCTTCTTCATTCTTTCTCAATAAAATGCCATTCTGTGTTGTATCACCCAAGGAAATTTTAATTTTCATTTCTTAAAATTATAGAAGGATTTGTAATTAGAGATTTATTGTCTAGGCTTTGGTTGGAGTTATACTTTTGATTCTTGAAAAAAGAATTTGAAACTATTTCGTAAGCTCTTAAGAAGTCTGAACTAAAGCAATGCCAGATTTATTCATCCAAAAGCTAGCTAATTTATGTCAGTATTTATTTGTGCACTTAAGACGCATCTATATAGTTTTTGGAGTATTATCTACTTTAAGAAATTAAACATAAAAAATCATTTCTTAGATGAAAATCTATAAAAATGATACAAAGTGATCACTTACTTTTTTGTTGCATATGTAGATGTGGAATATGAAAAGCCAATATACTAATCATGAAAAGAATTATTTTTTTTGGAGGTGGAATCACAATGATGTAGTCCAGGAGACCATGACTTTGTTTTTGTATTTTCTAAAATTGTGACTTTAATTTGAGGAGATGAAAGCTTTTTCTTTCTTTTTTTTATTTTTTTATTTTTCATTTAACTGATGGTTTTAACTTAATGAGAGTTTTTTGAAATAATAAATGATTGAAAATTGAGTCTTTTATCCTTTCAGTGTTTCACCAACTTCATTTGCTAATGCTAGGTTACCTCTCGCAATCACAACTTCATTTAGTTGCTTCATGTGAAATGTTGCATGAATCCTCATTCCCCTTATATGTCATTTGAGTGAACCATGTTTATGCCAACAATACTATCAACGCCCAACTTTTAGAGATCTTGTATATTGTAATTCTGTGTTTCAGTTATTTTTGTCCTTTTTATTGTTGACATATCATCAGATTATATGCACAAGAATGAGTTATTTGTTGTAACATTGACTCAATGATGAATCAGGACCGAAGGAAAATAGAAAGAGATTTTTTCAGTGGAAAGTTGTGTGGTATTGCCGCAACAAATGCTCTTGAGTTGGGCATAGATGTCGGTCACATTGATGCAACCCTGCACCTAGGTTTTCCTGGCAGTATCTCTAGGTAGTTTTCTTGATATCCTATGCTTCTGTCAGGAATATCATTTTACCAATTATTTTTACTGGGAGCCATTTTATCTTTCATTCAGCCTGTGGCAACAAGCTGGCAGGTCTGGAAGGAGGGAGAAGCCATCCCTTGCTGTGTACGTCGCATTTGAAGGGCCTTTAGATCAATATTTTATGAGATTTCCTAAGAAACTCTTCAGTAGCCCAATTGAGTGCTGTCACATTGATGCTCAAAACCAGCAGGTTTCAAGTTTTCCATGACCAAATTTTCTTTTTTGAATTGGTTTATTTTGGGAATCCCATAACTTGGCAATTTTATGCTTCTTTGCCGTCCTTGTTATAGGTGCTTGAACAGCATCTGCCCTGTGCTTCTTTTGAGCACCCATTAAATTTCCTTCATGATGAGACATATTTTGGCAATGGTTTGAGCAAGTCGGTAATTTCCCTTAAAAATAAGGGACGCCTCAGTTCTGATCCTTCGCGTGATTCTTCTGCTAGAATATGGAGTTATATTGGGCATGAGGTATGCTATATATTTGCACATATTATATTCATACCTCCGTTACTCATACCACATTGAAATCTGGGAAATATCTGTGTAATTCTTCTCACTTTTCCTTTTGCTATTTTTCTCTTTGGTTCCTGTAGAAAATACCTTCACATGGAATTAGTATTCGAGCAATAGAGACTGTAAGATACAGGGTAATAGACATAAAACAGACGGAAGTCCTTGAAGAGATAGAGGAAAGCAAAGCATTCTTTCAGGTTGCAAAAAAATTGCCAAAAAAAGCATAGAAGATATCTGTTTGCTTGTTAGCTGCAAAACTTTATTCTTAAATGATTTGCCCATCCCTTTCTTTTTATATTTGATTTAGGTATACGAAGGTGCTGTCTACATGCATCAAGGGAAGACTTATTTAGTTGAGGAAGTAAACATATCAGAAAAAATTGCTTTGTGCCGTAGAGCTGATTTGCCATATTACACAAAAACTCGTGACTATACAGATATTCATGTCTTTGGTGGTGATGTAGTAAGTTGGGCTCTTAAAACCTTTTTTTTTTTCCCTCTCTGGTTCTCTCGGCTTTTCAAGTGTGTGGATGATTCTTTAGTTATTCTGCTATTTAATTCAAACTGTTGACATAGTGTGCTGGATGGTTATTATAATTGCTGCTAATTACATCTGTACTGGGAACCTTGAGCTGCATATAGTGATCATGAAAAATTATATCGAAGTTGGAACCTGCTTCTGCAGCATTCCAAAACTTCCAAACATAAATGATTGTGTTGGTTGTTGGCACATTGTTTTACCCTTCCATTGCATGGGAGCTTGTTGTAAATTATGTTCTTTCCTTAATTCCTCTTGCCTTCCAATCAAGCATACACATACACAAAATCAGGATGCTCCTGTACATGTTTTTGCAGAAAACTGCCCCACTAGCTTAACACTGCCCAAGAGTACTGCTAAATCAACTTGGTGTTGTTTTGCTCATTCTAATCATATCATGACTTGTATTGAAGAGTGAAATATGCTGTGCTTTTAAACTTTTTTCCTGCATTTGTTTAGGCCTATCAAGCAAAGGTTGCCAAGAATCGGTCCCGAAAGACAACAGCGCAAGCAAATTCTTGCAAAGTAACAACAACTTGGTTTGGTTTTTATTGCATAGAGAGAAGGACAAAAAGAATCTTAGACAAATGTGACCTTTCTCTGCCTGTATACATGTATGAGTCACAGGTACGCTTAGGAGTGTTACTAGCTTATTTCTTACTTTTGACCATCCTTGCATATTATTATGTTCTATGTTTCTTACAGATTTATCATTGATGTAATTCTTTTAGTTGATTTATCTATGTTGTATATATTGTTGGATGCAGGCAGTCTGGGTTCAAGTTCCTCAATCCGTTAAAAACATGGTGGAGAAATATTTCTCATTCCGTAAGGGTGTACATGCTGCTTCTCATGCTCTACTTAAAGTAGTTCCATTGTAAGTGTTTTGTGTTTGTGCCTTGAAATATGAAGCATGATTCTAAAATGAATGATGAAAATCATTATCATGCAGCTTACCTACTGATTGAAGTGTCAGAATCAAGTTTTTTAAGGGTTTTGATCTTCACTGCTTTGTGATGATTCTGCATGTAGATACGTAAGATGCAACTCATCTGACTTGGCTCCAGAGTGCCCCAACCCTCATGATACACGGTATTTTCCAGAGAGAATCCTCGTCTATGAGCAGCATCCAGGAGGGACTGGTCTCTCAGTGCAGGTGACTAACATGAAATTGAAATATTCGAGGATAAGAATGGTTAAATTAGTTTTTTTTTTCCTTAAGAATAAATTTTTACTCCTGATTACTTCCAATTTTTGACAAAGTTCTCAGCTCCAAGTCTTAAATATTCATTTATACGAGGTAAATACAAATTTGACTTTGGAGCAATGCAAACATTGTGTGCTTTAGCAGTCGTTTCATCTTAAAATATCAAGAACTCAAAATTTGGATGTGACGTCCAAGAATATTGGAACATCTTTTAATTTCTCAAGACTTGGGACTGCTTTCTGTTCAAAACATGCTAAGAACAGAGATCCAATGATAGTTATTATTCTTTTTCTCCTGATTCCTAATTGAGGTATTTGCATGTGCAATAGATTCAATCCTATTTCACAGAGCTTCTTCATGCTGCTTTGGAACTTCTCACTTCTTGCCGCTGCTCTGAAATCACTGGATGCCCGAGCTGTGCTCAAGTCTGCTCCGCTACTCAGTTTGATTTTAACATTTCCTTATATTCACAAAAATAAAAGCACTACTTAGTGTTATTTGTGCACATTGCAGAGTATGGTGTGTCACGAGTTCAATGAGGAGTTACACAAGGAGGCAGCCATTATGATCATTAAGGTTCTGCCTGAATCATAGATAAAAGAAACATATTTCCTGTTTCCATTTAGAATGATTGATTTATGTATTAGTTTGTTCAGGGTGTTTTGGATGCTGAAAAATCTTACTTTGAAGAAGTTGAAGAATCTTCTAAGAACCTTGGAGAGCAACCTCCCAATTCCTCTGATTGATTATTTGTTGCAACAGCAAGTGTTGGGATTCGTTAATCATTTCTCTGTGTTGGTACGTAGTAATATTATTTAAATAACTAATTTATGTAAATAGATTTTACATTATATTTCCTACTTTATCCTTGGACGAGTCCCATGACATCTGATGCCACCCCATTATTGAGTATGCAACAATTTTGGGTTATGGTTCCAGCTGATGTCGACATTATGGGCCCAATAACGAACGGTCTGCGTATACATGTATTTCGAAATTAATAACCAATAGTTTTCTTCCAGTTTAAAATATTAATCACCCATTTTTCAACTTTACCTTTATTATTGTCAAATATTGTCCATAGTGATTGATTAATGAAGCGAGGTAATACCAATGAAAAACTAATGACACATTGAAAAAGAAAATAAATAAATAAAAAGGTCCATTGAAAATATTTAAGATAAAGTCAGTGATTACCTTATGTAACAAAAATAAAATGATTAATCAGTTAACGTCGTGGCTTAAAAAGTACAGAAGATTTTGAATCTCTTTTGATATTATAATTTGAATTAAACATTATATTTCTTTTGTAATTTAAAAAAAAATGATTATCTTTATATTTGTGTCGCACAGAAAAATAACTTGTTATACAATAGATGGAGAAAGTACAAGAAGAGTCTGCAACACTAATCTGAGTGTGATTTTTTTTTTTAAATTTATATCTATTTATTGGCATCTATGTGGTGGGGCTTTCCATTAAAAGAACTTTGTAGATGGAGGAAACTTCTGGAAATTTCAGCTTTCTTCCCTCTGAGGGTTCCCTATTCCAAAAGTTGGGCTAATGGAATCGCCTGTAAATGTAATAATAAAAAACAGGAGATCGGGTATAGAAAGTACAATTTCGTAGTTAATATAAAATACTATATATGGATATGATGTAGGTCACAAAATATATATTGTAGGATAAATTGATTGTTTGGCAACTCTGTTCGTATAAAAAGAAAAAAAAAATTGTGATTTTTCAATAAAAAATACTCCAACTTTCAAATTAGTATTTTGAAAAAAATTAAAAAAGAGCACTTACAAAACTCTTAGCCTCTATTTGGATCAGTGGCGAAGCTAGGATTAAAAAATAAGAGAGCCAAAAATATAAATTATATTTAAAATTAAAAAATAAATTTAGAATAAGGGGACAAAATAAAATTTTAAATGAGAAATTTTTTTTATTTAATATATATATACATGTAAAATAAAAAAATTTTAAAAAATAAGGAGGGCAATTGCCCTCATTCCTTTCCACCTAGCGTCGCCACTAGTTTGGATGGAGGTAGATGGGAGTAGAGTAGATGAAAGTAACTCAGATACTCTATTTGTTTTGTACAAATTGCAGAATAAATGTGAGTAGATAAAAGTAACTAATTACTCTATATTTAAAAAAAAAAATTACTTCCAATTTGGGAGTAGATAGAAGTAACTCCATATTTACTCTAAAATTTACTTTATATTTATTTTAAACTTATCAAACAAGAAAGAGTAAATGAGAGTTACTTCTATCTACTCTACTTTTATTTACTCTCATCTACTCAACTTCTTTTTACTTCTATATACTCCCATCAGCCTTAAATTTTTTGAGTTTTCTATTAAATCTTTTAACATTTATTGTCTCCTTAATTTTTTAAGTTCTTGTTGTTAAGTCTCTAAATTTTAGATGTTTTAATCATCGCAAATTGATTTAATTTGTTATCTTATAGTCACGTTTTTATAATTAGGCAAATGCACATATTAAAAAAAAATTGATAAAAATAATAATTAAACAGAGAAAAAAACAATTGGAGCAGTTTTGTTGACCATGTAGCCAGTTACAAAACGCAGGAGAATATCTCTTCACTCCTGTAAGCAATAACCGTACAAGAAGTGGCCAGAGTGGTAGAAAGATAGAAACTCCTTGGAAATGGGGTGGGCAATCGCACTTCACGGTGGCGCCGGCGATATCCCACTTTCTCTGCAGCCAGAACGCCGCCTACCTGGTGAAGCCGCTCTCCGTCACTGCCTCCAGATTGGTGTCGCTGCTCTCGAAGCCAAAAAGCATCCCCTCGACGTTGTGGAACTTGTGGTATGTCATCTATCTTCTTTTCGCATTAATCTCTTTAACGATCTTAAAGGCGTCCTTTTGCATATTCTTATAACCTTATAGTTGCTGGTTTTCTAAGCTTTGCACTTTTCAGTTGATATACTCTGATTTTTCAATGATAATAGTCCTAATTGGGATTTCTTGATTACTTAAATATGGCTGTTCTTCTCCTAAATTTGTTTTGCGTATTCTTTCTTGGAACTCAGTCATAAGAAATAGCTAATTTGCTCAATAGACAATGCAATTGTCTCTCTACATTACTGGATTTAACCAGTAAAAGCATAGGTTTTATTTTATTTTTTATGTAGAATATTTATCGGTCATTTGATTGAAGATTTGGGGTATTGTTAAATGTTTTATCCTGAAATTCTCTTAAATGCTGATCTGAAGTTCATTATCATGGAATTGTGATGTTCCTGTATAAAAAATAGAGTGTGAATGCAAGGAATTTTTCTTCTTTCTTTTTTTGGCTTGAGGAAGCACACTGAGTTGGTAAGTCTTGTCAAATTATGGAATATATTCTACTTGGATCAATTGATAAAAGCACTTGATCCATTGTTCGATTTGTAGGTGCGTGAACTGGAAAACCACCCCAACTTCAATGCTGGCAAGGGTTCCGTTTTAACTAATGCAGGCACAGTGGAGATGGAAGCTTGCATTATGGATGGAAAAACAAAGAATTGTGGAGCTGTTTCTGGGCTGACAACAGTTGTCAATGCAATTTCGTTAGCACGATTGGTCATGGAGAAGACTCCTCATATATATCTTGCATTTGATGGAGCAGAGGCTTTTGCAAGGGAGCAAGTGCGTAAGACCATTTACTCTGCTTTTTCGGTGTATTCTGCCTGCAAAAAATTTCCATTTTTTTCTCAAGTTTTCTTTTGTTTTTCATAATATATTTTGCCATCAATTTTTTTGTTTTTATTTTTCTCCCTCCCCTTTTTAAGATTTCCTACTAGGTGCTAAGTCATCACATTTTCCTAATTATAGATGCCCTATGAAGCTAGATGAGTTGAACCTTGCTGATCATGTCATTATAATATTCTAAAGTATAAATTATGAAGTTTTTGATTTACAATATTAGAATCTATGGCTTGACACATAATTTTCAGGTCTAATTTCTGATCTAGGTCCTAATTGATATCCATATTTTCCTTCTATTGGCGCATTTGAAGAGACAGCCTTTTCTACCATGTGCAGTATCATTTTATTATCATACTTCAATCACATTAGAGCAACTCTTTTTTAGCATGTGAGCTTAGGCAATTGCCAAGAACCTCTTTCTAACTGAAGTTATTTTATGCAATTTGCTGTATGATTGTTAGGACAATGTGTTGTCTCAACTGGGATTCTTTCATCCAATTTATGTCTCAAATTTATCAGGGCGTAGAGACTGTTGACTCAAGTCAGTTTGTGACTCCAGAAAATCTTGAGAGGCTAAAGCAGGCAAAAGAAGCCAATAGAGTCCAGGTATGTATCTTTGATCAGGATCTTCCTAGGGTCTGATGGATGTACCCAACCTATGTCTTTTGATTCTTTTTTTAAAAAAAAATTACCAGCGTATATTATCTGCTATCATCTGTAGATTGACTACACACAACCCATTAAAGAAGAAGAGAAAGCCAAAAGTACGAATGCTGATGGAGATAGCCAACTTGGAACTGTGGGATGTGTGGCTGTTGATGGGGATGGAAGCTTAGCTACTGCAACTTCAACTGGTGGATTGGTGAACAAAATGGTGGGTAGGATTGGGGATACTCCTGTAATAGGTGCAGGGACATACGCCAACAATCTATGTGCAGTTTCTGCTACAGGCAAAGGAGAAGCGATAATACGTGGTACTGTTGCTAGGGATGTCGCAGCTCTTATGGAATACAAAGGTCTATCTCTCAAAGAAGCAGCAGCTTATGTTGTAGAGAAGTGTGTTCCAAGAGGCAAAGTCGGGTTGGTTGCTGTATCTGCCACAGGAGAAGTCACCATGCCATTTAACACGACTGGCATGTTTCGGGCTTGTGCGACCGAAGATGGGTATTCAGAAATTGGCATATGGCCTTGTGTTCAAGAATGAGTGGTGCTGACAACTTCAATAGCTTAATTGGAATACCAAAACATTGAGCTTGCTCAAAAATTTGTGGTGAAGGTTTTTGAATTTATGTATTGTATTGTGGGACAATTTTAGAAATAATATTTTTTTAAAAAAATAATTTGAAAAATGGTGTATTTCAAAAAGTATTTGGGAATAAAGAGTTTTTAATAAACCGGTAACATGTGGCTGTGGGTTCAGGTATACGGATTCCATTGGCATGATTGGTATCAATTTTGCAACAAGTTGCTGTGGATTTAAATTAGTGGGTCTGATTAAATTATATATATAAAAAAGCAACATTTCTCTTTCTGTTCTAATTTCTGCCATTGTAAAATAATTGAATTCAATCAAAAGATCTTTCAACAATAGATAATTTGTATATTATGCGTATATGTGGATTTTTTTTTTCACAATTATTATTATTTTATATAATTAAATACATCATAACTATTAAAATCAATTATAATATCAATCGGTTAAACTTAAAATTTTGTAAGCTATTTATTATTCTAATAAGATAAATGGTAAAATTTTTTTTTACTTAATATCATAAAAAAACCATTTATATCATATAAAATCGTGAATTGAGATTGCCTTTTAAAAATATGATATTATTTTCTACATTTATTTGTTTTACCAATTATAATTTTAAAGATGATAATAATTTTTTGTCAAAATACATAACTTTAAGTCTTTGAACTTTCAAAAATTTTTGCATTTGGTTTATTTAAATTTTTTTTAATTAGATCACTATACTTTAATATGAGTAAAACACAATTTTTTATAAACAGAACACATGTATATTAGTTCAAGGATTTAAAAATATGTTTTGCCAAAAAATTATTATTACCTCTCAAAGTTAGAAGTGTTAAAACAAATAAATGTAGAAAACAATATCATAGTTTTAAATTAAATTTAATTCACAATTTTATTGGTAATATAATTTTTTTTACGGTATAGAAAAAAAAACTTTTTTTTTATCATTTATCTTATTAGAATATTAAATAGTTTATGGGATTTTAAGTTTAACCGATTGATATGTACTGATTTTAATAGCTATAGTTTGTGTAACTATATAAAATAATTAATTATAATAATTATGGAAGAAAAAAAGCTCCACACACAATTATAAAAAATCTTTTGGCTGGTGCACTGAGACCCAAAGGAGAAGAAGCAGAAGCCTCCACCTCGTTCAATGCAACTGCAACATTGCACATTCACAAAAACAAAAACAAAAAGAAAAACAATAAATTAAAAACACAATGTCTTACTCGGTAGGCTAAAAGTGGCTAACCTGAACTCCAGGGAAATCAAAATTCAAGGAGGCATCTTTGATCAAATCGGCAGCAGAGGGAAGATTCATCCTAAGGCACGATAGCGAAAGAAAGTAAAGAATAACGAGGATGATTGGTTTCCTAGGGCATGAGACAAATGGAGAGAACGAAGAAGAAGAAAATATGGTTGGTTTCATCAAATAATCCAACTTAAAATCCCTAACCTGACTTTTGTTAATTAGAAAGCTGAAAATAAAAACCAACCCGACCATAAACCCACCTAAACCGTATTTTACCGGTTTGGTTGGTTTGATCTGTCGGTTTGGTCTGTTCAGCCCAAATCTTGAAAACTCCTACTGGATCCCATCATCTTAACAATAATAGAATAGAGAGGAGAGAAACTCTATTTTTTATAATTTAGTGAGACTCACTAATCTGAATATGCAATAATTTGTTACGAAATTGATATAAATCTTTTTAAATTTCGATTGTAAATACCTAAATTCGCAGCCACATGTTGTGGATTCATTAAAAGCCACATATCCCTAAATATTTTTTGAAAATTAACAGCTTAATTACCTAAATACATATATACATACATGCATGGTTCTCCCACAGGGGATAAATGTGATTTTTTTTTTATCTCTCAACTGCCCAAACTAGGATAACTCTTGAATTATTTTTTTTATTGGTTTTTACATTTGAACTATTTGAAATTGCTCAATTTTAATTAATTTAGTAGCAAATATAGATAAAGAAATGTTGAGCAGCAAAATCTCCATTTTTTTTTAATTAGTTGAGAGTAAAATTAGCTTTTATCCCATATTTATATATGGCTCCTGTAGTTGTGAATACAAAAGCTTTGGGTGATACGCATTTGAATGATACACCGGTGACTAATGGAACTATTTTGCGTAGACAAATGGAAGATGAGTATTTGAAAACGACAATCAATAAGAATTCCAGTAATTGACCGCAATTAACTAAGTATCAAAATCTTAAATCAAAGTCGTCTATATGTCCACTGTCTTCAATTTTCAACTGTGACATGCGCACCGTCTAACACAAGAAATGGAACTTTTCCTGTATTGTTTATCTCGACATTTTAAAAGCAAAAGATCAATGAAGGTTTGAAGTTTGATTTTATTATTATTTTTTTTGATAAATATACAATCATTATTATTTTTTTACCAAAAGAAACTTCATTAAAAAAAAATCGGCTAAAAGAGCTGAAACAATATAAGAGGAGGGAGCTAAATATACAATTATTAAGTAACAAGTAATACATATATAGATCATTAAGATACGATATCAGCTTAAAATTTTATAATCACTTTCCAAACTCATCTAAAACTTCTTTTTTTTTACATTTATTTGTTTTAAAACTTATGATATGTTGATGTGGCATGATATGTCATGTCAGTATTTCGGAAAGAGTTATCGTCAAAAACCGGTCAAAATAATTTTTCTGTAAAAAGATAATAAATTCGGTAACATTTAAATCATGAAAAATAAGAAGTTATTTTTGGACGATTCGGCATAAGTTCAGTGATCGTGGGTGAAATTGACCCATCAGATACGTATTTGCCAATTAATGTTGAAAAAGTAAATCTCTTTAAATCAGACAATAACTTGGCAAAAATCTACTTAATTTGTTTCTTAAATAGTAAAATAATTCCACAATAATCATAAATTTTATTGATTCTTCTGTTTTTGTTTTACAAGAGAGATAGAATTGTACGAACATATCTTAAAATCCAAATGTAATAAAGGCGTTACTTAGTAAGTATAAAAATTCCCCTGTAATTATCATGGATATCTGAGTAGGTCGCCAGAAAAACAAAAAAAGTAGCAAGGAACCAACTTAATTAAACCCGAAGACGATAAGTAGGAACAGCAGAGAAATGATTGGCACGTGGCATAGTGAGGCCATATTTCTCAGTCATGTCTAGGTCAGAAGGCAAGGTCCCACGTGGCAGCTCCCAATTAAAGCAATGAACTAAGTGAGCAATAACAAGTCGAATGTTCCTCAATCCAAGGTTAATTCCTGGGCAACTTCTTCTTCCAGAACCAAATGGGATCAACTGAAAATGCCTTCCTCGAATATCTAAACTTTGATCTTCAAATCTTTCTGGGTAAAATTCAAGTGCTTTCTCTTTCCACGCACTACAATCTCTCCCAATGGCATAAGTATTTATAAGAATTCTTGCATTTTTGGGTATATGGTACCCATTCACTGTAACATCCTCCAAGTTTTTCCGTGGAATAAATGGCAAAGTTGGATAAAGCCTTAAGCTCTCTTTAATCACCATATCCAAGTACTTTAAGTTAGGCAAATCTGATTCCTCCACCATTCTATCTAACCCAACAACATGTTCTAATTCTTGTTGAAGGCATTTCATGATCCGAGGATGCCTTAGTAGTTCAGAGAATGTCCACTCAATTGAAGATGTTGAAGTCTCGAATCCTCCTATGATTATGTCTTGTATAATTGCCTTTATGCATTGTCTATCAATCACATAGGATGATTCTTCAATTGATGATTGATGAGTGTTCATTAACCCAAGCATCACGTCTATGAAATCTTTTTCTTCTTTTGTTTTCCAGTTCTCATCCTTTTCATGGCTATCAATTATCTTCTCTAGCACTTTGTCCATTCCCTTTCTATAAGCTTTCATTCTTCGATTCAGTCCCTGTGCACATGTCATTATAACGTTATTACAAAATCAATATTAAATTTTTTTATGGTTACTTGGCATGCATAATAACTAATTATAACTATAAATATCATTGATAAAAGTTGAATTCGAGATATCCCATTGTTTTAATTATATGCTAACTAATAATCCAATTTCAAAATCAGTGGTATTGAGTTTAAACATATTAGATATTTATTTATTTATTCTTTGACTATTAAAAGAAAAGGAAATGAAAAGATATTGAAAATTTTCCTTCTAGAAGAGAATTGGTCCAAAGGATAAATAAAATCTTTGGTAATACTAATTAATACAACGTCTATAAAGATGGCGTCTAGCGTTTTTATCTGACCTTTTCACGGGTCAATGGCTAAAGAATGCACTTCTTTTCGACAATGTAATCCTTACTGTGAAACATGTTAAAAAATGGAAATAAAATCAATTAAAATATTATACACACTATGATGAGTTTTGCTACATGTGTATATTCCTATCTCTATTAGTTTCTCTAACTAATTCCTTCGGTCGATTATGGGTAAAATTCTTCGAAAAACTCGAAAACTTATAACTTCTATTAACAAAACTAAAGAATTAATATTACCTGAAGGTCAAGGGCTCCAATATAAGAAACATAATCTGCAACGTTAACAGCTCCAACTAAATCCAAAGCCTCCTTAATAAGTGGCCTTAACTCAAATTCTTCATTGCAATGCTGTCCAGTTATCATCCTGCAAATCAAGTTCTCACTTAGGTCACCAATCGTGACGCTAACATTCACTGCCTCACCAACCACACCAGCTTTCTTTATACTATCAATCATCAATTTCAGCTCTTCCTTTCTCAGAGCTTCAAAAGATTCAATTTTTGGTACAGTTAGAAGCTGCGAAGTGCAAATCTTTCTAACATTTCGCCAATAAGGACCATAATCATCAAAAATCATGCCCCTTGATCCATAAGACAAGTAATGAGAAACTAACATTCTAGGACGGTTTGCAAAAACGAGGTCGTTTTCTTTAAGGAAAAGCTCCGCTGCTTGTGGTGATGATACCACAACAGTTTCCACAAACCCTAATTTCAGGAACATGATGGGTCCATACTCTTTGGCTAAATGGTAAAGGCTTTGGTGTGGGAGTTTTCCTAGTAAGTGAAGGTTTCCAATTATGGGCAAAGGTTTAGGACCTGGTGGAAGATATAATTTGGGAATTTTTTCATTATTTTTTTTGGATTTTTCTCTCCAAAATACAGTATAAAGAAAAATTAATGGCACCAAAGTTGCTAGAAGGAAGAAGATCGTAGGACACATTTTTAAATTAAAAAAAAATGGATATGGGTTTTGCTTGAGAAATGAAATGGGGATTAATAGGGTATTTATAGATGTAGTTTTGTAGGGTTGTGGGTTATTAATATTGCGTTGAATTGAAAATTTGAAATATGGTGTGATGGAGACATAAGTGAGAGATGGCATTTAATTATTTGCAATCTTATATGTCTTCATTTAGACCAAAAAAAAAAAAAACATCTCCGTTGAATTAATGATGTATGCATCTCTGCATATTAATTATTTTTTGTAACACCCTTGTGCCTCTTAAACGGAATACAAAGGTATTACAAAACTCAATAAATTCAACTATGTACAATTCATACTTCTTAATGCATATAAATGCAAATACAAATACATATATATCTTGGTTCAAAACATTTGATACATACTTACAATTATTCGTGTTTTACAAAATTTAATTTGCTTCGTACATAATAAAATTTGACTATATACCAAAAATTTCTTCAAGCTCTATTTCTTGTGGTCTGCAGATGCTGACTAGGTACCCAAAACTTTCACTTTACACCTGTGTACCTATACGGGAAAAACACCCGTATTGAATAATGGCTCAGTGAAAAGTAAAAATTATAAAATAACATACTTCATAATGAAGTCTCACATAATAACACAATATGTCACTTAATAGTAAACAATAACAATCTTTGAGGTATAGCACATTTTGTCGTAATATAACACACATGCACGTGTTTTATCCATGTCATGTATTCATTAATACATTATCAATATTGCAAGGAAACACAAAATTCATTTTGAGACATTTACAAAGGTACCACAAGACTCAATAAATTCAACTATGTATAATTCATACTTCCTAATGCATATAAATGCAAATACAAATAAATAAATAAATAAATATATATATATATATATATATATATATATATATATATATATATATATATTGCTTCAAAACATTTGACATATACTTACAATTATTCGTGTTTTACAAAATTTAATTCACTTTGTACATAACAAAATTTGACTATATACCAAAAATTTCTTCAAACTCTATTTCTTGTGGCCTCCAGATGCTGATTAGGTACCCAACACTTTCACTTTGCACCTGTGTACCTAAATGGAAAAAACGACCGTATTGAGCAATGGTTCAGTGGGAAGTAAAAATAATAATATAACATACTTCATAACAAAGTCTCACATAATAACACAATATGTCACTTAATAGTAAACAATAACAATCTTGGAGGTATAGCACATTTTGTCATAATATAACACACATGCACGTCTTTTATCCATGTCATGTATTCATTAATACATTAGCAATATTGCAAGGAAACACTAAATTCATTTTGAGACATTTACACTTCAGGTACTAGTTTACTCACTACCATTTACTCATTTACATTATTTTTATTTTTCATAGCCTGTATTTCCATGAATGGTGGATAACGGGACAAACACTGGATACTGATAAACAGTATCAATCATAAGTCTCGAGACACTAGATACCAAAAGGTATCAACAATAGATACCTTCTGATGTCAACACTAGCTGTTGCAATTACTATCCCTTATAGACATGACTATCTATATTCATTATTATATGAAATTTAGGCACATTAAGATTTTGGTTCTTTGGGAATATTATATTTGATATTTTGAAGTTTATAACTTGAATATCCATAAGATAGCATGTATATAATCATAAAATCATATTTTACTTATGAACATAACATGCATAAATAATGAGACAGAAGGTATGTGGTCAGGGAAACCAACTAGAAGAGGGTTGGCATATTCTGCCCTGTCGCGAGCGACACAATGGGCACTCAGCGACCCCTATTGCGAGCGCAACCTGGTCGTGAGCGCGATAAAAGAAAACATGCTGAACAAAGATGCTCTATTGCGGGCGCGACATAGGTCGCGAGCGTGACAGAAGGGGAAAACGCTCTAGAAACTTTCCTCAACTCGACTTTACATTGAAATTTACACATAGCAAATAAATTTTCTAAACAAAATGATCTTCTCTAAGGTTATTCCACTATATTCCTAGTTTTCAAAACACTAGAAATCACTTCATTTACACCTTTAAGTCTTGAAATATCAATAAAACAATGTAGATTGCTCTAGATGATAGGGTAACAAGGACCATTCAAATTCAATTCAAATTTCAAGAATTTAGAAACATATTCAAGTTTTATTATCTTCTACAAAGTTATAAATCTATGCCTTAACTTTATTTTCTAGCTAGAGTAAATTCATTTAGACATCTACAATTAAAGTTATGACCATTTTCACTAAAATGGTTCAAATGAACCTTAACTAAATTTGCACTATATCACCTTCTAAAGTACACTCCATCACTCTTATGAAATCAAACATCACTAAACATTTATCATAGAACAATTATAGCATATACACCAACTTAAACCAATTAAACATATAGTAGGAAGAATAGAAAAACTTCCAAACCTCAAAAGTTGGCCAACTCTAACTTTAATTTTAAAGCTCTTCCTTCTCATTTTCTTTGCTCTTGCTACTTCTTCCAGCAACTTAATGTGTTTAAAACCAACCAAATACACATACACTTTTTAAAGAGAAACTTGAAGCAAGAAGATGGCATAAAGAAAGAGGAGAAATGGCTGAGAATTTTTGCTAAGAAGTGGCCGGCCATCCCTAAGAAAAAGGTAGATTTTTCCCTTTCTTGCTTCTTCTCCACTTCTCTAAAATAAGACACATGCATGACTCTAATTGGGCCACTTATTTGACCATTAAAATTTACACTTTACTCCCTCTTCTTTGAAAAATTCTTACATTTAACATGAAGTTATAGAATAGAATTTAATCAAGTTCATTCTTACTTCACTAACAACGCACATTCGCCCCCAAGTTGGTAAGTTTACAAAATTGCCCTTCACTTTTACCTTAATACCGATTACATTTACAAATTTTACAAGTATATACTTTGGGACCTTGCAATTTTTATTTTGTTTTTCAATGCATAAAGAGTAATGAAAAAAGAATTAGGTGAAACTAGGGGTCGAATGGGATGGTAATGTGTTCTTTATTTTAATTAAAAGTTTTGTATTCGAAATTTGAAAAGAAACATTTTGTTCTTTTGTAAATTTATTTGGAATAAATTTATATTAGTTAGATCAGTCGACTTTAAAGAGAGATATTAAAAAATTTAGTTAATCAATGAATAAATTTATAAATCAAACTAAAAGCAAAAGCAAAATGTCAAGTGAATAAATAAGTAAAAAAAAAAAAAGCAAATTAAGAAAAAATGCATTTTGGAATAATTTTAAAGTTTTTCCTATACTAAATCCATGTAATACCAAAAGTTGGCTCTAAATTTTTATATTTTTCATATCAATTACATTAAATTTAATTTAGATGGAATTAACAAAAGTAAAATATAAGATTTGTATATATACTGCCGTTAAATTAACTTAAATTACTATGCAATCAATCAAAATATAAAAAAAAATTCGAGAAATATGCAATCATTTAATTTCAGAAATGCAAAATGTAACAAGTTAGTATTTTTCTTATTTTTTATATTTTGATAGATTTTATGGTTATTTTGAATTAATTTTATACAAAATTAATAGAGCTTGTATTTCAATTATGTTAGTTTGACTAAAATAGATCTAATTCGAATGATAAAAAAAAATATAGAAATTCAATGTTGGTTTTTAAAAATATATAATATTAAAATAAAAAAATATTAAAGTTCAAAAAATCAAAATGTGTTTTTTATTATTAATTATATTTTATAATTTGTTATTATTGATTTGATTTTGATTTTATAAATCAAAATCGAGACAAGAATCTTTGAATAGTAATTGTCCGCGCCATGACGTGTGTATATGCTTATTGTACATCTGCTTCTACTTAATAAATTTGACTTTCTTTTCAATGCCAAATTTGTTGGCTAATATAATTTGGAGTAATTTCCTACAAACTAATACGAGCAACTAATTTAGATTTGTAATTAGGTGTCAAATCTTTTAATTATATGTTCGGTCTAAATGTAATTTTTTTAATCGTATATACTCTTGTCAATTCATTAAAAATATTGAATTCAATTTGTCAAGTCTTTATATTATTAAGTTACGGCAGACACTATTGAATAGCCCTTATAGACTATTGATAACAATCGAACTATTAGACTGGTTTAATGGTCCGATATAAATCGAACACATGGCTTAAAGAGGGCCCGACAAGCCGACCAAATGCCAAACTCCTCAGAAAGACATAATCGAGCTATAGATCAACAACAGGCTGGTCTCGAAAATAACTCCACCACGTTGAACAGACAATCGCCACTAACCCACATTCCTTTGCAGATCGCTGCTACTGGATTAGTGGCCAAAAAAACGAAAAACTCCTCTCATTAACTCCTAGAAACGAGGTAACCCCACCTACAAAAGGAGTAGAAACAGGTATGAATAGGTAATTTTTTTTAATTTTCTCTCACTCAAAGAACTCTTATTCTCTTACCCAAAATCTTTAACTTGACCGTCGGAAGCTTCCTTATCGAAAATTCACCGGTCTATCGTTTGTTGTTACAGGTGCTCGCAGCCGCAAGGAGCTTGCTGTATATTTCACTGGTCATCATTTGGTGCGGTGAGCGTGGAACATGGACCTTTTTCCAGATCTCAACCTAAACACTTCCCAGCCAGAAAACCAAACGTCCAACCCTACCTCGCCAGGAATGCTGCAATTCCTCCCTCAACCGAACAACCCTGTCTCAGCTTCTCCGATTATGACAATCCCTACCATTACTCCTAGCATTACCCCGCAAACGGCCCAATCCCTCATCGTCGTGCTATCAGTAATTGTAGCACAGGCTCAGCCCCAGCCCTTACCCCCGCAAAACACCAATGTGCTTCGCCCTTCTCAGCCTCCTGCTCGGGAAACCTTCTCCCCAGCATTACCCCAAAACCCCAACTCCACTATCACCTTAATTGCTGAACAATTCAACTGCCTCTTGGACAACAGAATCCAAAGGCAGCAAAATCGAACTACCCTTCAATACCAAGGCAGTTTCTGATCACCCCTCTCTCGCAAAATATTAGCCGCTCCATTTCCCAATATTCGCCTTCCTCACCTCAAAACCTACAGTGGAAACACCGATCTCCGAGCTCATATTGACCAGTTCTAGCAAACTATGCTGGTCCTCACGACTGATGACTCCGCCTTGTGCAAGATTTTCTCCCAAACCTTGGCAGACTCAACCCAAATCTGGTTTTGAAACTTGCCATCACATTGTATTCAGAACTTCAAACAGTTCAGTGACATGTTCGTCGCCAAGTTCGTAGCCGCCATTCGCCCGAATAAGGTGTCCGCCGATCTGAACCTGGTATAACAAAAAAAGGGCGAATCACTACGCGCCTACGTGGAAAAGTTCAACGATGTAGCCATGGACATACAAAATCTGAACTTGGAGGTCGCCATTAACGCCCTAATTCGAAACACGAGGTGTCAGGATTTCAGCGACTCCCTAAGCAAGAAACCCCCGAACGACTTTACTGAGCTAATGTCCCGAGCACACAAGTACATCCACATGGATGAGGCTCGGCATCTTTGCCATGCCTCCCATAGATCATGGGCATCAGAGAAAGAGGGTAGAGACAGCATAAGGTTGGCTCGAGAAGGAGGAAATCCCAGTAAGACAGACTAAAAGAAGTACCGAGGAGGCAACTGGACTAACAGGTCATATGTAATCACCACTCCCTGCCCCAACAACCAAAAAGATGAAAGATTCACGCCCTTAACGGCATCTCGGGAATATATTTTAGCTTGGTTAAAGCAGAACAGACAAGTTAATTGGCCAAGATCCATGAGGAAAGATCCGAATATAGATCAAATCCTCTATTGTGCTTTTCATAGAGATAAAGGCCACGAGACCGAAGAGTGCAGTTAACTCAAGCGGGAAATCGAGCACCTAGTTCGGAAAGGAACCCTTGCTCGTTTCACCAAGCAAGACGAGAGAGGGAAAAGATAGAGGTCACCATCTTCTCAACCGAACAGGAACAAAACCAATGGTGGAAGGCGAACACCCACTGAAGTCATATATATGATTGCCGGAGGTGAGCAACGAGACCATTCCCGAAAGAGGAAGTCCAAGGAGGTCATATCCGTCTGACGGGGGACAAGCTCAGCCAAAAATATAATCCAATTTACAGCGACCGATGGTGCACATGTTCGGCACCCACACACAGATGCCTTGGTTTTTGAAGCAATCATTCAAGACTTCCTGGTCCAGCGAATACTAGTCGACACGGGGAGTACGGTCAACCTCATAACAGCTCAACCATACAGAGCATTGGGGATATTAGACCACAGGCTCGAGGAAGTCAGTGTCCCCCTTATTGGTTAAACCAGAGTACCTGTTCGGGTAGAAGGGCTAGTAAATCTACCCATACAACTCGGGGACGATGCGGTGGTTTGTGCTTGCCGGGCAGATTTCATGGTGGTTGATATTTCGCTGTCTTACAACGTAATATTCGGCTGACCCCTACTATCAGAAGTGGACACCTGTGTCTCCGTGAAAAACCTGGTGCTTAAGATCCCCACAAACAACGGAGTGGCCATTTTGAGAGGAAATCAGAAAATGGCTCGAGAGACGTACTTAACCACGCTCAGAGGGGCCAATCAAGGCCTGCCCCTTGACGCAATGGATGTACCAGAGAAAGAAGAACGACGGGTGGAGCAGGCAGAAGTGCTACAGGTAGTCAAACTAAAGCCAGGCAAGAAGGTTCAGATATCTGCGGGAAAGATGGGGGCGGAGAAAGAAGCTCTACTCTCAACCCTCAGGGAGTTCGTGGATGTTTTTGCCTAGCGAACCTCGAACATCCAGGGGGTCCAAAAAGATTTAGCAGTTTACTCACTTAATGTTCGGCTAGAGTGCAAGTCGGTAAAACAAAAGAAGAGGAATCATGCCTCCGAAAGATAGTTGGCCATCGAGCAAGAGACGATGACTTTGCTTGAAAGTGGTTTCATCATGGAAATATTCTATCCGGACTAGCTAACAAATGTGGTTCTTGTTCGAAAAAGCAGCGACAGGTGGAGGATGTGTGTTGATTTCATCGATCTAAATAAAGCATGCCCGAAAGATTGCTATCCGCTGCCAAACATAGACACACTTGTGGACTCAACAGCAGGATTTAAAGAGTACGCCTTCCTCGATGCCTCAGCAGGCTACCATCAGATCCCAATGGCCCGCGTAGATGAAGAAAAAATGGTATTCGTCACTCACAGAGGAACCTACTGTTATCGGGTCATGCCCTTCGGATTGAAGAATGCAGGGGCCACCTACCAAAGGCTGATGAATAAGATGTTCGCCGATCAGTTGGGGAGAAACATAGAAATCTATGTGGATGACATGATCGTCAAGAGCCGAGCCTCAACAGACATATGCATCGAGCTGAAGGAGACCTTTCAAAGACTTCGGGAATCAGGATTGAAACTTAACCCCGAGAAGTGTGCCTTTGGGGTCCAGTTCGGGAAATTCCTTAGCTTTATGATATCGAAAAGAGGGATCGAAGCAAACCTGGAGAAGATCAAAGCGATCATGACCATGGACCAGCCTAAAATAGTCCGGGAAGTACAAAGGCTAAATGGAAGGATAACAGCTTTGGGCAGGTTTATATCATACTTGGCTAAAACGGTGTTTGCCTTTCTACTGAGTAATCAGGAACCTCAAAAACTTTGCCTGGACGGAAAAATGCCAACAAGCATTTTAGGCCTTGAAACAGTTCCTTTCAACCCCACCACTGCTCAGCAGGCCATTAGCGGGCGAATTTTTATACCTCTACTTGGCTGTCTCAACTGGTGCAGTAGGATCGATGCAGGTCCGAGAAGAGGATGGCCAACAGTTCCCTATTTACTACACTAGCAAAGTACTTCGGGGGGCCGAACTCAATGATCCCATCTTAGAGCAGCTGGCCCTTGCACTCATTACAACAATAATAAAGCTTCGATCGTACTTTCAGGCGCACATAATTTTAGTACGCACAAACACAAACCTGCGAAAGGTATTACAAAGGCCAGAATGTTCGAGCAGACTGATAGAATGGGCCGCCCGTCTGGGAGAATTTGATGTTCGGTATGAGCCACGGACATCCATGAAAGCACAGGTGTTGGCAGACTTCATAGCTAAGTTACATGAACCTGTTCCCAAACCAGAGAGAGTATCGTGGAAGCTGTATGTTAATGGGGCCTCGAGTTTGGAAGGAGCAGGGATCGGAGTAATTTTAAGGAGTCTATTGATAATCCAGATCCGAGCCATGACGCACCTGATCTTTCTAGCCTCCAACAATGTGGCAGAATATAAAGCCCTTTGTTACAAGCTGCAGTTGGCAACAGAAGTAAAGCCAGTCAACTTTGAGATATTCTCAGATTTTCAACGGGTGGTCAGTCAGCTGAAAGGAAATTTCAAAGCTAAAGACCGATCAATGATCTGCTATAAAGAGCTGACCTCTGCACTAGTATCAACAGCTCGGTTGACAATACAGACATCATTTCCATCATCATCTCGCATCCCACCTACGAGACCTATTGGGTTCAAGTTCAGGAGCCAATGGAAGGTTGGCGCTTACCTATTTATCAATACTTGAGGTCGGAAACTCTGCCAGAGGAACGAGCCCAAGCCTAGAAAATAGTTCAAAAATCGAGCTTATATGCCGTGATGGACGACAAGCTGTACATAAGATCTTTCTCCAATCCGTGGTCTTTATGTATAAGCAATGAAGAAGGGGATTACATTCTCAGAGAAATTCATGAAGGCATCTGCGGGGCCCATGAAGGCGCACAAGCCATAGCCCGAAAAGCTCTCTTAAAGGGGTATTATTGGCCGACCATGGAGGCTAATGTGAAGACTTTGGTGCAAAGATGCGACAAGTGCCAAAGGTTTGCAAATATTCCACACTAGAGCCCATTAAAACGAAAGCCGATCCACAACCCGTGGCCCTTTGCCCAGTAAGGGATTGACATACTGGGCCCTTTCCCCCGAGCAAAAGGACAACGTCGTTTCTTGGTGGTAGCAGTAGATCACTTCACCAAGTGGGTGGAAGCCGAACCACTTTCAACCATTACACCGACGAACATTCTCAAATTTCTGAATAAAAACATCATAACAAGGTTCGGTATCCCCCACTCAATTATATCTGAGAATGGAAAACAGTTTGATTGTCAGGCTTTCAAGAACTTATGCTCGGAGCTGAAGATCCAGTTGAACTTTACCTCGGTTTACCATCCGCAATCCAATGGAATGACTGAAGTGACGAACAAAACTATCTTATCTGGACTCAAGAGACGGCTTGAAGACGCCAAAGGCTTGTGGACCGAAGAGCTTAATAATGTGTTATGGGCCTACTGGACATCGCCTCGGTTAGCAACAGGGTTAACACCCTTTGTGCTCACATACGGTACCGAAGCAGTCATTCCCTGTGAGATAGGGGTGCGGGGTGTTCGAGCATCTTTCCCCAATGCAGAGAATAGCGCCGGTCTAATGTATAATTTAGATCAGCTCGAAGAAAGGAGGGAGTACGCCCAAATACGTTTCACGACATACAAGCAGCGCATGGCGGCTTACCACGATCGTAAGATCAAGCCGAGGTCCTTCCGAGTCGGACAAATGGTACTGAAAAAGGTGGTGTCTGCTCAAACATCGGTAGGGGTAGGCAAGTTGGATCCTAACTAGAAAGGGCCCTACATAGTCTGGGAAGTAAGTCAGAATGGAGCATACAAGCTAGAAGACGTTGCGGGAAAATGACTCCCGCACTCCTGGAACGGACTCAACCTCAAACCATACTATCAGTAGCACGGCACTCATCGCGCCATACCTTGTACTGATTCTTATTTCATGATCTTTAATTTTTTATTCGTCATTTTCATTATTTTTTAATTTTTATCGCAAGTGATTGCCATGATGTTCTGTCCTCAATGCAAGTCCGACAGATGTTTCTGCCTGCCGGACACAAGATTAATTAACAACATATTCTGTGCAAAATACTTGTCAAATTTATAGCAGAATATATCCACAAGCTTGGCATTTTTGCCACTAATGCCCTATCAATAAATTAAGTTCGGTACCTTACGCCGCGAAAATTAGGAGCTGGCGTATACCTACGGTTAAAAGGCTCGTAACTTCGCCAAAATTGCCTTATCATTAAAGTAGGTTCGGCACTATATGCCGCTAAACCTATTAACAAGGCTAAGTATGCCTATGGTTAAATGGCTCGGCATCTCCACCAAGATAGTCTAATCACTAAATTAAGTTCGGCACCGTTCGCCGCAAAACTTGCAAAACCAATTACACTTAAGGAAGGGGCTCGAAATCATCGCCTTAAAAGCCCGAACCTCTAAGTATGCCCGGCCAGTCCCTTTAAGTACGATGATGATACAGCCCTAAGGTGAATTTCACTTCGGCATTCCAAATTCCTTACACCGAAGCTTCGAACATAAGGTACGCGTCGTAACGCACTCATCATTTAAATAGCTCTTTTACCGGGCAGTTTCTTTATTAACTTAATTAAGTACGGTTCGACGATCCTACGCTATACCGGGACAAGCGACTGCTTTGCATGTATTAGAAATATTAGAAAAGCAAAACACGAATCATAAATTGAAACACAATAGGAAAAGAAGGTGTTTGGATTTTCATTAAAGGAAAATGCTGTTACATGGAGTCAGTCCTCATCTGGATACACATCATCTAGAAAGGACAGATCAAGTTTGGGGTATTTTTCCTTTACAACAGAAGAAATTTTGGCGTAAATGCCATACATTTGTCAGTTAGGACCTCGGCGTCTTTTTCCTCCCAAGTTTCCTCCCTATTCTCCCACTCAGCCTCCTTTTCCTTATAGCGAGCGACCTCAGCCAGTAGAGCAGAGTTGGACTCTTTCTCTCGAGCCAAAGCGGCCTCCAGCTTGGCCACTTTCGATGCAGCCTCCTCAGCCTGCTCCTGGGCCTTACGAGCTTTCTCCTCGGCCTGCTCTTGGACCCTATGGGCCTTCTCCTCAACTTCGCCCATCCTTGATCATATAACGCCGGCGTTGGAATCAGCTCGTCGACGCTTCGCGATGAGATCATTCATTTTCGTTATCGTCGCGCCGATCAGTTGGGATCCCTACAAAACACAAAATGCGTAAGGGTATGTTCAAAAAACGAACATTAAGAACAAGTCCGAACCACTCACCTCGAGCTGATGAACCTTCAACTTCTCAGCCAAATGTTCGGCACTCAGAGCGGTGAGGGGAGCGACCTCCTTCGGCACGCAGGAAGCTACGTGCACAAAGGTGCTGAAGTCAGGGTCCTAGGAAGAGTATTTGTCCCCATAGCCTCCCAGAATTCGTGGAGTTTGCTTATCATAGTCCGGAGGTCTTTTGGCTCCCTATCACCCAGGCCACGAAGCTCGGACAGTGCAGTAACCTCGGCCTCGGCAACTGGAGTCCCGCAAGCCTCAACAGCTGGAGTTCTCGATGCCTCTTCGGCGATCATCACTGGCTGAGCCTCGGCAGGAGGGTTAGCCTCCACCTCCTTCACAACGGAAGGCATGCTCAGAGAACCTTCGGCGAGTTTCTGCCTCTTCGCCCTCATAATCTCTGCAGCCCTGCTCATCCTCCTCATAGCTACAAACAAAAAATAAATTAAAATAATGCATCAGTATCATGAAAGAAGGAAGCACCGAATTTTACCTTTTCTTCGGCGAGGAACCGATTCTGAACCGTAAGGATCCAATAAATTCTTCATCTCCCACTTGTCCCGGGCCAGTTCCCTCCAGCGAGATAAAATTAACTCCTCTTCATCAGAGAGCCACAAGTTTTCGTCGTTACGGTTTGTGTATCTCCCCCACGTTGTACGTACTTGGAAGTCTGCTCGCACCCTCTCCACTAGAAAGAATCGATCCTTCCACTTCTTTAAAGACTCCGGGTTCCCAGTGGACATCCCATAACCAGGCCGAGCTTGTATGTAATTGTGAATCCGACCCGAACTCGATTAACTCGAGACCCGAAATTTACCTATTTCCTTCACGCGAACCGATCCTACATAAATATCAGGCCCCTACACGAACAACTCGATTTTTTTTCGAGCTCCGACCCAAATAACCCGAAATTAATTTTTTTAATTTACATATTTAAATTAAAATCCTAAATTAATACAAATAAATAATATTAAATATCATAAAAAATATTTTAAAAATACAACAAACTAATAATTTCAAAATTACATTAAATATATATTATATATTAATTAATATTGTAGAAAAATTATATTTTTTTATTTATATATTTAAAATTTAGGTTGTTTGGATTAATCGGATTTTATTTGACCCAAAAAATAACTATAATAATCGAACCGATTCTAATAAATCGATTAATCCTACTCAAATATATCGATTCGAATTAATCGAGTTGATCGAATCGATCCGATTTTTGCACACGCCTACGTGTGATCTCAAAGCAAATGTGGCGCCTATCTCATGAATTAAATAATGTTGTACATTTTGAATACCATGACACGTGACAGACTGGTGTAGGTGGACATCTTCCACTCTTAGCCGCCACAGATATTTATATACGGAAGATGGATGGTGTAAACGTAAGCATGATTTTAAGCCGTAAATTAGAAGATTTTGACGTCACTCCACTTTCCCTTGCAATCAAATTTTGTCATGTTCCACCAACTTCTAATGCCATTTTGAGAAATATTCACTAATTCTTCTTCCCCTTAATTAATGGCATCCCTTGCTTCATAGCTCACTTTCTCTTGGATTTTCCAATTTATTTTATACTCACTTTATTTTTTTTCAACTGAGTAAAATCCGATATCTATTTATTTATTATTTTTAAATTTTCAATATAATTTAATTTATTTTTTTTAATAAAATTAAAATTAATCAAATTTAATAATTTAATTTTAATTATATAATTTAATATTAATTTTAAATTTATTTATTATTTTTTAATTTTAATAAAAATAATAAAAATAACTGATAAAAAAAATAAATAGAGTAATACATATGCTGTATTATTATATTTAATTAGGAGCAGTCTCGGCATGAATGGGGTCATGTCACAGAAAAATTTGTGAGAAATGAAAGTATTGCTTAATTTATTATTAAATCAATTCATTAGGTTGAGAAAATTGAATTGAACGCCTGTGTTTACACGCAATTCGTGAAATAAACGATTCACCGTAGTGCGATTAGGTTTCGTGTAATTGTTTAGTTGCTGCCCACAAATAATTCTGAAGAATTCAGTCAGCGGACATATTATCAATTAAGTTTATTTTTCTTAATTTCTATATCATTGAATATAACAAATGTAATCTGAAGCCTTGTTTACACGTCCCGCCATTGACTGTTGGACTCCTCAAATATCAGTCAAAATATAGAGTCACCGTCTTTAAGAATATTTGACAAGTAAACATAAAGTCCAATTGATAAAACAAGAAAATTACACACCTAAACAAAGGGGAAAAACTAAAAAATATATATATATTCACATCAAATAAATCTAAAATATATGACTCCCAGGATTAAAAAAAAAACCCTTTTTAATTCGGTTGGACATATAAGAAGAGATCATACTGGAAAGAATTGACAACAAATTTCAGTTTTTTTTTTCAAAAATATTAGAAATGTAATGCGTCAATTCCATTTTTGGTGCAAATTGTATTAGCAACAGAAGCGTCCACGGATATTAAAAACTAATGGTTTCATTGCTGATTTTTAATTATCCTAAGATTTTAATTCTAATTATGTTTTAGTGTAATTTTATATTTCTAAACTTTTTTAAACATAAGTTATTTAAAAGAAAACAAACAGCTTAAAAAAAACTTTGAAAAAAACTTTATGAAAAAACTCTTAAAAAATTACTCCAATTTTTCTCAATATTAGGAATTCTTTAATCATAAAAATAGACGTTCGTAGATGTCAGATTAATGGCACAAATTAGTATTTTTTTTAATTATCAGTGTTATTTAAAATTTAGATAGTGAATTTAGATGATATTTAAAATTTAAGTGTTAAATTAAATAAGATAAAATTTTAAATATTAATTATAAAAATAGATATAAATTTATAAGATATTTTAGATATTAAGTTTAGAAGAATATTTCTTTCGGCGTTGAATAATACAAAACTGCATATAAATTATTAAATTTTTCTCAGTCTAATTCTTCAATGTAAATGCAAAAGTACGAAGATTCAAATTGCAACAAATTTCCTAGTCTTCCACTGAAATACTTGTGGACGCAGACAAACGATTCGTGAAATTTCAATTTCACCGTTTCTTGGTCAGAAATCAAAGCGACCCGATGGCTTGCTTAGAAGAGATTTAAAATTAGTTTGACTGGAGGATTTTTTTTTTGGGGGTGGGCAACCAATGGGTTAACAATTTTATTAATTAATTTATTAATTTTGAATAATCGTTATATAAATTTTAATTTTTATTAATTTTTTGAATTAATTTATTGATTAACTACTGAAAAAATTTTAATATATAAATTTAATAAATTATATAATTTGTAATATTATTTTTAATAGTTAAAAATGATTTATGATTGGAAAAACACAAATTAATTATAATATCTGAAAGAATTTGAAACACGTCCATAACTTACAAGATTAAAAATTGATCTCGATATAAACGAGAATATATTGAAACATAAAATAATATATATGCAATTAGTTTCATGTTGATATTTTTCTTAATTAGAAAATAAGTTATTATTAGTGTGTATTAATATAAACAGTTACCTAATTTAAATTAGATAACTAACATATTACTAAGATATTATTTCTTGAATTAAATTATTGTACCTGCCATTTTTGTTTTAATGCCAATTAAGAAAATTTATAAATTTCCTTAATTAGAAACCTATATAAGGGTCAAAATTCCGCATTTGGGGATGCAAGAAAAGTCTTCATGCCAAAACTCTACCAATATATATTTTTGCGAGTTTTTTTCTCTTATTTTCGGTGGATTTTTAGTTTGTGACTTATAGTTTTTATCCCGAGGCTTGTGAGGCGTGGGTGAGAACTAGACTGATTATGCAAAAAATGGGTGATCTCGACGTTTGTAAATCTGCACTTCGAGAGATATTTATTTTTATTTTTATTTTTCGTAATATATTTTGACATATATCTTTCATTGTTATTAGAGCTATAATTTTTACGTTCTGGCTATCTTGATTATAGATATGTGTTTTTGTGAAAATTCAGACATATTTTTCAAGCTAAATTTTTTTATGGTGTTTTGCATTTTTTTTATTTGGTTTATATTTGTATACTAAAAAAATAATAATTTAGAAGTTCGTAATAAAAACTTCACGTGTGAATTTTTTATTTTTGATCATATCATTGGACTCAGTGATCCCAATACCCTTTAAAAAAAATCCGGTGGCCTAAAACTGCTGGGCAGACGGCGAGTGATTTGCATGCGCTACCAGTGCTGGGCGCCTGCCAGCACTACAAGAAAATAGCAAAATAGCAACGGAATTCATTTCGTTACTAATTTAGCAACCGAATACCAATTCTGTTGCTAAATAGCAATGAAAAATAATTTCTATTGCTAAAATTGGTTGAACTTTTAGGAATTTAGCAACAGAATATAAAATGGTTGTATTCCGTTGCTAAAAAGGGGGAGATTTGAGAGCCAAAATATAGCAACGAAAATTAGCAACGAAAAATAATTTTCATTGCTAAATATGGCGGCACTTGATAGCGAAAAAAATTTGGGATGAAAATTAGCAACGAAATTTAAATTTTGTTGCTAAAATAGCAACGAAAATTAATTCCGTTGCTAAAATAGCAACGAAATTTAAATTTCTTTGCTAAAAATAATGTCTTCCCAAAATTCAACTGGAAAATAGCAACGAAATTTAAATTCTATTTAGCAACGAAATTTAAAAATAATGCCTTCCCAAAATTCAATTGGAAAATAGCAACGGAATTTAAATTTCGTTACTATTTTAGCAACGAAAATTAATTCAATTGCAAAAAATAATACCTTCACTAAATTCAACATAAATTAGCAACGGAATTCTAAATTTAAAATCGTTGTAAAATAGCAACGGAATTAAATTTCGTTGCTAAAAAAGAATATATATAAGAAAAAAAACCCTATTTCTTTCATTTTTGTTCTTCTGTTCACGATCTGATTAAAAGAACATGGGAGAAATAGCTACCAACCACCAACCACCTCCCCCACAAGCGGTTGCGGCACCGTCAGCTCCGCCTCCTAATCTTGGCTTCTCAAAGGGTCCAACGTGGACACCGGCTGAGCAACTCCAGCAGCTTCAGTACTGCATCCATTCTAACCTTTCTTGGCGTTAGTCCTCTATGTCACTATCTTTGCTTTTCTGATGATTCCTTTTTTTTCTTATTCCGGTTGATTAATATTTATTTTATGGACATATAATTATGACAAATAAAGGTTTAGATGTAAAAAAGTTCATATATATATATATATATATATATATATATATATATATATATATATATATATATATATATATATATATATATATATATATATATATATATATATATATATATATATATATATGCACTTCTCAGTCTTTATGATGCCATTGAGGCTTGGAGATGGATGATATTCTCAATTTATCTAATTTTTTTAATGATACGTATATACTGGATTCTGATTCCAATTTGAATCTTTTAAATTCCTGTGCTTTCTGTGCCAATTGTATTTGTAGATCCTAAAGTTGAATCAATAGTATTTAGTCCCAATGGAGACATTGGTAGAAGCTTTTGGAAAACGTGATCCTTGGGTTTAGTTTTGCTTGGGGCAATTTGACAAGGTAACTTATTTTCAATGGGAGATTCTTCTAGTATTCTTCTTTAATTACTGTTTGAGTTCCTTAGGTTTTACAAAAAGATACAATTTCATTTTCTATTTTTGGTGCTTTAATCTCCCCAAGTTCTTTAGCCCCATTGTTATAATGCCAGTGGTTTGTGTGGTGGGTCTTGGTTTGTTCATGCGAGGCTTCCCACAGGTAATTTCTTTTCAGCAAGATTCCAATGTTTTGTGGCCTTCAGAGCTGACCATAAGAGTCATTTTTCACATTATGCTTCCTATGCAGCTTGCTAACTGCGTAGAGATTGGCCTGCCTATGCTGATTATACTGGTCATCTGTCAGGTAATAATTCATTCAATTTGAAATAGTCATTTTCACACCAAAAAAAATAACATCGAGGATGGGGGCAGCACTTGTTTCATCTGCAGAGGTTCGGTCACCACTCAAAAAAATTTTAGTCTTAAAAGTGTCCATGTTAGAGCACCTACTTTATAAATGGCCTAACTTTTTGCCTATACATCAACTAGTATATGATTTTTATGTATGGATACAATTTCAGTCCTCTATTTCAGTTCTCTGATGGTGAGTGAAACTTCTCTGTTAAATATTTGTTCTCCTAACAAATTTGTAAAATTATGATGCAATCAACCAGAACATATTTTGCTGCAACAAGGCTTGTACTCACCAGAAGCATTGGTCTGCAGGTTAATTCTGATGGTTATGTGGCTCATTTTTCTCCTTAGTCTTTCATCCATAAGTCCTGTTAAAAAAGTATAATCAATTCAATTTAATTTTCTTATTTGAAGATGTGTTGTTTGTACAATATAGGGTGTTGGCATGCTGCTTGAAGGAATCTTTGGTGCTGTTGTTGGAAACATTGCATCCGTGTAACGAACTTTGCTTGTCTTATGTGTCTCTCTCTAATTTAATCTTAACAATCAGGCAAAGGTGCTGTATAAATGAGAAATATGTATTATTAAATAATGCGATACAAATGCTGTTGCAGTGAAAATGTTGGCCTTCTAGGATTAACACACATTGGAAGTCGAAGAGTGGTGGAGATATCAACTGCTTTCATGTTCTTCTTCTCCATATTTGGTTGGTCTTGGTGTATTATAATTTCCATTGATTAGGGACTGGTGACCGGTAAATCTTTCTTCCTTCCTCTTTCATTTTTTGTCTCTTCATCCTCTGCTCTCTGCAATATATTTAATTTTTATGCCTTGCATTAAATGATTTGATGTTATAAGTACCTTAATAGATTATATATGATTTAATTTGCACAGTTGATTATTTTATTGAATTGGTGAATTAATAGGATAAGTATGATCATGAGGACATGGTAAGTTAGGCGAGAAGCTTACTAAATAACATACTGATATTATATGATAGTTATGCCAATCTTGGGGAATCGTCATTAGTAAATGGTATGTAATATATATAACTTAAATTCTTAACTTATAGTAAATAAATTTAATTAAAAATAATAAATAATTATATTTAAATTTATTATTAAATTATGTGATTAAGATATGGATTCCTTTCACTTGAATTAGGGAAAGAAAATAATTTATATGAGTGAAAATAAAAAAAGACCAAATGTCCCTGAAAAATCCTAAAAACTTTAAACTGAAAAATGACAACCTAAACGTCATTTTTTGGGCCCAAAAAAATGTTGTTACATGAGCTTTGCTCTGTAACAAATGACCGTCTCGAAACGGGCTTTTCGAAAATATATTATAATAAGAAATTTGACACTTGTAACAAAAGTTATGACCAAAATAGTCTGTACCGTAAAAATAATCCACTTAGGCTTTATGTTAGATTTCTTCATTTCTTCTCAAATTCTAATTTAATTTAGGGTTTTATTATCTATATTTTTTTAAGATAAATTGTTGGTAATTGTTGATTTTATCCATAATTTATTGAATTATATGTATTTGTTGACAGAAACTTTTAGTGCTTTTTTATGCCAAGTTATGTTGTTAATTTAACATATGGGTCAATAACAATAAGTTGGGTTTGCAGCTTATAAAAAAACAAAATTGACTTTTGATTGCTAAAATTAGCAACGAAATTTTTTTCCGTTGCTAAAAATTACCAATTCACCGAAAATGAGTTGGTTGAATTTAGCAACGGAATTCATTTTTCGTTTCTAAATTTAGCAACGAAAATGAAATTCCGTTGCTAAAAAATAGCAACCGTCAGATTAGCAACGGAAATTTCCGTTGCTATTTTTTATAAGCAACGAAAAATATCAATTTTCGTTGCTAAATTGCATTTTTCTTGTAGTGCAGAGAGTGCATCCCCAGTACTTGCCAAGCCCACACGCGCTGAGTGAAATGTCACTCAACCACATGGACCAACGGGGGGAGTAACATGTGACCTTATAGTAAAGCACCATGTGTCAGCTGACATGGCAAGGGGGTCCACTTGGTGCCATGTGGACAACCCAAAAGTTTTCATATGGTATAGGTCCTACTACGTGTCTTGATGTTTCATGCCATATGGTGTCCACGTGGCAACCTATAGTGCTGACACGTGGCATGTGGGTCCAGCCATGTGGCTTGATAAGTCATGCTTCGTGGCGATAAGTGGACCAATGACTGGCTGCCATGTGGCAGACTATGGTCATATCACGTTCCATTTTGTCAATCCTATGGGTGCTACGTGGACCAATGAGCGACCGCCATATGTTAGTTGGTCATGCCACGTGGCCCAGTAGGGCCATGCCACGTGGCATTATGCCATAGCTAGCACATGGCTTTTTCGTCATGCATGGGACGTGTAAGTGCCACTCTCACTGATGCATGTAGGCACGTGAGATCTCATCCGGCCATCATTTTTGACCCTGTGTTTTTCAATTCTGATTTTCATATTTTTTCTGCTTTTTTGGTAATTTTTTAAAAAATTTTATGCAATAGAATTATTTTTTTATAAATTATTTTATTGAAAAATTTATGAAAATTCAAAGGAAATTTGTTTTCTACCTTCTTTAATTTTTAAATTTGTTTAAAAATTAATTATGTAGATTTGGTACTTATATTTGATTGAAATGAGTTTTAATCATTTTTGTTTGTACATAACTGTACTAATAATTTTTTATTTTGTTATGTGTAATAAATATGACGATGATGAGAACTCCTATAGTTTCACATGCTTCTCAAGGGATTGCTCGAACCAATGCACACGTGCGTTAGGTCCATAGCATGAGATTTCACAAGAAGGTTAGAATTGATGATTTTGATGCTATTATGCATCATTTGGTCAGTATGCATAAGAAGATGCCTGACTATATTTGGGTTGGTGGCTTAGATAGGGGATGAAATCACAAGCTACTTTTTGTATCTTCTGTGACTCATTTAGTTACTATATGGCACTCTAGAACTTATTATTGAGTGCTGGATTGAACATTATGGATAATTTATGATTCGATTTTTATATAAGGTAGTTAAATGAGGAGTGTTCAGGAGTAACACTCATTCTAAGATGGTGCTTAGAAGTTGATGTAAAGTGTATCGCTCACGGTTTCATGATTATACATAAAATATGCCCTTATAGTTAATGCGTATGTTCAGGATGTCAGTTCCAGTGAATAGGATATTTTTAGTTCCATAGGATTCCTAATTTTTGACATGAGTGTCATATTTCTATTTTTAATTTTATGGAATTTTATGTTAGGAATTATGTTTCCTTTTTTTTTTTGAGATTAGACATATGTATCTTCTTTTTGGATTTATTGAATTTTATACTAAATACTTTTATTTTTGTTTTGGATATTATTATAGCTTATAATTTTTATAATGAATGTATTTATTTTAATATTTTTTACCATATAATATTTTATGAGTAGAATAATTGTTTGATTATTAAGTTAAAACTTAATTTTCTATATCACATAATATCCACAATTAAGTTTAAGAAGTTAACTTCCAAAAAATCAAATTTACTATGCATAAAATTTTAATCTATAAGGTTAGATAATAGAACTTAGGAAGTAATTGGATATTATTTGTAACCTTTTCGATTTTGAGCATGATAGATAACTTTATTAAATTCTAATTCATGATGCATAGTAAATAGCATATATTGCCAAATTTTTCTTAATAATGTGCAACATATGTTCTATTTTGATTAGAAGATTCAAATGTTTAAAATCTATAGTTGCTGAATTGAACAAAGATATGAAACTCAATGGTGACAACTATAAAATATAGAATATGAAAATCCAATATATGATTGAGGAGCAAGAGGCTCTTGAAACTTTAAGCTTAGTTATGACTGAACCTGAGAATGATACTTTTGCTCAGCATAAGCAGGACCAAGATGCTTATGCAACATGGAAAAAGAATAATTCCATTGCTCGTATCATCCTCCTAAGTGCAATGGAAGATGATATCACCATGCAATTTTGCTCATATCGAAATACAATAAATCTATAGGCTGCATTATGGGAGAAGTTTGGAGGAGTGTCTCTAACTAGACTTTAATTTTTAACGATCAAGTTCAATACTTACCAGAAAAGGTTTGATTATTCAATGCGAAAACATCTCCGAGAGATGGAGAATATGATTTATGAGCTTGATGATACCAGTCATTAAGTTGACTAACAAGCAATAGGTTCAAGTTGTCATCCAACTTTGCCAAGGAGTTAGGAGCATGTGAAAATGCAACTAACTCATATAAATAACATTAAGATATTTAAGGATGTCGCTAGACATTTGGAGTTGGAAAAGAACCATTTAGCATCAATCGAGGTCAATGCTAAAGTGCATATGGCACACTCCAGTTCTAGTAAGAAGAAGTCAAATCATAATAAGAAAATGAGCTTCCATGGAAAAGGTAAAAAAATGGTTCAAAAGCTTAAAAAGTAGAAAGTTAAGCAGAATGGAAAGGGATCCAAAGGCAAAAAGAAAGTAAACATTTCTAATGTGAAGTGTTTCAACTCCCAGCAAAAAGGATTTTATATTAAAGATTTCACTGTGCCCAAACAGATACACTATTCTAACTCAAGAGTGAGTAAAATTTGTGCATCAAGTTCTATATTTTTAAATAAACTTCATTCTTTATGGGTGGTTGATTCAAAAACAACGAATCATGTGACAAGAGATTGAGATATCTTTGTCGAGTTTCGACGAGTAATTACTGGAGCAAAGTGAATTTATGTAGGTAACAACGCCAGAGTGGTAGTTCAAGAAATTAGCATATGCAGACTAGTTTTGTGTGAAGGCCGAATCTTGCTCCTACACAATGTGCTTTATGCTCCTGATATTCGTAGAAACTTATTTTCTATTTTAACTTTAATGAAACTTGGGTTTGTTTAGCATTTTAAGGATGATAAAGTTAATCTATTTTTGGACGATATTTTTTATGATTCTGATTTTATTTCGAACAATTTTATAATTATGGATGTTGATCCTAATTTTTCTAATAAAGCTATTTTTTCTTTCATTTCTTCTTCTTTGAATATGTATGAGGATAATGTGAAATTATGGCATGCTAGATTAAACCATATCGGGTAAAACTGAATGAATCAGTTAGCTAAGGTAGGTTTGTTAGGTGATTTAAATGAGATTGAATTACCCATATATGAGCATTGCTTGCAAGGAGAAATGGTTAGAAAATCATTAAAAAAAGGAACCCGAGCCATAATTCTTTTGCAATTAATAAATTCATATGTCTGTGGTCCAATGAATGTTAAGACAAGGAATGAATTCTATTATTTCATCACTTTTATAGATGACTATACTAGGTATGGTCATGTCTATTTGATTTCTCATAAGTCCAAATCATTGAGTTGCTTTAAAACTTTTATGAATCTTATTGAGAATCAATTGGATAAGAAAATTAAAGTTTTAAGAATCGACCGCGATCAAGAATATCTTTATGATAAATTTAAAGCTTTATGAGATGAAAAAAAGATTGACCATTAGTTCTCTATTTTTTGAACTTTATAACAAAATAGTATTGTGAAAAGGTAAAATATAACCCTTTTAAACATGGTACGTTCTATGATAGCTCAAGTAAATTTATCCATCTCTTATTATTGGAAAGATGCTTTGTTAATGGCCACATATATTCTAAACCGTGTGCCCTCCAAATCTATTGCTTCTACTCCTTATGAGTTATGAACTGGTCAGCAATCCGACCTGAGTTATTAAAGCCCTTGAAGTTATGCTGCTTATATCCATGATATCTCAAATAAATTTGTTAAATTAGGATCAAAAGATAAAAAGAGTATCTTTATTCGATATTCTGATGTATAAAAAAGATATGTGTTTGTGGGTGAGCAAGCAAATAGATTAGTAACAGAATTTGAATCATAAGATATCATATTTTTGGAAAATGAGTTTTTAAAGTTGGGCGAAGAAAGTGAAGACTTTACTTTTCATGAAACTCAAGAAGATGAACTATTCGGATCTCTCCATCCAAGTGAAATGAAAATTGATGAAAAATATCAAAACTCTCTTCTCAACCGTCGAATGTTTGGGATTTATCCTCCAATGGAAGGATGAGCATGCCTAACTCGAGTAGGAGTATGAATATTTAGGATCCTTATTTGAGTGGGAGCATAGAGCTCAATCCCAGTGAAAGCATTCTAAACTATGATGAATAAATGAGATATGTTTATCAAGATTCAAAACTGTAAAAATCTAAAAGGAAAAATGTTCTGCATCGATAATTTGAGATCGAAGGTGCGAACAAGACCTTTTTTATTACACCACAAGATAATGACGAGCCTAAAAATGTAAAAGAGGCTCTCTCATACGCAGCTAAAGATAAATAAATTAAGACAATGGAAAAAGAAATGACTTCAATGTGATCAAACAATGTTTAGGAACTGGTTGATTTACTTGAAGGATGCAAACTAATTGAAAATAAGTAGATTCTCGAAATCAAATGAAAAGTTATTGGTAGTATCGAAAGATACAGGGCTCGATTAGTTGCTAAGGGGTTTACACAATAGAAAGGAATTGACTATAAGGAGATTTTTTTACTTGTTGTTAGATTTACGTCGATAAAGTTAGTTTTACCCTTGGTGGCTAGTTTGGATCTAGAGCTACATCAAATGATGTAAAGACTATTTTTTTCAATAGAGGCTTAAAAGAAAAAATCTATATGGAGCAGCATATAGGTTTTATTGAAAAAGAAAGTGAAAATAAGGTTTGTCGATTGATGAGATCGATCTATGGCCCAAAATAATCTTCGAGATAATGGTATTTGAGATTTCATAAAGCAATCATGTCGAATGAGTTCAACATAATTGATAAAGATCATTGTGTTTATTCCAAAAGTTCAAAAAATAAGTTTGTCATTTTAACGTTATATGTAGACAACATACTTATAGTAGGAAATGACAAAGATTACATAAATCTTATCAAAGATGGGTTGTCATCTAACTTTGAGATGAAAGATATGTGTCAAGTAGATTATATCCTTAGAGTTAAGATTTCAATGGATCGCTCAAGAAGATTACTGTCATTGTCTCAAGAGACATACATTAACAAAGTTCTTAAATGATTTAATATACAAAATTGTAAGTCCATAGATAATCCCATTCAAAGAATCAATCTATTAGCAAAAGCATATGTTCTAAGGTAAAAGAGCAAATATAATGTATAAAGAACGTTTCATGTACCAGTACTGTGGAAAGTCTGATGTATGCAACATTGTGTACCGAATCTGATATATGCTATGTTGTGGGTATGATAAATAGATACCAATCTAATCCAAGCAAAACACATTGAAGATGGTAAAAAGGATACTTAGATACCTCAAAGGTATCATAAATTATTCTCTCTATTTTCAAAGAAAGGATCAACATTTGAGAAGATATACGGATGTTGATTGGGAAGGAGATATAGATGAGAGGAAATCCACATCAGGTTATATTTTCTTACTAAGCAAAGGTGCCATTTCATAGAGTACCAAGAAATAAACCTGTGTAACCTTTTTAATAATGGAAGCAACATTTGTCACTTCCTTAGCTGCAATACAAGAGACAGTTTGGTTAAAATGGTTTATTGACCATTTAAATGTAACTACCTCAGAGAAACCTATGATAGTTTATAGATTAGTTAGTCATCGATAGCTTACATTAAAGATTCAAAGTTTCATAGTATGACAAACCATAATGATATTAAGTATCAATACACTAAAGACATTATTGCACGAGGAGAAGTGAACTTTCATTATATTTCTATGCATGATATGATAGCAAATTCTTTAACTAAACCTATATCAGAAGATGTGTTAGAGAGATATATAAGGTCTCAGGGTTTGTGTAAGATTTGATTTATATTGTAATATCTTGACATTATTATTTGTGAATAATAATAATTTAGTTTATTGTTGGTAATATATGAGTATGAATATTTATATGTAAATATTTATTGTTATAAGATAGAGCATATCGAACAAAGAAGTAACCCATTCATATGAGTATTTACATTAGTTTTGTTAATAAGTTAACAAAGTCTAATATGAGGTAATTTTTGAACACAAAGTGATTTCTGAGAACCTATTCAAAATAAAAGTGTCATCTTGCAGAAATTACAAGATAAGTCTTGCTAACATGCAAGATTTAGACACACATAAGGTTGTGTGCTTTAGTTTAAGATCCAAAATAGGATTAAAAATGATCTAATGATATGCTAAACGTAACTATTATATTATATCTAAAAAGCCAAAAGTAGTCCTAAAGGAAGTGGACTAAAGTTATATATTTTAGTGCATTATAACCTTATACTTTTGTATGGTATCAAATAATAATAAGACATGCGCTCCTTTAAGGGAAAAGAGAGAACACTATAACACATGCATAATATCATATGTGCTTAAGTTGACCAAGGGAAGGAAATTTTATGTAAATGATCTTTAATTTTTCTTAGTGTGAGATTCTAATTTTTTAACCCTCGAAACCTTTAACTTATACCAGAAATATAGTTCAGTGTGGCTAGCTTAGTTAGTCTCCAAAGGATCATGAAAAAATTTTTGCTCGATGGATCTAACTAGAAAAGCGAGTTGGACTATAATGGATGGCATATAGTAAATGAAAAAGATATTTTTCGATCACATTCGATGATTTCGTGGTTCGCCGGTTAACCTATTGTAGTCTTTATAAATAAAAATATAATAGTTATTACGAAAAATATTTTTTTGAGATCATGAGATAAAACAACGAATGTGAGAAAATTATCTAGGATTTGGCATATATTATGAGAAGATTTTATTTTTCGAAACGTTATATATTCCTAACAGATGTTTAGCACTAATGTTTTTGATGTATGCTGATCACACGAACTATCTGCCTGTATGATAGGAGAAAATGGCTGAAAATTATTTCGTCATGTGCAAGTGGGAGATGAAGGAATTTGGGATCCGTCCATGATTCACAAGATGAGAATTTGGCCTTGATATAAACGAGAATATATTGGAACAGAAAATAATATACATGAAATAAGTTTTATATGGGATTTCCCTTAATTAGGAAATCTGCCATTATTAGTGTGTACTAATATGGGCAGTTACCTAATTTAAATTAGGTAATTGACATACTAATGAGATATTATTTCCTGAATTGCCAATTTAGTTTTAATGCCAAGGGCTAAAATTATGGATTTGGGGATGCAAGAAAAGTCTCTCGTATTGAAACTCTGCCAATTTATTTTTGCGAGTTTTTTCTCTTCTTTCCGGTGGGTTTTTAGTTCATGACTTATAGTTTTCATCCCAAGAAAATCGGGCAAACTCGACTTTTGTAGATTTGCATTTCGAAAGGTATTTATCTATACTTCTCGTGATATATCGTGACATATATATATCTTTCAATATCCATTAAAAAAATCAAAATAAAAACAAAGTTTTTATAATTAATTATAAGAATTAAATGTATTCAATGTGAAACTAATAATAGATACTAATTATGCATAAGTAATGAATAAATAATAGTACTAAAAAGATAATTTCAATATTTATTTACTAAAAATGTGTATTATAATAATATTTTAAAAAATTAAATATCATAATATTTATGAATTACAAAAATATTGAAAAATTTAAGTGTAAAATTTAATATATAATATATAAAATATATATAAATTGGTTCACGGCCCATTTATGGGCCGCCAATTTATGGCTCAATCTAAACCCATCCAATATGCTCATTTGACACCTCTACCATTAGTTAATAATTAACTATCAATTTTTAAAAATAAAAATAAAAACTATAAATTTAAATTTTCAATTCGGTTAATCTAAAAATCGATTTGATTTCATATTGATTTTTCGATTAACCAAAATTTCAATTTTTTTCACCCCTAAGAATTTGCATAGAAAGAAGTTGATTTTTATTCCAAAATTTAAGAAACATATCAAAATTTAATTTTAAACTGTGCATGTAAAATAGTATATATTTTCTCTTAAACTATATTTTCGTTCAAAAATCCCTCTTTAGTTACTAATTGACTCACATTTATACTTTTTGTTAAAATTTGAAAATGTGTTTAATCAAATGAGGATATATTATATGTGCAAGTGCAAAAGAGAAGAAAATGACAGAAAAAAAAGTTTTTGGGTTTAATTCTAATACACATAGAGAGAGCCAACTCGATTTAGTGATGAGTAGAGCCACATGTACACCATCAAGACTTAACTCCAAGTTCTGTGTAGTAGGGGTGAACAAATATTGGTTAAAATCAAAAAATCGAACCAAACCGACTGATTTGTTAATTCAGTTCGATTTTTTAGTTTTTCGATTCGGTTTCGATTTGAGATTTTGGAGAAATTCGATTATTTCGGTTCGGTTTGATTTTTTGAGAAGAAAAATGTAGAAAAATCGAACCGACAGAAGTTATATTTACTTGGGTATTTTTTGGATTTTTTAATTAAGTAATTATTTTGTATATGTAAATTATATTATTTTGAGTTGCAAATTATATGAGTACATTTATCAATTATTAATATATATTTTTAAGGTGATAATTTGAAATTTTAACGATTGAATTAAACATCGATGAAATAAAAAAATTATTTAATGGCTTTTGTTGTATTATTTATTATGTATTTTGGGATTGTATCATTAATTTGAACTTATATTTTGTAAAATTTGGATTTTTTTTTATTTTAAAATATTATGATTTGTAATTTTTTTATAATTTTTACATGCAATTTTTTATTTTTTTAAAAAATAGTTTTAATTTTTGATTTTTCGATTAATCGAATCAAAATAACTGAAAATTTTGGTTCGATTAGTATTCGGTTATTTTATTAATTCGGTTCAGTTCGATTAGTTAAATTTTTAAAAGATCGATTTTCGATTATTTCGATTCAATTTGATTATTGAACCAAACCGACTGTTGCACACCCCTACTATGTAGCCAATTACTTGTCTAACTTAGAATTGGTGGTGATAATACTTACTATTACTGCTCAAGACATCAAGCCCAAGGCCCAATAAGCAAGGAAGCAAGTCAATGATCAACCAAATCAACTTGTCTGGAGTTATCAATCCGATCGGACAGCTGACATCATTGGCGGCACCCATTCAGTCACATCTCTAACATGCGCCACTTGCTTGTCTACTTTAGCTACCAATTACGTCAATCTACAGGTTATGTATTTGAGTACCTAAAGTATCTATCACTCATCTTTCTCTATAAATATATAGTACCATTTTTGCGAGCTCCAGCTAATGTCACTTTCTCTCTCTATAATTTCTCCCTTTAAACTTACTGACTTAAGTATCACTCTTCCCTTTTTGCGGGTCTCACTCGACTATGTAATCCGACCGGATTATTATCTTTTCGTTAAACTCTTTATTTAGACATTTTGAGAAATATCCGATGGATTCATATTTTTTAGCTGAAATTAATTATGAAAAGAAGAGTAGAAATTAATCTTCAGCCAAACTCTCTAAACAGACATTCATTTTGCTGCGGTAATCAATTAAGGTTTGTGAAAATTTATATTGAGCGAGAAATCAACTTATTATTCTTCGGACTTTGCTTTAATGACAGTATTACTATTTAACAAGTGATTACAATTACTTGATGATGCTTAACAATATTAGATTGGGACCCAAACTTCGTAGTGTTTGCTCGAGTAAATTAAAAACAGAATGTAATGCTTTTCTAGGGACTTTTTTAAATTTGGTGCTATTTAAAAACAAAATTAAAAAAATGGAGCTGTTTTTTTAACTATTTGGACAAATGGGATCGGTGAACTCATTTCCGCAATAACTAACTGCGGAAATGGACATGTGGGGCCGACAAGAGAATGAGAGCTGATGATGATGGGGCCTACTTGTTCATTTCCGCAACAAGGGGCTGCGGAAATGGACTTGTATTAATTACCCCCGTCCATGTAATGAAAGAGCACATTTACCATAATGGTAAAGGTGTACAATAATAAATCCAAAGGTCTTGGGTTCAATTTCCATGGAGAGTAATATATTAAATTTTTTTTCTATTTTTTAAGATTAAAATTTACAATTAATTTTTATACATTAATTAATTAAAATCTATAATTAATTTTTAAATTAAATAATTTTATAATCAATTTAAATAATTTTATATTATCTTCATTTTTTTTTAATTTTTTAAAAAAGCAATTATAAATTTTAATTTACACTGAAAAAAATTTTAAATTATTTTTAATTGAAAATTCAATCCTCATACCATTACTCTTATAATTTATATTGATACCTACAAAGGAGGTATGCGAAAAAATAAAACAAATTAATAATAATAATAATATATATTATTATATTCTTGAATGTAAACCATATTATAAAATTTTAAATACTAAAATGATAAAAATTAACTTGCTTTAAAGAAGCAGGTGCAGGATAGGGAATAGAATTTTGAGGTAAAATGCTACATTTGCAACCGGAAATTGATTTAAAACATATCCAAAAAGAGGCAAACTCAAATCCAAGCTACTTCCACTAATATCTATCGGCTCGTTCGTAGTGTATTTTGTCATATACCAAATTAAGAAATGGAAAAATATGCATTGGATGCTCATCATATGTGTTTGTATAGAGTAAATAGAGGGTATGAAAACGCCACCCGCCCAAATAGGAGTATATTTGTTTCTTAGAAAACAATTGGCTGATTCCTTTACTGGAAGTTTACCAGGTGCTCTTGATCTTTTGGCGGCATAAGCCTTGAGTGTTCGGGAAGCCTTAAGCTGGATTAAAGGTGACAGTTTTTCTTTAATCGTGATTGAAGTTGGTGTGCCAAGCTTTAAATTCTAATTTGGTCATTTGTTCTGAGTTTGGTATTATCATTAGTTATTGTAAAGATTTACAAGTCTCTTTGTAAAATATTCGATTTGAATTTGTAGAAGATCTACTAATACAATTGCTCATGTTCTTGCTAAAACTGCTAATTTTATACTAGGTTTTGTATTTTGAGACTTGTTTCTATCTTTTTGTATTGTTTTAATTTTATTGGCTGATTTTTTTTAATGAACATTATTATTTAAAAAAATGGAAATATATGTATTGGATGCATGTGTTTGTATGGAGTACATAGCGAGTATGAATAGTAATATATTATATATTATATCGAGTACATAATCCCAAATTAATAATAATAATATATATTATTATATTCTCGAATCTAAAGCTGAAAGCATAAAATGAAGGCGCCTCCTATATCTTTTTTACAGGAGGACTATGGAGGTTTATGTCTTAATGTATGATATTGAGGAGGGGGGATGTTTCGTCTTTCTTTAATATTAGTGCTAGAGATTTCATCTTCCTTCAATATTAGGCCTGATTTTTCAATCGACCCTATCTTTGCAAAGAGAGATCCTTTTGAGATGGCTCTTCATCTTTGAAACTCGAGCCGTAAGGTTAGTTTTTTTCTTTGGTATAGGAGGAGGGATGACCCATGTTTGAATTGCTTCGAAGATAAAAGGAGGGGGAGTCATTTCATCCCTCCCTATGCATTTCCTAGTATGCTAGCTCCGGAAGTCTCTAATGCCTGCCAGGTGATGTCTCGAAAGGGCGACATCTTGTTTCCTTTTGATCCTGACACATGACTTTTTACTTTCTTTCAATCCCATATTTCATTTACCATAAGTTATTTTCCACGTAATCTCGAAGATTTTCATGGTATGCTTATTAACGACTGTGAATCCATACTTCCATGTAGTCTCGAAGATTCTTCTATTGGCCCTGGGTCCGTACTCCTCTTAGGGCTATAAAAAGTGGACATTTTTCATTCTATCACTAGCTCTCAATGAAAGCACCAAATGATAAATCTCATTTTATCATAGTAAGAAGGGGATTCAAGTAATGAATAAGAGAGAGGAATGGCTGGACTTTGATGAATAATCCCCAGTGAGCTGAAGGAGTCAAACCTTGCAAAAAAAGGATGCTAACCCAGTTGTCTCGGATGTTAGCACTTCGATACATAAGTTAGTAAAGGGTAGAGGAGAGAAAGTGTTAGTTTAGTAGAGAGAGAAGAAGTAAAAGTGTGGTTCATAGAATATAACCTGCTATTTATAGAGCTAAAAAGCTCATAGCGTACTTCAGAATAGTCGGCCTACTCTGTGGTGGGTAAAGCCTATTCTTGTAGGTACTAGTGATGGAATGGTGGCGTGCATTGGAGAGCCATATCAAGTCAGGGAAATGTCTCATTCAATCATATGGCCTCATTTTTAGTGCTGAGACAGTTTTCATTGTGAGGTTGGGGTGACAACGTGATGTAGAGCAGATTGGAGGTATGTATTGATGTGACCTTTTAGACATGTCGGTCAGATCCGGCATCATGTCATTGCCTCACAGTTTGTTTGTTTGTTTTCCACGTGCTGGGCTTTTTCGTAAATAGGCCTTAGTCTGAGACTTGTTTAGGCCTTTACGATTTATTTATTTTTAGGGCATTATCACTTATCCCCCTTCAAACAAGTCGATCTAGAGATCGATGATTCGAGCCACAGTACTTTTGTTAATGAAGTGCCATGAAAAGTTTGGAAGTCATCAACCAAAAGATTGGAATTCAATATCGTTTGGGTCCATTGAGGACTTATTTTGAGGTTACTTCGATTGGGATGCACATCGGTCGTGAAGTTACTTCAATTGCTAGTTTGAAAAAATTGAAACAGATATGCCGATTTAGTCATTCAACCGCGGAGGATTTAAGCAATGAATAAGATAGGGGAATGGTTGGACTTTGATGGATAGTCCTCGGTGAGCTGAACATTTCAAACCCTGCAAAAAAGGAATACCAGTCTAGTTATCCCAGACGTTAACATTTCGATACTTAAGTTAGCAAAGGGTAGAGAAGAGAAAAGTACTATTTTAGCAGAGAGAAAAGAAGTAGAAGTGTGGTTCTTAGAATAGAACCTGCTGTTTATAGAGCTGAAAGGCTCATGTTGTACTTCAAAATAGTTACCCTACTCTGTGGCAGGTGTAACACCTCTATATCTGATCTGATAAACAAGCCGAATAAGGATGTCATTAACTAATCTATGATCTGTGTACAATTAAATCAATATAAGTTTTACTTAAGTCAATTTGCACATATTTATTTCTATAAAAGCCGTCCAGCAATAACCTATCTTGTTATGGTGACAACTTCTCAAGGAGATAGTACGGAATGACAAACTAATAAGCCAAAGTGGAAACAATTCAAATCCGTTAAACTTCATAATTAATTTATGTAATAATATAAGTTACTTTACCAAATAAAATTTAACGAAGTAAATCTTGCAGTCCGATGATTTACCCAAATTAAATGAGGGTGTATTCTTTAAATTTTAATCACATGCTTAAGCAGTTGACAAACGCTTACAATCAAATTTTCTATATTTCTTATTCAGTACATCCTTGATGCCTCCCAACTCTAAATCTATACATTCATAATTATACGCCATAATTAATTTCTTACTTTTGCCAAAAGCCTATCATTAAATTTTTAATTACCCAATTCGACTAAGAATAGAAAAGATTTAATCTTTGACTAATGCATCTGGCTAAGCTCATAAACCAAATCAAATAAATAACACAGAATTAATCTACCGAAATGAAATTTCGTTAACTTAAACCTTATAATTTATTAGCACAGTAAGGCTCAGCTAAGTTATTTCGTTTGCCTTTAGGTTGCAAGCTTGATTTATCTTTAAAAGCATTTAAATAAATTTTTGGGTACTAGTGTTATTAATCCGACCTATGAAATAAGTCTCTAATACATCATATATGAAATTAAATTCGATATGAAATTCAAATTTTCATGTACACTATATCAAGTTAATAGTTTTAGCTAACCTTAACATTACATGTACTTGACAAAACATAACTTCCTAAGATTTACAAATGATGTATACAAACTAGTATGACCATTTCACATACATATATATCTCAAAGCATCATAGATTCCATCAAATTTATCAACTAATCCCGTTTTGAAAGAGAAATGAGTAAACCTTATGGTTTATTAACCTTTCAAGTTCAAACTAATTTATTTCCTTGAACCTTATATTATATGTTCCTGTTTCCTTCCTTCTGATTAAATTTATTTTCATTAAACTAACTACTTTTTGAACATTGTCAACAATTGAATCAACTCCCTTATCCTTAAAACTATGAAATTGTACGTTATCGAGCTCCTGCTGTTATATATATCCAACCCATATTAACATGTTCTCCTAAATCTCAAACAGAACAACAAATTTACACTTTGTAATAAAATTCAATTCATAAAGGAGGTGCTCAGTACAGAAAATAAATAATAGCAGATTATGTCAATGGCATTTTTTTTTTCATGTATTAGATTTGAACCATCAACAAAAACAATGAAATTCATAACTGGATCTAAAATTGGTAAAGCTCAGTCAACAAAGACATTATACAAAATAATTCATAGTGTAGCAAACATTTGATTTTATACAAAAATGAAATAATTCTTGATCAAAAATTTAGAATTAGTCTTTGGAAGTAAATTTGGTAGTCACATACTGTTTAAAATCGATTTCCTATGTTTTTCCTCATTTTCGTCCAACGGAGGCTTGCCGGAGCTTCGTTGGAGCCTCACCGGAATGCACCAACATCGCCGCTGTAGAGATCAGAGCCTCAGGGTCCTGCTGCCAGTGACCACGCGTCTAACCGCCATGCTGTTTGGTCGGAATCCACCAAAAACCCGTTGGCTTCCCTTCTTCAGATCTGCACTTTACCGGCGATTAGAGGTGGGCAAAGGATGTTAGGGTGAACGCCTCGCCTCAGGGGACTCGCCGGTACAAGCGGAATCACCATCTGCCGCCATGGTTCACCAAAAAGAAGGGGGAGGAGTACCTAATCAGGAAGAAGAAAATGGGGAAAAGGAGGTCGGTGCGTGATGCTGTTGATGGTGGGGTAGAGAAGCGCTGCGCTTGTGAACGACAATGGGAGGCAGCAGCTGGACAAGGCCCGCCGGCAGTGGCACCTCTGGTCGGTGTGTGCGCCTGCCACCATTCTCTCCTTTCCCCTATTTTCCCGATTTCTTTTGTTCTTCCTTTTTTTTTTTCTCTCTTCTTTTCTTTTAATTATCTTTTTTATTTATTTATTTTTGATAAATTTGTGACCATGATGCTTTTATCCAGAAAATTTTAGAAATTTTCTTCTATTATTATTATTATTATTATTATTATTATATACATCTATTTGTACTAATTTCTCATTATTAATTTTTTTTAAATGTACTTTATTTAATAATTATTAATTCAAAATCTGAAAGTAATGCTGATTTATATCGCATTCTCAATAATTTGACCCTTAAAAATCAATATCAATAATATTATTCTTATATTAAAAATATTTTCAGACCACTCAAATTTAGGGTGTTACAGTAGGTAAGGCGCTGGGCTTTGATCCGAAACTTATTTGGACCTTTACAATTTATTTATTTTTAGGGCATTATCAATAAAAAAAGTATATCAATTGATAATATTATTTTAATTTAAAAATGGATTATATTTCACAATTAAAAAATAAATCTAAATTTATGTAATAAATGAATATTTTCTACTTTAACATGAATATGTTAATTACAATAACATGTAAATAAAATTAAAATTTTATTCTATATGAACATATCAATTCTTAATATATTAATTAAATATTCTAAAATAATACATAACTGGCCTTTTTTTTCTCCTGCATCACAAAATTAATTAATCAAGTAAATCCACAAATTACACAATAATCCAGTTAAATATTATATTAAAATAATATTTTTAATCGCTTATCTATAAAATTAATCGTAACTAATGCAATTAATTTTTAATAAAAACAAAAAAAATAAATAAATGATTAATCAAACACAATTTTTTTATTTTTCTAACTTTAATGAAAATAAATAAATAAATAAACAATCATACATATATTCTAATTTCAGTACCAAATAAATGAAATAAATTGTCAAATACATATTTCATGAATAAAAAAATGTACATTTCAATAATAGATAAAAAATTCATACTTTACTTTGAATATGACAACTTATAATACAATATAAATGAATGTCATATTTTAATTAATATTTACATAAAATTTTTGTTAGTATTTAAATCTATTATTCTAACATTTAACATTATAAGGTATTACATTTTAAAATAAAAATATAAGTTATAATTTATCTTTTTTTTCACGTTGCCAAATTAACAACAAACTATATCTATAAATTGTAAAATAATACAGTTAAATATTTATAATTTTCTATGCAATTAATTGTTAACAATATGATTAATTTTACTTATTCTTAATTCCTACAGCAAGCTATAAATTCCCTTGAAAACTTAATGTAAAAGCAAGTTATAAAAAAAATTTCAACAGCAAAAAAAAAAAAATTACGGGTGAGTGAATGAAAATTTTGAAAGCGGAGAAGAAGAAATAGAAAAATAATAGGGTGCATATAATATTAAAAAATTAAAATTGGAACCCTAAATAGTCAAAATGATTTGACTATACAACACTTACTTTTCAAAAATTTTATAGGAACAGAAATTGAAAAATAACTTTTGCAGGTTTAAAAGGTTTGAAATCAGCAGACAGTAACGATTTCAAGCGCAACAAAAGTTGGGACAATTTTTTTAACAGTGTAATTTAAATAAATAATTACTAAATTAAGGTATTTGAAAAAAATTTATTAAAGTGGAGTTGTCAGGTTGAATCGGAGCAGAACAAGTCTGAAACCGCTGGTTTATGCAAAAATTGGCCCCCCCTCCTTACTTCATTTTACTTTCTCACCCTTATATAAATATTATCCGATTATTTATCGTTTTTCTATGAAAAATTATAAACTCTTCTTATAAACTCTTTTATTTCATTTTTTGTTCCTGTATTGACAGTAATTTAAGTAAACGATATGTTTATGTCAGAGCAATAATAATTTCTACAGTATTATCATACAAGATTAGTAAATATTTATTTATTTTTATGTATAATTATATATATGATCGTTATAATTTTATTTAATAAAATGCAAAAATTAATCGAAATGTGCAACAAACAAACTTTAAAAATCACAACTGCGTAGCTAATGAAAAAAAGTAATTTGTTAATTAGATTCTATTAATTTTTTTTGTTGTATACTGTAAATCTAAACAATCATTAGGAAAAAAATAAATAAGTGTTGTTATTATTATTATTATTATTATTATTATTATTATTATTATTATTATATATAAATAGTATAATTACATTATAATATGTAAACAATAGTATTAGTAGTTTATTATTTTTGTGTTGTTATGAATATTGTTGTTATTTTTATTATCATGGATGTCGTGGTACTTATATTTTTATCAATAATTTTATTATTATTTATAATTTATTATTATTATTATTTTGACTATTATGGTTACTGATATTATTATTTTTATTATAATTGTATTCATAATTGTGATTATCTTAATTTTTATTATTTTATTATTATTATTATTATTATTATTAAATATAATAAAAGAAATAATAATTATTATTGAATAAAAAAAATTATATAAATTAATTAAATAAATATTTTAATATTTTTCACATATAGGTAGTTGAAAGATGTCGACATATACTGACTTTTATTTGCACACCGGAGAAAAAATAAGTATTGGAGCGTCGGGTTTTTAGTACAATGTATGTGGTCCAAATGCCGTTACAAGAAGATTGAGAGTTAAAAATAAGCCGATTCTTCCTGAATTGGTTCATAAAATTCACTTGAAATTGGAATTAGGTATAAACGATGTGATTTCTAGAATAATTTACAAAAGTCCAATGTACAATCGCGGATCGTTATGTTGGACTTTCGTGAATTTGGCGGATGACGAAGATATAGATGCAATTTATGATAATTTGATGAGATATGATGATTATAACTTGGTGAAATTAATTATTAAAGTTCATGAGGGAGGTGCAGGAGCTAGTCGACCCACTTATGGACAGTGATATCAATATACAAGTGAGGCATTGAAAAGAGAAAATATCGAGGCAGGTCGTCAGCAAATGTTTAATAAAGTCGGCCCTAGTCAACCTACACAGTCCAGTCAGTTAAGACAGTCTATAACTCGATTGAATGGTGAATTACTTGGAACCCAGGTTAGTGTCAGTTCAGGTCAAGCTCAATTGCGTCGATCAGTTAGCCAGGTGCCTAATGCAATGGTGAGTCAACCTAGGCAATCAATTAGCCAAAGGGTTGGTGATTTTTTAGTAAATCACTATTTAAAAACAGATCGAAAAGTCATTCCAGTGAGAGAAATTTTGTTGGGGGAGTAGTTGCACAACCAAGTCATGTTACAGAACCCGATAGTCAGCAATATTCGATTTTTCATGTCCCAGGCGCCAGTCGAAGGCATTATGTTTTCCATGTACCTGATGACAGTCAACGACGATCCATTTCTCATGTTCCACCCGATAGTCAACGCCACTCTGTTTCCCATATTCCTGATATAAATCAGCATCCTTGTGTTCAACAGATTACAGATATAACGACTAGTCAGCATGGACAATCTTTCAATAGAAGAGATGTAGATTTACTTTGTGACAGCATTTTTAGAAACACTGAAAATATAGGTGCAAGTGATGGAACTGGTTATAATGCTAACACTGCAGATTATGGACAAGAATCGTCAATTGCTTTAGGAGAGGATGAAGATTTTGAAGATGTTCCACTGTACAATGATTATGTATCGCCTAATGATGATGTTGAGGCTGAAACAGTTAACATGATTGCAGATAGTGATGGCGAGGATTCTGATCACACTGAATATGCCAGTCCATTAGCATCGATGCATCCGATAGAGGAGACAAGCGAGACAAACTTTGTGTTTCCATTGGAGCATTACTCAGAAATAGATTTCGATGCAGCCCAAATCCCTATTTCTGAAGATGTTCACTTTGCAACTTGGGATGGTGTATTCGAGTTATTGGCAGGCTTGGTTTTTAAAAGTAAGGATGAAGTGAAGTATTATGTAAAAAAAGTATTCAATAATGAAAAATGTGGATTTCAGAGTTGTTAAATCTAAGCCAAATTACTGGATTGTGCGGTGCGCAATGACCGATGATGGATGTAACACCCTTGCTGAACAGTCTAACCGAAACAAGTGATAAGTTGGAAAATTTTTTTTCTCAAGGACCATTTGTCGGATACTGGTCATTGATCCTTTGAGAAGCAATGCACTAAGTGAAAATTCCAAAATCAGCAAGATTTTTCTTTTGAATCTTAACTATCCCATCGATCCAGACTTGTCCAAAAAGAAATACTTATAAAGTAAGTAAGCCGATAAAGCTATAATTATCCAAATGACTAATTTCCAAATAAAAATCCGGCAATATAACGTCTAAAAACTTATCTAACCCACCTGTAAATCAGACAATTCCACAGCCCTTCAAGGGCACAACATTACAAAAATAATTTCACTAAGCATCTCATACATCAATTCTCATTATTATTCACATGTCCTAAGATGATTCAATATTACATATTACACTCTTAAATCGCTATAACATTCCAAAGTAAAGAACAATATACATTAAAATCATCTCGCTACAACTGTAAACCCTGATGGAGATTTGCCCACACTAAATCCTTTCTTCTGATGGTTGAGCCATAGCAGCTGATTAACCCAAAACAAGCTTATCCTGTTACCTACACGGATAACAAAACCCGTGCTAAGTTATAGAGCTTAGTGGGGAACAATATAATCTAAAACTAATCTTTTGAATACGTAACATTAATTACACAAGTACAAAGTTAATAATATTCCTATTTGATACCTTTAATTTTCTTAGATTCCAGTTCTTACATTCAGCAATAAATCATAAGCGTAAGCAACAAAATATCTTACTCATATAGACAATAAAACTTAATAACTTAGTAAGCAATTCATCATTAATTGTTACCTCAAAAGATGTTGGCATAATTCTTCCATACCTATACATCATTTAAAACATAGCCTGCATTGTAAATTCACTTGTATGTAATCATTCAAATAATCTTAACAAGGTGAATAATATATTACTTAACACCATAGTGTGCCATATATTATATAGTTGATCGATAACAGAGTGGAATATATACCTATATATAAATATATAGATACATAATGCTTATATAGAATTAAAGAATCACATGCTCATCAATATTATAACTTGCAATTTATTATACATTTGATGTACTTATACAAGAGGATAATTCTTATGCATATTAGTTCTGAACTATAACATTTCTTATTTTTTATACTTTTTAACTTATTTTCATATTAATGCCCCTAGAACAGTACCGACAGAAATACTCAGACTAGATATACGGAATGTGGACCCCATGGGCCACAAACAGACTGAAAAATGATCTCAAAGACCATTTTTCCACGTAGCAGATACCAGATACAAACAGAAGTTATGGAGATCAGTGATCCTACCATAACTAAGCAAGTCACCATGACTTGCACCGCGGTACAGAATCCCTATGGCTAGCCAATTATATCCTGAGCTAGTTTTTACTGTCAGACTATTTTCTAAGGGCGCAAAAGATCAATTACTTTCAGTACATTTATCAACTTTATCATCATTTCAATCCAGATAATACAATTATTCAGAATATTCAATATTTTTGTGCAGTTTGTGAACCATCATTCACTTATGTCATGAATTATTTCACAATAATGCAACAATTTCTCTTTACATTACTCTTCAGTCATCAAAGGAGTTTACTTAATATACATTCTTTCAAATTACTTTTAAACTTTATAATAACCATATATTAACAATACTTATACTTGTTATAATAGTTTATGCATTGCTAGAATGCCTTCATGAACATGAAATCATATATATTCACATCCACTATGAGTGTCTAAAACAGCACATAAACACATAGTCATTTCAGAAAGACGTACCTGCATGGTTCATTATAGCCATCTCACCTGCTCTATTGTACTTAATTTAATTCCCACATATATATTCAACCAATACATCAAATACATATATTCAGTTACAAATCTGATATCAATATCTACCTACACCATTTCATATCATTTTAGCGCCTATAGATGATGGAATATGACATGGTATGATAATTATGATAGCACAGCGAAAAAACAAAAATTTTATCATACATACCATACATATTCAAAACAAGAATCGAAACATGCAATTTTTAGGGTTTTAAACTTACAACTTTTGATGCCTTTTAATCTTGAATTTGGAGATGACCAGCAACTAAGATACCTCTATCCACCTTAGATCTTGATCACCAATGCCAAGGAACAGCCTTTTACGCCACTCCCTCTATCCTCACACACACACTTGCAAAGAAGGCTTAAAATAGAGATTGCTAGCTCTCTTTTAAGTATTGTGTAATGGCAATTGTTTGAAGCTACAAGACTTGATCTTGTTCTTCTTTAAGGTGTTATTAATGCCTAAGAACACAAGAAAGCAAGGAAGAATCCTTCTCCTTGTGTATTTCGGCCAAGAGAGAATTGTTTTGAGGGAGAGAATTAATTCACGCCAAAAGCAAGGTGGCTTAGCTTATTTTGACGCCGACTTCTTTATATATCCTAGGGTTTTATTTCTTTTAATGTGTATACTTATCCTTTGGCAAGTATTAGATTTGAATTCAACTATCCTAAGATAATAAATTCAAACTCTATCACTTCCTAAAGATAAGTAATCTATTTTGAATTAAACTCCTTTGAATTTAAATTCAAATTTGAAATAAAACATAAGTCATTTAATTAAATGAAAACACTTAATTTAAATAAATAGCATGTGCCGAAATTCCTTGATTTTCCTCTTGGAATTTCGGCCACTTCATTAAATAAATAAGTGATTTAATTTAATTTAAATTCCTTTAGGCTTTAATACTCAATTAACTTAATTAACACAAGATAATTAATTAATTGAAATTAAACCTTGTGGGCTGAATTTCTCTCTCTCATGGACCAAAGCCCAATAGCAATTTTATAACCCATTACATACATTAATTTGACTTTAATTAAAAGCCCAAATTAATGCCCAATACTTAATTTAAACATTTTAAGCCCAATGCTTTGTGTGCGATCCTATAGGTCCATTTAATGTTGGCAATGAATTAATAAATTAATTCAAAGGCTATATATATTCTCTAGCAAGATATTATAACATTCCAAATTAAATGAAAATGCATATGGCATTTGGTGACCTAATGCAATTTTGCATAGTCCCTTACCCTTAAATATCAGAATTAATATGAGGCATGGAACTAGTCATCCTTATATATATTAATTCCTTTCTTAATATTCCAGTGACACTGAACTCTCAGATAAATAATGATTACTCATTATTTCATCTCGGTATGGCCATACACTTCTCAGTTCACTGATCAAGTGGCCGGTGATATTTTCTCTCTTATTGAGAGGGGTAATCCCTTCACTTCTCTCATGCTCTCTAACATGAATTAATGCATACCCAATCATACCCGTACTTGTCACTCTGTTACGAGCACGTTAGGTGTATGTCAAAGTACACAGTAATTCATAAAGAGTTTCATAGAGATTTCAGGTCTAAGAACTCCGATACAAAACTTGCATATGAGAAACACTTATGACTTGTACCATGTAGTGTTCTCATGAGCGGATCGTATCCAGATACCATGTTCTTTAACATGTATCTATGATCTCTGATTGACACTCTTGTCCTAATGATCCGTAAGACAGAACTCATAATATCAGAGAGAGCATACTAGTCTTAATTCATTGTTATTCCCATAATAATGACTGACTAGGGATATTCAAAATGAAGTCTCATTTGTTTCAAGGTCTTACAACCATGTGCCTCACATATGATAACTTAAACCGAAACGACATTCTTGGATAGTTTTATCAATTGATATGCACAGAAATACAAAAGATAAAACTAATGCCTCATTTTATTAATTTCAAGTATTTCGTTACAATGCATTGGGGCTAGGGCTTACACTAACAATCTCCCACTAGCACTAGTCCCAATTGGGCATAGCCCTAAGATCGAACGCTCTCAAATGAGCTTCGTGCAGATTTGGACGTAACTGTTTCGTCAAAGGATCTGCTACATTGTCTTTACTTGCTATCTTGCTAACCTTGACGTCCCCACGATCAATGATATCTCTGATCAAGTGGTACCTCCTGAGTATGTGTTTGGATTTCTGGTGTGACCGGGGCTCCTTGGCCTGTGCTATGGCCCCGTTGTTGTCACAGAAAATTTCTAATGGATCTAGGATGCTTGGGACCACTCTTAATCCAGTAATGAAATTTTTAATCCAAACAGCCTCTTTTGCAGCCTCACTTGCTGCAATATACTCAGATTCTGTAGTTGAGTCGGCAACGGTTTCTTGCTTCGAGCTTCTCCAGCTGACAGCACCACCGTTCAAAACAAAAACAAACCCAGATTGCGATCTAGAATCCTGAGTGCTGGTCTGAAAAGCAGCATCGGCATAACCTTGTATGACGAGCTCTTCTTGACCACCATACACCAAGAAGTGATCCCTAGTCCTTCGCAGGTACTTCAGAATCCCTTTTACAGCAGACCAGTGCTTCTCACCAGGGTCTTGTTGAAACCTACTGGTTATACTCAGTGCATGAGCAACATCCAATCTAGTACATAACATAGCGTACATGATAGATCCAATAGCAGATGCATATGGGATTCTACTCATGTTGTCCCTTTCCTCTTTGGTTTTAGGGAACTGTTCTTTAGTCAAAGGAACTCCCAAAGCCGAAGGTATGTACCCTTTCTTTGAGTCTCCCATACTAAAATGCTTTAGTACTTTGTCTATGTACTTTTCTTGACTTAGTCCCAAAAGCCGATTCGATCTATCTCTATAGATTCGAATACCAAGTATTATCTCGGCTTCACCTAAGTCTTTCATTGAGAAACATTTTTCCAACCATTGCTTAACCTTTTGTAATGTTGGAATGTCATTCCCAATGAGAAGGATGTCGTCCACATATAGGACTAGAAATACTACTATGCTCCCACTAACCTTCTTGTACACACAAGGCTCATCTTCATTCTTGATGAAGTCAAATTCTTTGACTGCCTCATCAAAATAAAGATTCCAATTTCGGGATGCTTGCTTTAATCCATAAATGGATTTTTGAAGCTTGCAAACCTTCTTAGGATGCTTGGGATTGACAAAACCTTCAGGCTGTGTCATATACACATCCTCAAGTAAATTTCCGTTGAGGAAAGCAGTTTTGACATCCATTTGCCATATCTCATAATCATGATATGCAGCTATGGCAAGCAAGATCCTAATGGACTTGAGCATGACTACAGGCGAAAAGGTCTCGTCATAGTCTACACCATGAGTTTGTCGAAAACCTTTTGCTACTAGTCTACCTTTGTAGGTCTTATCAGCTTTGAGTTTGAATAGCCACTTGCATTCAATTACCTTAGCACCTTCGGGTGGATCAACCAAGGTCCAAACCTGGTTATCGTACATTGATTACATCTCGGATTTCATGGCTTCAAGCCAATTTTCCGAGTCTGGGCTCTCAATAGCTTCTCGGTAGGTAGTAGGATCCTCACGATCTACTAACTCAATAGTGTCACTGTCAGTGATTAGAAATCCATATCTCTCAATCTCCTGACGTACCCTACCGGACCTTCTAGGTTCTTGTGTAATGGGTTCTTGTTCCACAACTGGTTGTGAACTTGATCCCATTTCCAAACCATCCTCTATAGGAGTTTGTGGTGCTTGAATTTCTCCAAGTTCTACTTTACTCCCACTGTCTTTCTTGAGAATGAACTCCTTTTCCAAGAAAACAGCCTTGCGAGCAACAAATACTTTGTTCTCGGCTTGTGAGTAAAAGTAGTATCCCTTTATTTCTTTAGGATAACCCACAAACAAGCAGACAGTGGATTTGGACTCTAGTTTTTCAGATGTTAATTTCTTAACATGTGCTTCACAGCCCCAAATCCTAAGAAAAGACATATTGGGTTCTTTCCCAGTCCATACCTCGTATGGTGTCTTCTCAACTGCTTTAGTTGGAGTACGGTTCAATAGAAATGCAGCAGTTTCTAATGCATAACCCCAAAAAGAGATAGGAAGATTAGCTTGACTCATCATAGATCGAACCATGTCCAACAGAGTTCGATTTCTCCTTTCGGACACACTATTCCATTGAGGTGTTCCAGGAGGAGTGAGCTGTGAAATAATACCACACTCCTTTAGATGACTGTCAAACTCTTGGCTTAAGTATTCGCCACCTCGATCTGATCGAATGGCTTTTATACTTTTGCCAAGTTGGTTTTCTACTTCATTCTTAAACTCTTTGAATTTCTCAAAAGTTTCAGACTTGTACTTCATTAGATAGACATAGCCATATCTACTGAAGTCATCTGTGAATGTCACGAAGTAGCTAAAACTACCTCTAGCATGTGTACTTAAAGGTCCACATACATCGGTATGTATTAGTTCCAATAAGCCATTAGTCCTCTCGCCTTTTTTATTAAAAGGACTTTTTGTCATTTTTTCATGCAAACATGGCTCGCATGTATCATAAGACTCTAAGTCGAATGACCCAAGCACTCCAGTTTTGTGGAGTCTTGAAATATATTTTTCGTTTGCATGTCCTAAGCGACAATGCCAGAAGTAAGTAGGGTTCAATTCGTTTGATTTAACCCTCTTTGTATTAATGTTGTATATGGACTCTTTGTTTTGTAAATCAAGGATATAAAGGCCATTTTGCAACATGGCATTGCCATAAGAAATGCCTTGACGACGAATATGAGCATTGCCATTTTTAATAACAAAATTAAATTCATCATTATCCAAACATGAAACTGAAATAATGTTTCTGCTCATAGCAGGCACATAATAACAATTATTCAAAACAATACAAAGTCCGGAAGGTAAAGTGAGGTGATAGTCGCCTATCTCCATGGCAGCAACTCGTGCTCCATTCCCCACACGGAGGTCCACTTTATTCTTCCCAAGTAACCGCCTATTTCTTAACCCCTGCACATTTGAACAAATGTGAGAACCACAACCGGTATCCAATACCCAAGTGGTAGAAATAGAAATGTTAATTTCAACAACAAAAATACCAGAACTGGATGCCTTGGCTCCATTCTTCTTTTGTTCTTCCTTGAAGAGAGCGCAATTCTTCCTCCAATGCCCTATCTTGTTGCAATGGAAGCAAGTGCTCTCACTCTCTTTGAGTTTTGGCGCCTTGGGCTTGGATTGGGCCTGAGGTGCACTCCCAACTGACTTGGGTTTTCCCTTTCCCTTTCCCTTTCCTTTAGCGGATCCCTTCTTAATTCCCTTTTGAACCATTAGTACGGGATTGGTCTTTCGAATGTTTTCTTCAGCATTCTTAAGCATCCCATGAAGCTCAGTGACTGACTTGTTCATTGCATGCATGTTATAATTCATCACAAATGGATCATAAGCAGCAGGCAATGATCCTAAGATCATGTCAGTGGCCAATTCCTTTGGCACTAGTACCTCAAGCTTCTCAAGAGTATCAAGATACCCTTTCATCTTGAGTACATGGGTACTAACAGGAGTACCCTCAGCCATCTTGCAAGAAATTAAAGCCTTTGTTGTCACGAACCTCTCGTGACGAGCTTGCTCTTGGAACATCTCCTTGAGGTGCACCATGATCGCATAGGCCTCTTGGTCCATAAATTGCTTTTGCAATTCAGGCACCATAGTGGCCAGCATCAGACAGGTCACATCATTGGAGTCGCTCTTCTTGGTCTCAAAAGTTTCCTTTTGAACCGCAGAGGCGTTCCTTCCTGGTTCTTCAGGCAAGGGTGCATCCAAAACATACGACTTCTTCTCTTGCTTAAGAACTATTTTTAAGTTTCGAGACCAGTCTATGAAATTGGTGCCATTCAATTTGTCCTTTTCAAGGACCGATCGCAATTAGAAATTATTGTTTGAAGATGCCATTTTCAATCTACAATAAAATTTAGCAAGATTAAATGAGGTCTTATTTATGATCCCACAAACCGAATTAATATCCCTTTAAATAATTCGCGTTAGTGATTTAATGTGGGCCAAGATCCACTTTTCACAACAACTTATTAGTCAAGTTGAGCTTGTACACCTAACAAGTTAGGTTACTTAGGTAGGAAAACTCCAATCATGTCTCGTACATGACTCTTGGATCAAATGGGCTAACATCTTAAGATGTTATAGCACAACCCATTTATTAGTTGCCTAGGTCCGGGCATCCCTTTCCATGATAAGTCCAACCTACATTCACAACCCATGCCTCACAAAGATAATCGGACGCATCTAGGACTCCTAGTCTACGTGACCGATGATCGATGCCTTGACATGTTTCGAATTAGGAAGGCAACTTTGTGACTTACTATTTTTAGGGATTCATTTTATTACGGCTTACATGGCATACGCTTTGTCATCCATACATAGCATGCATATATATATAATTGCATAAAGTAAAGCGTGACAAACATGGGCCCAAAAACCTACAACTAAGATTCTATACTATTACATAAGAATCTTCGAGTTCGGCTTCTCCACTCCGGTGGGCTTCATCTTGATTTACAAAATCTTCAAGTATATTCTATTCTAAGAAATAAATGAAACTTTTACAATAAAACATAATGGCTTGCAGGCCATATTTAATTACAAAAACCCAGGGCCCATGAATGCACCATGCATATTCATTCATCACATCAAATTAGCAAATAAATATACATAGCATTCATGGATAAAATAAAGTCCAATTTTAATTAGTTTAGCCAAGCCCATTAATGGAAATTGTGTACTTGAACCTTTAAGAGAATACCCCATGATGGGCCTAGGCCAAAGCCCAAATGGACTAAATCCTCTTATTGAATGAGTTCTCTTAAAAGCCCAAAACACTAACTAGTTAGATTTGTGCTATAAATCAACTCTAGTAGAATTTCCAATTTTACCATTTTTAATTTTATGTCATACAGCCCATAAACATTAAAAATGCATATAATATGTGCTAACATGAATTAAAAAATATAAAATCATGAAAAACACATATATGGTACACGGCATTCATGCAAAAACAAACAAACAACAAAAACTAGTTGTTTAATGCTTATGTAATGCCATAAAATGCACAAACATTTAAATCAATTTTATGAGTCATTTTAATAATCAAAATAAGTCCATAAACATTGATTTAATATTCTGTACCAATCTGATCTAAATGTGTTTTTACCATTTTAATCAAAACAAAACAAACAATCTTGATTAAACATGTAACAAACACAAACTAGACATAGTTTTAAGTGATTTTAAAATTAATCAATTAAATTGTCATGGACCAGAATTAAAACCAAATTTAAAACATGTCCAGACCTGATATTTAATCTTTAAAAATCACTTACAAACATCCCAAAAACGTTTTTACATTTAATTTTGAAAACTAGTTGTTAAACTAGCAATTTACATGCCAACTAGCACCTAGTTTCATAATTAACATGTACCATCAGGTATAAATAATTAAATCCGACCATTACCAGCCCTAATAACATCTTAGGACAGTATATTAACATGTCATATTAATTATAATACCTATCTAATCAATTAAAATCGTTTTTACACCAAAACAATGCAAAAAACTCAAAACAGAAAATTTCAGATTTGCATGTTTTCATAATGATGATTTTTAATTAATTTTTTCATGCATCTAAAGCACTAAAATAAGCATGTTTAGGCTCTGATACCACTGATGGAATATGACATGGTATGATAATCATGATAGCACAGCGAAAAAACAAAAATTTTATCATACATACCATACATATCCAAAACAAGAATCGAAACATGCAATTTTTAGGGTTTTAAACTTACAACTTTTGATGCCTTTTAATCTTGAATTTGGTAATGACCAGCAACTAAGATACCTCTATCCACCTTAGATCTTGATCACCAATGCCAAGGAACAGCCTTTTACGCCACTCCCTCTATCCTCACACACACACTTGCAAAGAAGGCTTAAAATAGAGATTGATTGCTAGCTCTCTTTTAAGTATTGAGTAATGGTAATTGTTTGAAGCTACAAGACTTGATCTTGTTCTTCTTTAAGGTGCTATTAATGCCTAAGAACACAAGAAAGCAAGGAAGAATCCTTCTCCTTGTGTATTTCGGCCAAGAGAGAATTGTTTTGAGGGAGAGAATTAATTCACGCCAAAAGCAAGGTGGCTTAGCTTATTTTGACGCCAACTTCTTTATATATCCTAGGGTTTTATTTCTTTTAATGTGTATACTTATCCTTTGGCAAGTATTAGATTTGAATTCAACTATCCTAAGATAATAAATTCAAACTCTATCACTTCCTAAAGATAAGTAATCTATTTTGAATTAAACTCCTTTGAATTTAAATTCAAATTTGAAATAAAACATAAGTCATTTAATTAAATGAAAACACTTAATTTAAATAAATAGCATGTGCCGAAATTCCTTGATTTTCCTCTTGGAATTTCGGCCACTTCATTAAATAAATAAGTGATTTAATTTAATTTAAATTCCTTTAGGCTTTAATACTCAATTAACTTAATTAATACAAGATAATTAATTAATTGAAATTAAACCTTGTGGGCTGAATTTCTCTCTCTCATGGACCAAAGCCCAATAGCAATTTTATAACCCATTACATACATTAATTTGACTTTAATTAAAAGCCCAAATTAATGCCCAATACTTAATTTAAACATTTTAAGCCCAATGCTTTGTGTGCGATCCTATAGGTCCATTTAATGTTGGCAATGAATTAATAAATTAATTCAAAGGCTATATATATTCTCTAGCAAGATATTATAACATTCCAAATTAAATGAAAATGCATATGGCATTTGGTGACCTAATGCAATTTTGCATAGTCCCTTACCCTTAAATATCAGAATTAATATGAGGCATGGAACTAGTCATCCTTATATATATTAATTCCTTTCTTAATATTCCAGTGACACTGAACTCTCAGATAAATAATGATTACTCATTATTTCATCTCGGTATGGCCATACACTTCTCAGTTCACTGATCAAGTGGCCGGTGATATTTTCTCTCTTATTGAGAGGGGTAATCCCTTCACTTCTCTCATGCTCTCTAACATGAATTAATGCATACCCAATCATACCCGTACTTGTCACTCTGTTACGAGCACGTTAGGTGTATGTCAAAGTACACAGTAATTCATAAAGAGTTTCATAGAGATTTCAGGTCTAAGAACTCCGATACAAAACTTGCATATGAGAAACACTTATGACTTGTACCATGTAGTGTTCTCATGAGCGGATCGTATCCAGATACCATGTTCTTTAACATGTATCTATGATCTCTGATTGACACTCTTGTTCTAATGATCCGTAAGACAGAACTCATAATATCAGAGAGAGCATACTAGTCTTAATTCATTGTTATTCCCATAACAATGACTGACTAGGGATATTCAGAATGAAGTCTCATTTGTTTCAAGGTCTTACAACCATGTGCCTCACACATGATAACTTAAACCGAAACGACATTCTTGGATAGTTTTATCAATTGATATGCACAGGAATACAAAAGATAAAACTAATGCCTCATTTTATTAATTTCAAGTGTTTCGTTACAATGCATTGGGGCTAGGGCTTACACTAACAATAGATGCATATAAGTTCAATGTCATAATCACATATCTAAATACATAATCTTAAAACACCAATATGTTAAAGCAAACACATGTGAGTACGTAGCACTTAATCGTCGATTTTCTCATAATACTATAAGAGCGTAAACATAAAACTATGTCTAATCCATTTATAATAATGATATTCATTTTTGTTATTCAAGTATCAAACAAAGATTCATAAAGAAACGAGTATTTTCCAATATTTCTCAATTCATTATATTTTAAGGTATTTCCATTCTTTACATGTTTGTATCACATTTATACTAATGGCCTACTACTATACTATTTACATTCTCACTTGTTTTATATTATGACATTATAATCTTCAATTATTATATATTAAATTCCAAATAATCATCTTTTTACTCTATCATGATCTTTTACGTATCAAATAACTTCTTTGTTTAATATCTTAGCAAATTGCATCATGAAAGATAATAGCATATATGAAGTTAAAATACTTCCTAACCCGATACTTGTACAAGTTTTATAGTAAGAAATGAGAATAAAACATAAGTTAATTTTAACTATCTCCAAAGAGTTCTCTTATTTCTTTTTGTCTTAATCAAATACTGTACATATAACTTATTTCTTAAAACTTTAACCCTCATTACCTAAACACCTTTCTTTTACTAAACTGGAAGTTATGCAATGATAGCAACAACGACTATTTGATAAATTTTCTTATTATTATAACAGACTTATTACTATATTATAAATTTTATCAAACCATATAATTATAGAGTAAATTCATATATCATTATGTCATCATATGTCAAGTTGAACTTATTTAAGAGCAACCTTAATAAAATTGATACTTTGGCTAAACTACTTATTACTTTATTTGTTAATAAAGACAGAAACCGATAACAAACACCCGTAGACTCTGCACCTTTCAAATTTTTATCTTGAAATCTCTTTACTAACTAAACCATAGGCTTATAGTCACTAATAATTCCATTACCAATAAGGCTCTCTTCACTAAACTAAAAACTATGTTTAAGCCAGTTTCTACATAGTTACTAGTGCGAAAGAATAACGATTAAAAGACAATACATCATTACTTTACCGTTAAACCAATTATGTAACCAAAAGAATATACATGCAAAGTAAAGTAATATACTTTCACTATATTCTTAAGAAAATGAGTCCCTTTCTATGATTAACATTACATGAAATTCCAAATTAGACAGAGATCTCTCCTTTCTATCATATGAGACAAGCTTTGAATACTAAAATATAATCAATTCCATGAAATCCATTATTTCCTATAACTTTATTTCAAGGAACTCCTGTAACAGGGCAACAAAATCCACTAAAAGACAAGGATCAAAGGATTTGTCAAAGTTTTCGTATACACAATCAACAAAGACATCATTTAATCATTATTTTGTTTCCAAGATATTAATTATGCTGCCATAAACAATCAAAATTGATAAGATAAACTAATATGAATCTATTACAATTTAATTCACCTTTACCATGAATAAACTTAAGCCAACTGACAATAGACAACACCTCGGGTTTCTTCTTTTCATTTTGTCTCTCTAGTTAGCTTTCAGACACCCAGACTTAGTGTCATTATTCTTATAATCATTCAATTTTTATTTCATTTTCAAAGTGACAATTATGCTGCAAAATATAGTTCAATTAAACTAAATCTAGTACTAGGTACTTGTATAATCTCAGTCATGCAAACTTTAATGCTTTTATCCATAATAGCATAAAAATTTAACCAACTCTTACTTCAATCTTATACATGAAATTAAAATTTTAATATAGTTTCCATACCGTAGAGTCGAAGACCAGAACGCCCTCTCCATTCTGCCTCGCCGGAGAGACACCGAAGCCTCTCACCTGAAGCCAGAATCGCCGGTAGCTTCCCGGTGATCTTCACGCGCCTCAAAGCATCGTGGTTTGGACGAAAAACTGCCTGGAACCGCCGGCTACCACGTGCTCCGATCTGTACTTCGCCGGCGAGTGGGGACGATCGGCGACCACTGAAAGATCCGCCTCAGCCTCGTGATCTCACCGATGCCGTCAGCCCCTTCCACCGCCATCGAGGATCGCCGGAAAGAGGAGATCGATCCGGTTGAAAAGAAGAGAAAAAGAAATAGCTGCCGGAGGGAAGGGACGGCGAGGAGAGAAAGGTCGATGGCCGAGGTGGTGGCAGCCGCACCGATCGCCGGCCAGAGCGCCGTTGATCGACGCCAACGCCTCCCCTCCGCTCCCTTCTCTTCCCCGACTCCCCTCCTCCCTCCTCCTCTTTCTTTCCTTCATTTTTAACTTATTTCTTTTATTTTTAAAAACTCACTATATCTCTTTTCTTTCTTCTTTTTATTATATCCCAATATTCCTTAGATAAGTCTTAAAAATATCCACCATTAGGATTAAAATATTTATTATTATTGTATCTTAATTTTCATAATAGGTTTTAATTAACAATTATTAAATTAAAACCCGAAAACATAATCAATCCAAATTTATTTTTGGGGCGTTATAATGAATGCAGATGGAGGTTAAGAGCTATTAGAAAAGAAAGTAGTCCTTTTTGGACTGTGACAAAATTCATAGGACCTCATTCATGTCTTGTTGGTAATGTATCAATGGATCATGGGCAATTGGGCTCTCAAATTATTCGCTCTAAAAAAAATTCAACAAAATTTCTCCACGGTCAATGGCGTCAGAGGCGCGTGGGGAATAGGGGGTCTGCGCCATCTGAAATCGCGACAGGCTCTAACAGTTTCAGACCTAAAACCGCTGGGGCCTATCGCGATTTCAGACAACGCAAGCCCCCTATCCCCCACGTGTCATCCGACAACCCCACTTTAATAAAAAAATTTTCAAACACTTTATTTTTATATTTTTTTATTTAATTTGCACCATTAAAAATTTTTTTTCATAAAAGTTGATATTCAATCCCTGTCTTTCTGACACAATCCTGCTTTGGATTCATGGCAGTTTTAACAAAAAAAAAATTCATGATATTTGATTCCAACACACTTTAATTTTATATTTTTTTAAATATTATTTAAAAATTATCTCCTTTTTTAATGAATTTCCAAAATTTTTTTTAAAAAATTAAAAAAAAAAGAAAAATTGGATAGTTGGAAAAAGCTGGGTGCTGGTCCCCTCCGACACATGCGCTCTTTTTAATTGATTTAATTATAAAATGACATCATTTTATTGAAAATTTGATTGATATTTTTTCCTCAATAAAAATTGAACAAAATAGGTCAAATTTAAAAATATAAAATTAAATTGCATAGATTAAATTTATTGAAATATTTTTTTAATAATGTATTTTTAAAAAATAATTACAAAAATTAGGTATGTCATAAACTACTTATAAAATTAGAATATTTTTTAAAATCGTTTTGATATATAGTGATTTTAGATGTGAAATCCACATGAACAAATATGATTTTTCTCTGAAATCGCTGCACAGTACAGCGATTTCAGATATCAATTTTTTGTTCTTTCGATTATTAAATTAATAAATTTTTAATATAATCTAAAAAATATTTATTATGAAAATACCCATAATAAATAAATAAAGCATTATTACAACTATTGTAAATGATTTATTATTATTATTATTATTAATAATAAATAAATAAATTAAAGTGCCAATTAAATAGCTACTCGATTTTTGTGTTATATTCTTTATTACAGTACAAAAAAAAACCTTCTCCTTGCATTGTCTACTTACATTGCATATATATATATATATATAGTGAGAAAAAAGCTAAAAGAAAAGGTAAATTAAGTTAGAAAACTATAGTTTTTTTAAATTTTTGTAATGGTCAAATTAGCCGAAAAGAGAAGAATCCAAATAATTCGGTCACAGTGAGGCTAATTCCGAAGAAATATTGTCACTTCACTTGTTTATAGCAGAAAGGCGCAGTTTATTCAACTCATGTCTAATCTTTTTTTTTTATTTACGACAAATTAAAAATGTCTAATCAAATTATCTATAAGAAATCATTAAATATAAGCTGTAGATATTATAGATGACAACTGGCAAACACATGTACAGTGGTTAAATATCATTATAGATGACAACTAGCAAACACATGTACAATTAGTTTAATCTCTCTCTATCTATATAATAAAAAAAAATCATTTGTATATTTCAACTAATTAAATATTAAATTGCTCCAAATTTTATTAAAAATATTAAATTATTCAATACAAATATATGTGGTAAATCATTCAAAAAGGTGTAAAGAGAGCGGCTATACATTTTATATGGTACGCCAGTCATTTATTGTAATTTTATATTTTTAGAATTATATTTCATATACTTTTTAGCAGTGTAGTGGATATTTAAAATAATTTATATCAGTAATGGCTCTCCAAATTGTTAGAAAAAATATAATTTTAAATTAAATTTTACGCGTGATATGTTAATTTGAAAAACAAAAGAAAATATCTACTTATTAAATTAAATTTAATATTAAATTATATAATTAAAATTAAATTATTAAATTTAATTTTATTTAAAAAATTAAATTAAAAAATAAATTATATTATATTATATTAAAAATTTATTAATTTAATAATTGGAAGGATAAAAACCTGATATCTGAAATTGCTGCACTATACAACAATTTTAGAGAAAAATTATATTTATTCATGTGAATCTCACATCTAAAATCGCTATATGTCAAAATAATTTTAAAAAGTATTCCAATTTTATAAGTAGTTTATGACATACCTAATTTTTGTAATTATTTTTTAAAAATATATTATTAAAAAAAATATTTCAAATTTCTTTTCATTCAATTCAATTTTCATGACTTTCAATTTAATTTTTTATGCTTTTACATCACAGAAATTTGTCCCTCTCATTATCGATCTTATGAAAAATGACAGCACTAAAGTAAGCACGGGGGCCCAACACATTATTAAAACAAATTTAAATTGCTTAACACCTGTAATTTGAAGTATTCATGTTCGTCGGTGCATCATTTTCATGCTGCCCATGGCTTTCATTGAGTGCAAAGAACCAGAGGAGGGTTTTTCCTTTTTTTTTTTTTTAAATTTCAATTTGATTTTAATTGACTAAATTAAAAGTTGCTTTATTTTAAGCTATAATTATTTGGTTCATTATTGATAAAGCTAAAAATGCCTTTATCCTGTTAAAAATAAGAGTTAGTGGTGATGTGATCGATCGAGCAACTGAACCTGCAAAAAAAGGGAGGGTGCCCGATCGAACCTGGGTTTAAGCACTTCGAAACTTAAGTTAGTAACTTGGAAGTAAATGCTGAAAAGAGAAAGAATTTTTTAGGAGTTCAATACCTTGTGCAATCATGTTTTTGGCTATTTATAGGAGATCTTTTGGGAAATGGGTACTTGAGTGCCTTGGGGAGATGATAGCCATCAGTTAGAGTAGGTGAGCGGCGATGTGACTAGGAGTAGGTGAGAGTGTAGGCGTTGGCTCGTGTCAGTGGGCTAACAGGACAAGACGTCCCATCGATCCGGTCGAAAATCACATTTTCCTATGTTATCTTCTAGCTCACGCTACTATTTACCAGATTTGGGCCATCCCAAATACCGTTGGGCCAAAATGACGAGGCCTTTAAAGATGTAATTTCTGCGGTTATCACTTATCCCCCCCAAAACAGGTCCGATCGAACGAAGTGCATATTCGGTTATATTGACGAGATTGTGAAGTTTAGAAAGGGGGCCGCTCGATGCGCCTGTTTACTTCGAACAGCTGTCTTGCATTCAATATCGCACGTATTTTTAGAACAATGCTTCATTATTTACAATCGTGTCGACGAGTTGAAAACACGTGGTGTTTATCAGACGGAGAGGCTTTGGAGCATTCTGGAAGCTTTTTACTTGTACAAGAGAGAGGGAGCTTGAGGTAGGCTTTCTTCATTTTTCAACAATTCCTAACGAAGTTCTGCCAAAATTTCGCTGCGGCCTAGGAGTGTCGGTGGGATTAACCAAGTAAGTGATCCTTCCTTTCGACTTAATTTTTCATTCATCACATATACATTTTTTATTTCCCTCTCTTCGCCAATAGAGAATGGCTTCAAGCAGTAGCCCACAGATAGACAAAAGTTTCTTGGAGGATTATAGAAATCATGAGCTGCTTGCTCAGCCCTCGCATCTGACGAAAGCGGATGTAGCGAAGACTGTGTACTGCTTTTCGGCTGATGTGTCGGTGATGGCTTGCCCTGCCTCCATGGCAATCACGGAGGGACCATTTGGCCGTGAAATGAATGAATGGTTTATCTGCCCTTTATGGAGTTTGGATGCAGGCTTAAGGCTCCCCTTTGGGGCATTTGAATCAACGTTACTCCAAGGCTATGGGATTGCTCCCAAGCAATTGACTCCGAACGGGTGAAGGATGGTGTCTTATTTTAAGATTTTATGCCAAACAGAGTTGGTGCCTCCTACCTTGGATCTTTTCACACACTTTTTTTATATTTTCGATCGAACCAGCGCATTAGAATACTGTTTTACCAGCCGGCGGGGTCGAAAGCTTTTTGATGTTCCTTCTTCCATGAAACACTTTAGGGAGAAATATTTTTTAGTGGGTATGGCTGGTGGCTTTGGGGTATCGTTAATTCGATCAAATGAGGCTACCGCTCTGAACGATCATGCTGTCGGCCGGTTAATGTATGAAGCTGACATTAAAAAATTGTTAGAAGCCATGGAGAGAAACGACGGGCCTTACGACTCCATTTACCTTCTAGGAACTCAGAATGAGCTCGCAGGCTCTAATGCTGGCACCAACACAGAACGTGAGCGTTAGTATTGGAATATAGAAAAGAATGATTACTTTTGCTAAGTCGCGTGCTGTGTGTGCGTTCGTATTATCGAATTTTAAACAAGATACTTATCTTTATTTTGTTCGTGCAATGTAGCTGTAAACGAGATGGCCGGAGGCGAGGAGATCGCTCGACAATTAGCCGATCGGCCAAAGGCTAAGAGGGAGGTCGATCGTTTGGCCAAAGAGGAGAAGAGGGAGAAGAAGCAAGGGATTTTACCTGCTTCGGAGGTTCAGGCTTCCAAAGACGCTACTAATAATCCTCTTGTTACAATAACAACTGCCTCCTTCGCTGTTGCAGTTATTGTTCCTGCAACCCATCATCCCCGAACAACTCCGGGCCCATTGCTTTCCGCTCAGATAGTAGCGAAACAACATCCTCTTAGGTGTCGGTTATTAACAGAGCCGGACGAAGAAGGGGCACAATCATTTTCCTCCGACCGGACATCTTTTGGACGATTGAGCTCTCTGATAGATGAGATGGCAAAGAAGAAGGCTGCCGAGGCTGTAGCCGCCGTTGATGCCCGGGTTGCTGCTCAGTGTAAGGTGGTGGCTCGAGATGAGCCAGGCCGGCGTTCCTCAGGGAGGGGTTAGGAGAGTCGGGCACCGTCCTTGAAAGATATTCTGAAGGAACGATTTGGCGACGACTGGTCTGTGACCAACAAGGATGTGCCGGCCTTCGTTTGCCAAGGTCTTGCTCAAGAGAGCGATTTTAAAGTGATGACGGAGCTTGGTTTCCTCTCCCAGGAGTGCGAGTTATTTCAACAACAGAATCTGGAGGTAACCCTTGAATCTTTTCATTTTTACTCCACCACCCCCTTTTCTTTCTTCTTCTCTCTTTTTTTTATATATTCCTTCATTTTTCGTTCACAGCTAATGAAAAGGGGGTTTCACATACATGACATGGCGGCCTATGCCCGGGCGAAGTGGGAGGATGTCGCTCGACAAATGAGAGAGACTGAGGCCGCCAGCGCCGTGGCGAAGAGGGAAGTTGCGTCTTTAAAGTCGAATATGGAGGGACTAAAAAAGGAGAAAATCCAGCTGGCTCAAGACTTTAAGTCCCGACAAAGCAATATGGATCACCTGAAAGGTGAGTGCTCTCAACTAAAAAGCGATTGCCTTCAAGCTAATGCTGACAGGGAGAAGGCATTTGCAGACAAAGATAGGGCTTTATCAGAGCGCGACCTTCTCCTATCAGAAAAGAATTCCTTAGAGTCGGTCTTGGTGGAGAAGGAAGCAGCTTGGACTGAAAATTTGGCAAGAGCACTAGCTGCTAGGGAGGAGGAGGTTCTTGATAAGTTGGGCGAGGCTCAGGGAAAATTGCTAACTCTGCTGATTTATACGGTCAGGCAGCGATTTCTTGAAACTAACCTTGATTGGATGAAGGATGTGGGGCCTTTTCCGACCCTCCATCTAGTGATGATGATGATGAGGAGGAAGGGTGTCCGGCCGGAAGGACTGAAGGGGACTTGCCGACCATATCCGAAATCGTTCTTCCTTCTGTCGCAAAGCCTGGGGTGCCGTCGTTGTCGAAGTTGGAACCTATTGTAACTTTGCCAAAAGAGCCAACAAGCGGCCAGGCTACCATTGCCGAGCCCCCAACTGAGCCGATTGGTGCTGCGGGAGAAAGCCTAGATACGGAGGCTTAACCTCCTTTTGTTTTGTAAAGAATTCTTGTATGTATGTATAATATTCTACTTGCCATACATTTGTTGCTTTATGTTGCGAACTTTACTTTGAGGTGACATTCACTATGAATTTTTTTAAATGAAAGACAACTTGTTCGTAAAGTACGCAAAGTCAATTGAGGAGAGTAGGGGGGTACTTCCTGAATCACGGGGAATCACACATCGTGTCGCTTGTTGGTTATACGGACAAAAACACTAATTGACAGATCGCTTGCTGACCGATCGGTAGGAGATCTTACCTCACTTTTTCGATGGTGGGAGGGTCCGATCGGTATAAAACCGCGATAATTCAACTCTTTCAGTCGTAGTAGGCGATTTTACAATTTGAGCAAATATTAGAACCTGTCGTACGATAGAGTGGCGTTGTATTTTTCGCGTATTAAGCATAAGGGAGATATACGTTGATGGAGATAATATATTAATCTGCTGCGTTTCTTATTTGGAGAACGGAGTAAATTTAATTAGAGAAAACTTTTCGTGTTTAAGATGAGTATTTGAGCTACATCTTGTCGTGGGAGTCGTAGTGGAGAAAATCTTTCGCATTGTGAGCTTGAGACAAGCTTAGTGAGTAATTCATCCTTGAGTTAATGGAGAATGAAGTAAAGCTGACAACCTACAAGAGAAATCAGAACTAACAAACAGACGAGTGAATAAAAACATACCTTTTCTGAAGACGAAGGAAAATGGAGAAAGTGGAGAAAACAGAGAGAATATTCTTTATTGAATATAATACACAATTATACAAGGTACTTCTTAGTACCTCGACGTTCCAGCTTCTGGGGATATCCGACCCTTCAAGGGTTTTGAGTTTGTAAGTGCTGGAACTTAAAAACCTTCGAAACTTCATAGGGGCCTTCCCAATTTGGCATTAACTTCCTTACTCTGGCGTTTTCCGAGCTAATATTTGCCCTTCTGAGCACTAGATCTCCCACATTAAAAGTTCTTGCCTTTACTTTTGTGTTGTGGTATCTAGCGATTCTTTGCTTATAGGCGGTAATTTTGGCATAAGCGTCTTCCCTCTTTTCTTCTACTAGGTCCAGATCTTGACATCTATTCAGGACATTTGCTTGATTAGAGTAGAACATTGTTCGATAGGAGGAAAGGCCAATCTCTACAGGTATCATCGCTTCGGAGCTGTAAATGAGGGAAAATGGCATTTGATGGGTGCCGGCTCGTGGGGAGGTCCTGTAGGACCATAAGATGCTCTGTAGTTCTTCAGTCCAGTTGCCTTTTGCCTCACTGAGTCCCTTTTTTAAGCCTTCTAGGAGTGTTCGATTGGAGACCTCTGTCATCCCATTGCTTTGAGGATGAGTGATGGAGGTGAACCTAAGGCTGACCTTAAGGCCTTGATAGAAATCTCTGAAAATGGAACTGTCGAACTGCTTGCCATTATCTGTAATAAGAATGTTAGGTAAGCCATACCTGTAAATGATGTTTTGCCAAACGAAGTTTCTAACTCTTTCTGCCGTAATTGTGGCCAAAGGCTCGGCTTCAATCCATTTTGAGAAGTGGTCAACGGCAACAAGGAGAAATTTCATTTGCCTTTTTTCTTGGGGGAAAGGTCCTAGAATATCCAAGCCCCACTGGTCGAACGACCAAGTAGAACCGATTGGCATTTGGTCTACCGCCGGCTGCCTGATGACTATTTCATGTATTTGGCATTGCTGGCATCTCCTCACCTTTTCTTGGGCATCTTTGAAGATGTTCGGCCAGTAGTAGCCAGCTTGGAGCGTTTTCCTTGCTATGGCCCTACTAGCTTCATGCGCTCCGTAAATACCTTCATGGATTTCTCTCAGGATATAATCTCCTTTCTCTTTCTGGCTTTCGCCTTGTCTTCAGGTAATTGTCCCGTTTGTAGGTATCGTTCGATGGAACTCATCCATGTTTCCTAAATCGGCTCAATTTTCATCATTTCTGGTTCGTCTAGGGAGGAGTTCGGTTGATCGATGATGGTTATATTTTCTTCCACCATACCTTGCTCGGCAGCAGATATTTTAGCGAGCCGATCGGCTGCTAGAGTTTGATCTCTTGGCACCCTTTATAAGATCCACTCAGATCCGACTTCTTTAAGCGCCTTGAGCGCCACTTTGACCTTTTCTAGGTATCGAATCATATTGACTTCTCTGGCTTTGAAGGTGCCTAAGACTTGGCTTATTACGAGCTGGGAGTCACTTTTGATGGTGATAGAGTCCGGCCGAATGGCATGAAGCAACCTCAATCCGTGCAGAAGGGCTTCGTACTCTGCCATATTATTTGAAATTTTAAATTTGAGCCTTATTGCGTACCTGATAACAATGTCGAGGGGACCCACGATTATAATACCGGCTCCTCCTCGGTTATCATTCGTGGCCCCATCTACAATCATTTTCCATCTGGTGGGCTGTGGGTGACTAGTTATTTTGTCGCCGGAGAACTCTGCAACGAAATCTGCTAGAGCTTGGGCTTTGATTGCTTTTCTGGGTTCATATCTCACATCCTATAACTGAAGTTTGATCGCCCAACCTACCATTTTTCCCTCCAAGTCGGGGGTCTGGAGAATTTTTCTGATTGGTTGACTGGAGCGAACGACTATTGTATGTGCCTCGAAGTATTGTCTCAGCTTCTTTATGCACGTCATAAGGGCGATGACGAGCTATTCGATCGGGCCTTTTTTCAATTTCAGGCCTTTGAGCACTTGACTCACATAATAGACTGGTAGTTGTTGGGTTCCTTCTTCCTTGACTAGGACATCTGCAACAGCTTCACCAGAGATTGATAAGTACAGATATAAATTCTCACCTGAAAGTGGTTGGCTCAATAAAGGGGGGTTGGTGAGGAACTTTTTTATCTCACTAAAAGCTTGTTAACAATCGGCATCCCAATTAAAGGTTTCATTCTTCCTCAATTTTTTGAAGAAAGGAGTGCATCATTTGGCAGAGGAAGATATGAATCGTCCGAGTGCCGTGATTTTGCCATTCAGCTTCTGAATATCCTTCACGCTGTTTGGTGGTTGCATCTCTAAGATCGCCTTGATTTTATCGGGATTGGCTTCAATCCCCCTTTGTGATACCATGAAGCCCAAAAATTTATCCGAAGACACCCCGAAAGTGCACTTGTTAGGATTGAGTTTCATCTGGAATTTGTTCAGTGTATTGAATATTTTCGCTAGATCAGCAGGATGTTCTTCGGGATTTTTGCTTTTGACGATCATGTCGTCTACGTAAACTTCCACATTTTGCCCGATTTGATCCTTGAAGATTTTATTCATTAAGCGCTGATATGTGGCACCTGTATTTTTCAATCCGAATGGCATAGTTTTGTAGCAAAAAGTTCCATCATTTATGATGAAGATAGTTTTTTCCTGATCCAGTAGCCACATCATGATCTGGTGGTATTCGACGTATGCATCTAGAAGGGAATAAATGGCATGACCAGCAGTGGCGTCCACCAACTGGTCTATACTGGGTAGGGGGTAGCTGTCTTTTGGGCATGCTTTATTAAGATCTGTGAAGTCAATGCACATTCGCATCTTTTCCGACTTCTTTTTGACCAAAACAACATTGGCTAGCCAGTCGGGGTAGTCGACTTCTTGGATTGTTCCTGCTTTCAATAACCTGTCTACCTCTTCGGAGATGAATCTTCTTCAATCAAAAGCATGCCTCCGTAATTTTTGCCTGACCGGAGTACAGGTCGGATCCACGTTAAGTTTATGGGTAATCACGTCGGGGTCGATCCCGGTGATATCTTCTGACTTCCAAGCAAAAAAGCATAGTTAATCATTAATACTTGCATGACTGTTTCTTCGACCTCCGCGCTCATGCTGGTGCCAATTTGGACAGCTTTTCCTTTCGCGAGTATTCTAGTCTTGACTTCTTCTGCAAGATCCATTCTTGGCTCTTCCACCTGCTCAAATTGTTCTACGCCTGGTTCTACCAGCATAGCCTCTTTATGATGCTTGATCATGGCTATATAAGCTTTCCTTGATGCTTTTTGGTTGCCTCTCAAGATGGTGATGCCGCCTCTGGTCGGGATTTTCATTATCATGTAGCGGTGATCGCCCCTGTTTGAAATAATAGAGGTCTGCCGAAAATGGCATTGTAAGCAAAAACCATATTGATAACCATAAATGTTACCTTACAAGCGTGGGCAAGAGCTTCCTGACCGAGATCAACAAACAACTCGACCGACCCTGCTATCGGCATCGTGGTGTTACCCAGGCCAATCAATGGTGTGGCATTTGGTTTGAGCTCCTCGACCGGCAACCCCATTGCTCTATAAGCTTGCAATGTAAGTACGTTCACTGCACTCCCGTTATCTACCAATATCCTTTTTACATCAAAATTATTGATTCGTGCCTTGACGACAAGGGCGTTTTCGTGAGGGAACATTACATTCCAGGCATCTTCAAAAGATATGGTGACTGGGGCCGGCCGTTCGGAAGTTTGGGAGAAATATACGCCTCTGCCTTTTTTTTTCCTGAAGAGATCTTCCCCATAAGACGATCTGTCGGTGATCATATTTATAACACCAGCATAAGGTCGGCGAGGATCTGTATTTTTTGGCTTTCGCCGTTCATCATCGTCATCGTCGTCGGAGTCGTCCCTCCTACGGTCTGTTTGTTTACATGGACTTGCTTCTCGAGCTGGACCTACAAACCTCTTGAGGGAACCCCTTTGCATCAGCCGTTCAATTTCTTCCTTTAGCTGGTGACACTCGTCGGTTGTATGACCAACGTCCCTGTGAAACTTGCAATATTTACTATGATTTCGGGTTTGTCTGGTCTTTTCATCCATCCTTCTGGGCCAGTTCACCCTTTGGTGGTTTTCCTTAATCCACATCAATACTTGTGTGGAATTGGCGTTGAGCGGAGTAAAGGGTCGAGGGTGCAAACCAGCCCCCCGATCAGACCTTGATCGATCCACCTCCTTTCTTTTTCGGAGACTCCTCGAAGTGGAGGCCCGTTCAGGACTTCTTGCTAACCATTCTGAAGTCAGAGCCCGGTTGAATGCCCGTCCGTCCGGGTGCTGCAGCCTATCCAAAATATTACTTCTCCTGCTCCGGTTGGACCTCAAGGCATCATCCAGCTGAATGTGTTGTCTTGCCCTTTCCATCAGGTCGGAGAAGTTGGTCGGCGGCCTTGTTATGATTGATTCAAATAATGACCTATCAGCGGTGCCATTGGCCAGAGCGGTGGATGCCATTTCCACGCTTACATTCCTTACCTCTGACATTGTGGCTTGAAATCTGTTGATATAGTCTCGGAGGCTTTCATCTGTTCTCTGATAGAGATTACACAGATCACTCACGGATTTTGGGGTCCTCGTCTACACAATGAATCGGGTGATGAACAACTCCCTCAGCTGTCTGAAAGAAGTAATTGACCCCTGTGGGAGCTCGTGGAACCAAGTGAGGGCATCTCCTCCTAACGTGGTAGGGAATATCCTACAGGCGATCCTTTCATCGTAGGTGTATACCTGCACTTTTTTTAGATATTCTGCAAGATGTGTAGAGGGGTCAGTTTTACCTATATACCGATCCATTATCACGTCCCGCCATCTGGGAGGTAGCTCCGATTCAGTGATTTCCCTGCAAAATGACGAGGCCGTATCGCCAAAGGTGTGGTCCTTGAATATTCCCTTCTTGGAGCCTGTCAGCTCGAACTGCTTGAGTTTTTGTTTGAACCACCTATCCTCCTTGCTCACGATAGCTAGGACAAATTCATCCCTTCGTCCCCTCGTGCGGCTACGATTGGGGGTGCACATGAAAGATAGATCATCTCCAATGGATGAAGTGGATCGTCTGCTGGGGATGTAGGAGGAATCCCTGCTTGAGGACCCTGCGCCTTTTCTTTTATCATATTTTCTCGGAGTGCTGGCTCTTACTCTCCTGCTATCGTGGGTTCTTGGTTCATTAAGGGAGATCCCCTTGTTCTTCCTTCTCCAGAGTTCTTCAGTCATAAAATCCATTTCGTGGCTTCTTTCGTAAGTCCTGGGCATCTTCTCCTTTTTTAAAGTTTGGACTATACTTTTGGTGAAGTCACTGAGGATGGCACGCATGTCCCTGATGGTGACGGGGGTATCTTCTGGCTGCCGCATGGCTGCATTATTGAATTCTGGGAGAAGGTCGCCTCTAATAGGGGACCTGGGAGACCCTTCTCTTCTCTCCGAGGGCCTAGATCTGCCCTGGCTATGACGATTATGCTCCCCTGAAGTTTCACGCTCGTTAGATCTCGAACTCGCCATTTACCCTCAACGAAAGCACCAAATGATAAAGCTCAAAATGCCTTTATCCTGTTAAGAAGAAGAGTTAGTGGTGATGTCATCGATCGAGCAACTGAACCTGTAAAAAAAGGGAGGGTGCCCGGTTGGACCCGGGCATAAGCACTCCGAAGCTTAAGTTAGTAACTTGAGAGTAAGTGCTGAAAAGAGAGAGAGTTTTTTAGGAGTTCAATACCTGGTGCCATCGTGTTTTTGGCTATTTATAGGAGATCTTTTGGGGAAAGGGTACTTGAGTGCCTTGAGGAGATGATAGCCGTTAGTCAGAGTAGGTGAACGGCGATGTGACTAGGAGTAGGTGAGAATGTAGGCGTTGGCTCGTGCCAGTAGGCTGACAGGACATGACGTCCCATCGATCCGGTCGAACATCACATTTTTCTGTGTTATCTTCTAGCTCACGCTACTCTTTAGTAGATTTGGGCCATCCCAAATACCGTTGGGCCAAAATGACGAGACTTTTAAAGATGTAATTTCTGCAGTTATCAATTATAAGGCTTATAATTCTATGAACATATGCGTAGACTTGACCGGATCATTATCTATCATTTGTATTTTTAAATGCAAGTTAAACTTTTATTAATAAAAAAAAGTATATTTATAAAATATAAAAAATTTTAAAATATACAAAATATACAAAAATAATAAAATTATTGTAGTATATTTTTAAATTTTTTTTGACAAAAATAATATATAATAATAATATACCGTGAGTAATTTACTTTTTATTAAAAAATTTATTACATCTATTGTCTGTAAACAAACTGTCGAGCCAACTCTCACACACAAAAAATACATATTTCAATTAGAAAAGATGTAAACTTGCATAGAGAAGATAACAGCCTTTGCAGAATGACATTTAAATAACATTTCAGAACCAACATTTCAACATCACCGAAACTGGAAAAATAATTTGCAACTTTTTATTTAGTATCAACCATTATGAGGACAATGAGCGTTTGATTAAGCTCAGGAGGAATTCTGGCTTAAAGTCGAGAGCCCATCCACCTCCTCTAGAACTAGACGTGTGGAAGAAGAACATGCAAATTAAAAATAAAAAATAAAAATAAAAAACAACAACAAACTAGACATGGCCTTGCAATTTCACCGGTCTTTTCTACCAAGGAGTATAAACTTATTAAGGAAATTAAAAATAAATAATCACACACTCATATATGAATTACTTAATTATGCATGAAGGTGAAGCCTGAACCACTGAGTTTGTGGTCCACTATCGAATCCAGGCGAGCCGCCATCTCAGGTGTGAGCTCATTCTGCCAATCTCCAATCTTCCCTTTTCTAAAATAGATATTGTTACTGATACCCACAGCCGTGTTTTCCCTATGCGTTCCACTTTTATTCACTTCAAGATTGCTGAGATTCTCAAAGCTACACATCTTTATAATCTTCTCCATTATTCCATTCTCTTCTTCCTCCAACCTAAAAGGATACCCAATGAATTCTGCTAATTTCTTCACGTAAATAGTTGTATCTTTTCTCATTTCTTCGTATTTCAAGAAAAGAATCTTCTCTGGAAAATCCATTTTTGCTTTCCAATACCCTAAAACATGGTCCCAGTAGGGTCCATAATTCGAAATCCCTTTGCAGAATAGCTCAAAAGCTTCTTCAAGAGAAAGAGTCTCAACATTTTCCTTACTTGATTTCCCGATCCTCACCGTAAAGTGCCACAGAGAAACAAAAACATCCTTTGGATCCCTGCAAATATAAACAATTTTACACCCACAATCAAGAATTGATTTTGGTAAAGAATTATAAGGAATGTGTGTGCCCACAAGTGGAATTTTCATATCACGGTTGGCGGAATCTTTTGCAAGATCTAACTCCAAAAATGGAATACAAGCGTGTGGCGTCTTCTTCAGTAAAGGACTAGTAGAATCATGGTACAAAGATCTTGTAGCAATGGCATAAGTGAGAGCCTTAAGCCAAGTTGTGCCTGTCTTGAGATGACTAGCCACTATTATATCAGTGGAGTTAGCCTTAAAATTTTCCTGGGCAGCCATAATTCCTTCCAAGAAAGAATCAAGGTACCAACAACCTTGATATTGGTAGACATTGCTAAAGGAATACCAGTTTTTATCTCTCGGTAGGCTTGAAATTATTTCTTTGTATTCGTTAACATTGCCATCCTTGCAATCATTTTTTAGGGAACAAAAAGAGGATGATTCCATTTCTGAGAAATGAAGTTTATAAATCTTTTTGATACAAAATGGAGAAAGCTATTACTAATTTATATACAAATCAATAAATTCAGGTTTGGCTTTAGCTCCTCAACTTGTGAATTTTCTATAATATATATCACTGAATCATTATTTTACAAAAAGAAAAAAAATTGTGCAATTATAAATTTATAATATTAATTAAATAAACATAAATGCATCCGTCATGATATTTTTTTTTTTGACTTTGATTGATTTTTTGAATTACGACATAGACCAAGTAAAAACAAAATAGCCATCCCAAGGGTCTGCCTGTGGAAGATTTTTTTAAAAATAGTGGTTTTTTAAATTATTGAAAAAAATCGTACTACGATAATTATATTTAAAAAATTAGTGCATTAAAAATAGGATATTTTTTAGAATAATATATTTTAAAAAATATTTACAAAAATAAGGTATGTCAGAAAATATTTACAAAATTGAGGTAGAGTACAAAATCGCTATATCACACAGCAATTTCAAATATGAAATTCATAGGTAAATTCTGACTTTTTCTTTTGAAACCGCTACAGTCTGCAGCGGTTTCAAATGCGGTTTTAAAAGTGTCATTTTTTATCGTTTTTGTTATTAAATTAATATATAATGATGAAAAATAATATTAGTTGTCACTTATAGATTAATTGATATGCATTTTTTGTGAATTTGTAGGAGGTTGTGAGTTCAAATCCCACCAGCTGTTTTTTTATAGTATTGAAATTAATTGACAAAATTCATAACTTTGTTTTTGAAATTTAATATTTTATACTTTAAATTTTTTTATTTAAAATTATATATTAATTTATTTAATTTTTATGTATTTATATATTTAATCTCTATATTTTAAAAATTATATATTTGATCTATGAATTTATTTAAAAACAACAGAGTTTAATTAAAATACACTTTATTTTAACTGCATTTATATTAAATTATCGTTTACATTATTCATTTTTAAATTTAATATGTTATTTTAGAGAAATTTAAAAGCTTAATAGATAATTTTAAAAATATAATAATTTAATGTATAAAACCGTGTTTCTTTATTCTGTGGTAGAAATTTATTAGTTCCATTAATTGTGTAAATTTATATTTGTGCTAAATAATTTTTTAACAAAAAATAATATATTTTTAAAATATTCAAAAATATTATATATTCAGAATTTAAAGCTGAAATCTCTAGCTATGACGTAAATATCTCATATTTTCAAGTTCTAGCAGCACTATTTACTAAAGTCAACCATTAATGTTTGATTGATAATATAAAAATCATATTTGCAATTGTCGTAATGAAAATTATAACTAATTTCATTTCTTTTATCATTGATTTTTTATTTGTGCTAGAATTTGAAATCTCGTGAAATTAAAATAATATTAATAGTATTTACTATTAAGCTATATCTTATGGACTTACTCTTATCTGTACTGTATATTTGCATTTAAACATTATAATTTTAAATTTAAATAAAATTATTGTTTAATTATCAAATAACATATATCATAATCAAATAGTAATTATGGTAAATTTTTATATAATTATTTATTATTCAATTAAGTTGAATTACTGCAAAGAGCAGTAAATTAAAAAAAAAAATAGTAAAAGTGAAAGAGAGCATGTAGGGGAACTGGGGTCCACACTTTGAATCCTAAAATCAGGAAGCGGGATTTACATTTTGGAGTGCGCTCCAGCTGCAGGAGCGGACTTCAAATCCAAATTCAAATTTACGAAATTCTAATTATTATTTTTTAATTTGTAAAAAAGAAATTGAAAATATATTATAATCTTAATATTATATTTTTAAAATTATCTATTGAGTTTTTAAATTTCTCTAAAATAACGTATTAAATTTTAAAATGAATAATATAAACGATAATTTAATATAAATGCAGTTAAAATAAAGTTTATTTTAATTAAACTCTGTTATTTTTAAATAAATTCATAGATTGAATATATAATTTTTAAAATATATAAATTAAATATATAAATACGTAAAAATTAAACTTAAAGTTCACAAAGGATGCATACTTGGTCTACAAGTAACAACTAATATTATTTTTCATCATTATTTATTAATTTAATAATAATAATGATAAAAAAAATGACACTTCTAAAATCGTTACAGCCTGCAGTAGTTTTAGAGCCTGAAACAACTGTAAACTTTAATGGTTTCAGAAAAAAAATTCAGAATTTACTTGTGCGTCCCACATCTGAAATTACTGTCTAACGCAGCTATTTTGTACTCCATCCTAATTTTGCAAATATTTTCTGACACATCTCATTTTTATAAATATTTTTTATTAAAAACACATTATTCTAAAAAATGTCCCGTTAAAAATCGACATAAAAAATACATATTTTTGTTAGAGTGGGACCTACAATAATAGATGAAAAAGGTGTCAAAAATTAGTATAGAAAGTGCCAATTTCTATCAGAATTCTTATAGTTTTGATAGAAATAGACACTTTTATCAAAGCCGATTGTTTTAAAAAAGTTGTCAATTTTTTTTTTATTGTACAAAGAAAGCCATTGGGATCTTGAAGACTTGAGAGCTAGAGATTAAGCATGGACTGATTAATCAGTTAATTAATAATTTTATTAATTAGTATATTAATTTTAGATAATCAGTATATCGGTTTTTAACCATTTTTTTGATAGATTTATTAATTAGCCACTAAAAAATTTTAACATATAAATTTAATAAATTATATAATTTTTAATATTATTTTAGTTAAAAATACTTTAAAAATAAGAAAATACGAATTAAATATAATATTCATTAAAAGAAGCAAAAAAAATTTCATAATTAATTATAAAAATTAAATATATTTAATATGAAACTAAAAACAGAGTACTAATTATACACATGTAATAAATAAATAGTAGTAATAAAAGGTAATTTCAATATTTATTTACTAAAAATATGTATTATAATAATATTTTAAAAATTTATATATCATAATATTTATAAATTACAAAAATATTAAAAATTTAAAATATAATATATAAAAAAATATACATATTGATTAACCGTCAATTAATAATTAAACGTTGATTTTTTGCATGTTTCTTATCTTTTATTAAATTTGGAGATACTAAATAATCGGAATGTAAAAAATATATATAAAAAATTTGAAACATAAAAAATTTGTATGATTGTTTTTTTTAAATAATTGGACGATTGAATATTTATGATGAATTCAATATCATAAGATTAATGGCTCTAATATTATATTAAAGAAATTAAACTTATGCTTAATCTAATTTTGAAAGAAACAATTATAAAAAATAGTACAATCTTATTGTAATCAGTTATATGAAATACTTATTCTATATTTGGTAAGAGTTTATGGATTGTAATGTATTAAATAATATAATAAATTAAAAAAATGAAATATAATTGTAATTATATTATTATGTTTGGTTATATTAGTAATGTAATGATTAATAATGTAAATACTAATACATTTCTATATTTATTTGAGAATATGGGGTGGAAAATGGTTGTAAATCTCAAATGTGTGATGCTTATATAGGACTTGATCAATGGCCGTAATTTGATCATCAAGTTTTTCATCAAATAGCCATGATTAATCTACTTGTCCATTTATAATTGGTTCAATTTATTTTGTTATAAAATTTTTACCAAAATTATTTTAAAAATATCCAAAAATATTATTTAGGTTGTTTTTAAAATTTTAGCCTAAAACGAGTTCGTTTCAGTATATTTTCAAAGCCTGTAATTAAATTACGGGTCCAAAAACTAAATTTTCATAATTATCCAAAAATTAATTTTTTATTTTTAAAAATTCATTTAAATTATTTCAAGAGATTTCATATGATCAAAATAATTTTCTAAGATCCATATAATATTTTCTAGTCGGTCAAATGTTTTGTCAACTTTTGACAATTTCGCTACTTATTTTTATTTATGACTTTTGGTGATCTAAATAACTTTATTTTTATCTTAAATTATATTATCAGACTCGTTATGAATAGTACTTTCAAGTGGTACAATAAAAGTTTTACAAATTTCAATGACTCTCGGCCAGTATTATTCATCTCGATATCACCACTCATCGTCGAAAAGTGCTACTCATACGAGTTATGATTTTGCAGGCATTATATTATCGACAAAATGGTGGTGGCAGCGGCAGTAAAGGTGAAGGGGAGCACCAATAAGATATGGTTTACATTTAGAAAAAAATTATAAGAAATTTAATGAAAAATATCATAAAATATTATTGATTAAGAAATATATCTATTGATATATTGAGAATTACATATGTATTTATGATTATAATATATTATAAAAAAATTGAGTTAACAAATAAAGTAATCAATACACTATCCATTATATTATATTACAATATTTCATATCAAACACTAGCTTAATGTTTTAAGCATTTAATACTTCTCTTATAAAATTTCATCTTAATCTAAATCCACAAATTTTGATGGTAAAAATTTTACGCTACTAATTAATTAAATGCGACAAAGTTTGCGAAGCAAGTTTTGAAATCAAACTAACAGGAATTCAAGATTATATAAAAAGGACATCAATTTATTACTTACTGCATCTCATTTTAAAAGTTTATTTTTTCTATTTTATTTTGTTTAACTTTAAATATTTTTTCAAAATTTGAAAAATAAATTTAGATATATACCCCTATTTATTATATATTTTATTAAATATTTATCTTTCTTATCACTTTCTACTTTTAACTAAAATTAAATGAAATTATTGAAAATATAAAATGATATTTTTATCAATAACTATAATTTTTTTATGAAATTTATATTTATTAATTATTTTCTTAATTTATGTGAAAAATAAAAAAATTACATTTTAAAATGGGACTGATGACAAAACTAACATGTATATATTAATATTAGTATTAATATTAAATGATAAACAGAAACTAGGAAACAAAAGGAAAAAGAAGAAAAGAAAAAAAAGGACAAAGGAATGGAAACATGAAAGAAAAAGAAAAAGAGAAGCAATTTGCACCATATTATAGTTTTTTTTCAATAGTTTGCTTGCCGGTTTTGTCATATTGATTGTATTAGTTTGTAGCCTCATTGCTCAGATTTGTGAAATTGTTCCAAACGATTTCTTACAATTGGCCCTCTAAAATATTTGGGGTGCGTTTACTTATAGAAAATAATTTTTTGTTTTCAGTTTTCTTAAAAAATTGGAGTATTTATTTTTCGTAAAAAATTTAGAAAACGCGTTTATTTATCAACAAATGAAAAACTGCAATGTTTATATATATATATATATATATATATATATATATATATATATATATATATATATATATATATATATATATACTTACATATGTATATGTATATGTATGTGAATATATGTACATACATACACATGTATTTATGCATACATACATATATGTACATGTATGTGTATATATGTACATACATATATATACATATCCATATGTATACATATGTATGTATGTATGTATGCACATACAAGCACATACAGATATATGTATATGAATATGTATGTATATGTATGTACATATGTATATATGTATATGTATGTATATGCATAAATACATATTTATATGTATAAGTATGTATATAGATACATACATGCATGCATGCATGCATGTATGTATATTTGTATATGCATATGTATGTGTATATATGCACACACATATATATACATACATATACATATGCATATGTATGTGTATGTGTGTCTATACATATATATACATATCCATATGTATGTGTATGTGTGTCTATACATATATATACATATCCATATGTACATATGCATGCATGTACTACATATACATATACATGCACATGCATATACTTATGTATGTATGCACATACAAAAACTTACATATGCACGTATATGTATATGTATGTATGTATGTATGTATGTATGTATGTACATATATATATATATATATATATATATGTGTGTGTGTGTGTGTGTGTATTAATATTATTTAGAAAATTTGGAAAATATCTTTTATTAGTTTTTTAATTTTTTCTTTATTTTGGAAAATTGAAAAATTCATTTTCTATTTTAAAAGACTAACAAAAATAAACATGATCTCCATTTTCTATTTTTTGTAGAAAATTTTTCTGAAAAATTGGAGTAATTTTCTGTAAGTGAACATGCCCTTTAAGTTTTGATAATTTTTTTAAAAACAAAAATTTAGCAGTCATAAAATCGGCATTGAATGTGTTGGTTTCTGACATTTTACTGAAAAAATCAACATTTTTGACATTTCAGTTTTTTAAATACTTTTATTATATTATAGTATCATTTTATTAAATAATTTTTAAAAAGACACTATTTTTTCAAAAATCCTGCCTGTGGACCCTACACAAGATTGGTTGTAGGCGGGATCAAAAATTTTTATTTGAGGAGCGAGATTAAACATATTCATAAATACATTAAAATGTATATAATGAGTTATCTAATCTCATTATTTGTAAATTAGGTATTAAAAAAATAACAATGATGATAAATATATAAATACAAAAGATATTTTAAAATTAGATACTATGCATTCCATCTCCACATTTATATAAATAATTATCAATAGAGTTTGAATACATCCGTAACTCTAACAATATTTATCATAATTAGTTTAGGATAGTTAATTCCCAATTCAATTAGAAATAAGAATTACACTAGGGTTTTAACTCTTATAATTTCTATAAATAGGGGTTTGTAAAATCTAAGTGAGATTACTCTCTCTATGCAAAAATTCTCTCCATTCGTCTTCCTCGCTTTACTCCAAATGTATTTAGACTGTGTGTTAGTTGCTTTCTTCCTGACGTACGTGCTTGTGGTTGAAAGCTTGTGCCAGTAACTTAAAAAGAAAAATCCTATCTTTCAACTCGCGCCAAAGGAATCTGTGTTTCAAGAGATAAACGTGTTTATCCTTATTTATTCGACTTACACTTTTTGGGTGCATAAATGCTTACAATTATCAATTAAGATAAATATATGCATTTAAATAAAAATTTCAATAATAATGAGTGAAACAAAATGAATATTTCTCTATTAAATTTATCTACACTTTTTCATTAAATAAAATTCATCCAAGATCACAGATGTAAATTTTAAACAAATACCTTGTAATTTAAATATTTTTTAAATTGATCTTTCAACTAAAAAAATAAACTTGAAAAAAAACTAAAAAACTAAAAAAATCCTTATGACTTTGACTTTTTTTTAAAAGAAAAAAAATGACCCCACCTTATTTTTAATGTCACTCTTATCTTTTTTTTTTCTTTTGTGAATAAATTTTTTTATTAGTTGTTGTAATTTTCCACCTCATTGAACCATAATCCTATTTTTTTTTTGCTCATAATCATTTTTACAGTAAATTTTTTTTGCAATTTCTTCCTTATAACTAGATTGTAAGGCAAAAAGTCTTTCTCCATTCTCTATTGCAAAGTTAAATAATTGTGATTTTTTTTGGATTTAAATTATTAAGCCATTTGAGTTGAAATTTATTTTGATTATGTTTGACTTAATTCGTGCTATTATCTATTTAATTTTTTTTAAAAAGAGCTAAATTTAAGATTGAATTAACTATAATTTTATAAATCCTCAATTATTGATTTTAGTGCATATGTGTATATATATAACACACTATTTTTTTCTTTTTTTTTATAAAAAATAAGGTCAAGGGGGCAGTGGCTCTCCAATGGAGGATTGGAAGTTAAGAGGGCAAAATGTAATTTGTCATGAGCAAAAATGAGCACAATAAGGCAACGTTTAGTTCGTTTTATTGTAGTAGGCTATTTAGTATTAGCTTGTATTATATTATACAGTATTTGGTATAAAATTATATTAGTCCGTAATATTTTATACTGCATTGATGTATAATGTTGTACTGTATTATTTTTTAAAAAATATGTAAAATTAAATTATTTTTAATGTTAGCAATTTAGGCAAAAGTATTAATTATAAATTACAATTTTTCGTACATTAATCAATTTTTTTAAAAGGCACAAATTTCTTAAAATACGAATGTATATTAGTAGATAAATTAATAATCAAACAAACAACTTAATTAATAGCATTTAATTATATAGCTGAAATATATTAACAAATGTGCTACTATTAATAATTTTATATATAGTCCAATAACAAATCAAAATAAATAAACTTCATCATTATTATTTTAGACATAATCTAAATAATCAACAAATACATAAAATTCATACATTTTTGTGAAAGATGCAACCTAATTAAAAACATAACTAATGCATTGAATATTTTCTTAATCATCCTTTATTTATCTAAGTAATATTTGAACAAATATCTCCCTAATTTCAAATTTTAGTAATTTGAACGATGCAACATGTTGAGATTTATCTATTATTGCTTGAAAAATGTCAAGATGATCTTCAGGAGAAAGACTTGTTGCCTCCAGCTCATTGGAAATGTCAGAACGGTAATCGTTTGCTCTAACAAATTTTTCAATAATAGTAGCAATTTACACAACACTTATTTTGAACATTTCTCTAAATAATTCCATACTATTGTCATTATATTCATCACCTACCTTGTTTCTTCTTTCTCTTTCTTATTCGAGATGTATTGGTAGATACATTTGGAACTGAAATTGGTGAAATCTCATCAATATCAATTCCTTGCATACTATTATCATTAATGTTACCTAAATTTTTATCTTCAAGGTCAACTACATTTGCCATATCAGTTGGTGTTTCTACTTCTTTACCAATTGCTCTATCTTTCCCAAATATATTAGCAAGCCGATCAATTATTGGAAAGTGTTTTCCTCTCCATCGCACTGCATTATTATTGTGCTACAACATACAAAAAAGTATAATAAATTATATTTAAGTATTATGAAAAAACTAAATACACGAACGATAAAGTTTTAAACCTAGATATAAGCTTGCCATGCCTCATCCCTATCAACCCCAATACATTTGGTTATGTCATTCCAAGCAAAATCACTCTTGTTTATCATGTCATAAACTATTGCATTTTTTTCCATTTTCTCATCTTTGAATCTATATAGGGATTAACTTTTAATCCACAATCTGGATGTAACTCTTACATCTTTTTTTCAATGGCTTTCATGATTCCAGATCTGAAAGTACCATTTTCACATTTACCACTATTAGCAACCATTTCTTTAAGAATTTTTAATAGTGACTCTTCTTCATTCTTACTCCACGTTCATCTCATTCCTTTAGATTGAGAACTTTTTTCAATATCCATTCATAAATAATAATTTTAAATATATAAATATTATTCATATATAATGATTGCACAAAGAGGACTAGGAGTAAAATATTCTAATATAAACACATAAAAATATTAAATTAAATAGAAACATAATCCATTTAATAAATATATATATATTTTAATCATCAAAATCACAAAATAATAGTATATGAATCAATGTAATAAATTTATAAGGCACCATTAATGTTGTCTATGTGCTTTCCACTCGTCATACATCTTCATAGCTAAATTAGTCCTCCAAGTAACCCATTGATTAGATGATTCATCTGTACTTAAGAAATCAATCTCATGATTTTCTTCATCATTATCTAAATTTTTTATTATTCACTCTAACAGATCAACATTTATTTCACCTCTAATAAGGTTATGCAGTGAACAACAAGCAGTAATGATTCAACATTGTATCTTAATAAGATAAAAAGATGGACTTCTTAATATAACCCACTGTATTTTAAGCAAACCAAAACATCTTTCTATTACATTTCTAGCCGAGGGTTGTTTCATATTAAAATATTCCTCAAATTAGTAGGTTGACTTCCTTCTTTCCATTTTGATAAATGATAACGGGTACCCCTATACGGTGCAAAAATCCCCTCACCATTTGTGTACCCACCATCAACAAGATAAAAGTTTCCTAAATAAAAAAATATAATTATAAACAATTTTTTCTTAATATATATTTAATATAATTTAAATATGAATTTTTATTTACTTGTAGGAACCTTAAATCCATTTTATCTATTTAATGCATCTTGAAGGACTCTAGAATCAGATGCAGATCCTTTCCAGCCAGGTAAAAAAAATATAAACTTCATATCACGTGAACAAACATCGAGTATATTAGTTGCAATCTTTCCTTTTTTAGTATAATATCAGGTTTGTCGCTTTCGCCCACGTGAACCTTAATATAAGTTCTATCCAATGCTCCTAAACAATTCTAATTTTTTTTTATATAGAACAATATTCAACAAATAAATGCCAACTATTAGTGATGATAAAAAAGTCTTGAATTATAAATTAATTTATGTAGTTAATTTTTATTAACTAATCTTAAACTATTTCCACCTATCATCAGTTCAATTATCTTGGATAGGTTCTGGAACATGAAGCAAAATATTTTGTAGTTGTAAAACTTCATTTAAAATACAATTAAAATGCCTACTAATACTATCACCCAACCTAAAAAATTTAGAGAAATTGTACGATTTTTCACGTGGTGGGTAGGAATATGTAAAAATATATATACTTTCTCCTCTAATCGTACCGATTTATCATCTTTAATCTTTCTATAAGTTCAAAGCAGGTCACATAGTATTCAAAATATTCTTCTATCTATTATTAATTGATTAATACAATGTAAGTCATCGTTCTCAATTATGCTATTCACATAAGTAAAATGGACTTAATCATCCTAACAGGTAAAGTTACACCTTCAGAACTCTAATCATCGAAAGTGAGCTCAACAATGTCCATCTCAAGTGTAGCACATGATGAATTTGGTATAGATTTAGAGTAATGAGAACTAACAAATGGTAAAGGAATGGGATTTGTTGATGCAGACATATGTGAAGAACTACATGAATCAAGAAAATTATTAGAAAAAGGCAACCAAGAATCAAATATATTAAGAGCATGTGATATAGAAGTAAGAAGAGATGAAGATTTAAAAAGAAAAACAGTCTCATAAAAAATGACATGACAAGAAATGAAAAATTTGTTATTAAGGGGATGGAAACACTTGTATCCTTTATGTTTTTCACTGTATCCTACAAAAACACACAAAATAGTTTTATAATCAAATTTATGATTTCTTGTATCCCATGTATATAGAAAGCATTTAGGACCAAAACCTCGAAGTGAAGTGTAATTAGGATGAGTTCTATGTAATATAAAATATGGTGTGTTAAATTGGAGGGATGAAGATGGTAACCTATTGAAAAGAAAGACTGTTATGCTAAAAGCTTATACTTTAACATCCTAAATTTGCATTTATCATGTACAATATAACGTAGAGTATAAATAATTAACCTAGGATAAAGTTTAGAAAAATCGACGTTGGATAAGATAGGAAAATGGAATCCAGTGTAAAGGTTAAACGTGCTCGGATTAGGGTAATCCGAGGATGGATGATTTATCGGCCAGGTGGCCTAAAAGTAGTTTATGAAAGCAGATATTAAATGAAATTTAGTGGTACAATCGGAGGGGAATGAACTTATAAAAGGGACAAAGAAATTTTTACTCAGTATAATAAAAAGGGTTGATTAAAAGTTTGATTGGACTCTGAAGTAGTGTACTGACCTTGGAAAATTATTTCAATTATATAATTATATTAGTAATAACTAATATGACTTGTTAGAAGTGAAAAATAGGTGTTCTAACAGTTTTGGAATTTCGAGTTTTGGACTAACTATACAAACCATCGAAGTCAGAAGTATAATGAAACGATATTAAAATGGATTAAAATTTTAACCATGTGTTCTTGAATTTATTTTAATACGTGGGGCAAAATTTTAGGATATTCTGACATGGAAAATGGAAATTCAATATTCACGGTAGAAAACCAAGATTTATTAATTAATGGATTTAGTTAGTGTATTTTAATTAATTGAGGACATGAAAGTCATTAATAGAAAGTTGTTATCATATACAAGTAAACCTAGAATAAATAGGTGTGTAGAGATGGAGGATTTGGTGACATGTGGCTTAATTTAAAGCCTTTAGATTTAATAGTTAGGGAATGAATCCTGGCCTCTCCTTTTATCCACTAAAAGACAAAGTAGAAGAGTGTTTTTCCCTTGTTTCTTCACCCAAACCTGAGACCAACATTTGCTTTCCCTCTCCTCCATTTTTGCTCATACAAGCTCTCTCTCTTTAAATCTCTAGCCCAAATTTAATTTTCATAATTAGAATTTCATTCTCTTTAGCCTAGAAAAGAGTTTACATCAAAAGGGAGTCAAGAATTTGAGAAATAAGGTAAAGAAATTTAAATGAAGTTTTGTAATTTTATGGGATTTAGGTAGAATTAATGGGAGAATTTTTATGAGCATATAGGGGATGATTAGAAGAGCATCGTGATAGTTTTAATTTGCTTGAAATCATGATCCAAATATATGAATTTTCTCTCTTAATTTTGGCCAAAAGGAGAAAAGCAAGAGGAAGGGAAAGGCAAGGAGATAAAAGGAAAAGAGAAGGAAGAATAAGAGTAACTCAAGCTAAATTGAGGTTAGTGGATGCAAATTACATCTAATTTGACTATTTTTGTTGAATTTACCCTATTTTTTACATTATGTAACTAGGCTTAATTACATAGAACGATGAAATAATTTAAATTACCATGATATAATGTTAATTTGAGTCCTTAGAAACTTAAAGAAGTGAAGAAATTAAATTAAAAGCAAGTGTAATTGAGTTGGCCGAATAAGGTGCTTAAAGAGACCTTAAAGGAATTTGATCCTTAATTTAATAATTGATGTTATTTGAACAAATAAAGGTATGAGAAATATAAATATGATGATCTGAATAAATTATGAGGACTATATTTAATGACACTATAGTTACATAATGATGAAATTTGTGAGAACTTAAAAATATTAATGTGAATTTGCTATATTACATTTTATTATGTCATAGAATAATTATAAGACTATGTATGATGTGAAATGGGAAGAAGAAAATTTTGAAAGTGAAACTACTCTTAGTAGCCGAATGGTATATATGGATTAAATGACATGATTTAATTATATTTCATGGTATCAAATACATAGAAAAATAATTTTTGAAATATTAAGCTTATATGGAAATAATTGAAAGCATAATATGACTAACATAATGTATTAAGAACAAATAATGGTGTAAAAATATATGACATATAAGAATTTATAATGCCCTTAGTGTTTAGTGGGTGATCCACCTCTAGGATAGTATGGCTAGTCATAGAGGCAATTACCCCGCAGTATTTGTATGATTCGATTGAAAGTGTATAGTGAATGTGATTTGTATTGCTTAGTCGGTTTATTATGTCAAATTACTAGAGATAATCTTATATCCGGGTTGTATGCTTACTCCAGTATATTAGTGTGTGCATCCATTTATCCGGTTCATGATTTTTCATTTGTGTTAACTAGGGGCAAAATGATAATTTAATATGTAAACCAAAATAAAAGAGTAATTACAACAAATTGGATATCATAAATGTGAATAAATAATAAATAAAGTGAAATTTAGGGATTAAACTGTAATTTGCCACCTTAAAAAATTTTGAGGGACTAAAATAAAATTTATGCATATGAATTAAATTAAAAGTCAAAGGAAATCAAACGGGTTAAAATTAAGGTTAGATTGGTCAAAATTGAGAAAAAAAAAATCAACTTTAGGGACCTAATTAAAAATTTTCACAAACTTTTGTAAATAAATGAAATTAAGTGAAGGAAATGGCTAATAAGGCAATTAAAAGTAAATTTATGGTATAAAATGAACAAATTTTGAATTTTATTTGCTATAGAAAATTTTGAATGACAATTTGGTAAATTATGCTTAATTTAGGAAAAAAATAATTAGGTGAAAGTTTATGTAAGTGCATCCACCACTAAGTAATGAGGTTGCTTAGTGCGTGGTTTTATTTTAACTGTGCGTAGGGACAGGTATAATGTTTTGGAAAAATTCAGAATTTGAAGATGTGGCATGGCATATAAATTTTGGAAGCTAATGTGAAGATATTTTTGGAAATATTTTGTATTAAATTTCATAGTATTGGATATGTGTATCCCAATATGTAAATTAAATAGTCTTATATACTTAGTGAAATTAAAATATATGAATGTGTGTTTGAGGTATTTGTGTGCGAGATTGAGATTGATTTAGAAGTGTTATGATTGTTGGTTAGAGTACTGGAGTTGGAGGATGAATATATTGGGGTGTAATTCGAATTTTTACAGGTTTGAGTGGAATGATTTTAAGCTGTCATGTTGTCGAACATTTATTTAGAAAAATAAAAAATTTAATAATACTAAATAAGTATACAATTGATTTAGGCAGTAGGAAATAATAATAATAATAATAATAATAATAATAATAATAATAATAATAATAATAATAATAATAGAAATAAAATATTAGAAAATTGAGTGAGCGACAGGTGTCACATCTACCCATAAAAGAAAGAGGGGTATGACTATGGAACAACATTGTCTTACCTAGTTCACATATGATTCGGTGCCTTCTCTCAGTCATACCTATTTGCTTCGTGGTGTAAGGGTATGAAATCTGATGAATAATACCTGTTGCAGGAAAGTGTGATGATAATCTAGAGTTAACAAATTCTCTTCCACAGTTTGAATGAAAGATTTTTATTTTCGCATTGAACTGACATTCAACATACTGTTCAAATGCTAAATAGGTAACAAAAAAATTAGATTTATGCTTTAATGGAATAATCCAAGTATACTTGGAAAAATCATCAACTAAAATTTTAAACTTGCCAATAGATAAAAAAGGGGGCAAGTCCCCACAAATCACAGTGAATCTTATCAAAAATACCAAAACTAGAATGTTCAAAAAGAGCAAAAAGAATACTTAATTTTCCTAAATGACAACTATCATATAAGTGTTTAGTCCATAAAGGACCTTAAACATCAATTAATCCATCTCCAATTATGATTGAATTAGATCTAAAATATTTATGAATATTAGTCAGCATACCTTGCTTTCTTATCATATGATTTGAAGCTCTTGTATCTGAAGTACATTTTGTTTTGGCAATGGAGTTTTCTAGAGTGAGAGCTACAAGCACTTATGGAATTTCATCATTTTGAATCGATTGTTTTGTTATCCACCAATAATTTTTGCCAATATGACTTGGTTTTCCACAATATTAATAAGTTTTATTACGATACAGATCTTGCTATGTTGCTGTCATACATCATTCTCCTAGAGTTAGTGGTCCATATTATTGTGTAGGGGTGAGCATTTGGTCGGTTAGGTTCGGTTTTGGACAGAACCGATTAAACCGAAAACCGAATTTCAGGAATTATAGGAACCGAACCGAAACCGAACTCTGTGGAACCGAGAACCGAACAAACCGAAATAATTTCGATCGGTTCAGTTCAACCGATTTTGGGTCAACATGTGCTTTTTTTTAAATTGGGCTTTTAACCTATATGGATCCATAAATTAAATTAATTTATATTCAACAAAATAAATTCATTTAAAATAACTAAAATTAAAATAATATACATAAATTTATTATATTTTTTTTATAATAAATACTAATCAAAATTATATTAAAAAATATACTACCAAAATAATATTTTAAAAAATACATTAAAAATACAATAGATCCCCCGGATCATTTATAAGATCCTCCCATAGACAATTTTTATATTTATTTAATTTCATAACAAGTAATATAAAATGACACTTAGATTTCAGATTTTATACGTTGGTCAATCATATGCTCTAATATAATTGAAAAAATTGTAAGCTTTATATGGATAAGAATTAAATTTTAATGCAAATTCATATTCTATTAAAAAAAATTACAACTAAGAATATTAATAGCATATAATAATAATAATAATAATAATAATAATAATAATAATAATAAGAGAATTAATAGCTAATTATCTCTAATAATTGACCATTCTTTTAATAATATATGTATACTGTTATATTTTTGAAATTAAATAATAAAAAATTGTATTTTTTAAATTATTTGAAATTATATTTTTAAAACATGAAAAAAAACTGCAATTTTTAATTTTTTTTTTAAAAAAAGTTGTATCCTACATACTTTTCTAGAAATTATTTATGGCAAAATGGACAATGGGCACCCAGCAGTATTGGTTAGAAAATTGCAGCATCCAAACGACACGTCGTCAGAAGAAATTATATTAAAAATAATTTTCATTATCATTTTTTTATGCCAACAAAATGCCCTCGGAGAACTAATATAGATTCAACTAACAGTAGCCAAACATTTGCCTTAAGAAAAACTTAATAGCCATCACGCGTGCCGTGAGATTCGAACCCTTGACCTCAAGAAGTTTTTTTTGTTTCCTCAACCAGCAGTCCAACTTATGTTATTTGAAATATTAATACTATAAATTATATATATATATAAACTTCGGTTGGTTCGGTTCCTTCGATTTTTCAATTTCAAGAATCGAACCGAATAGATAAAACCGAATTTTTATTTCGATTCAGAACTGAACGAACCGAAAACCAAAAAAATCGAACCAAATGGACCAAATTCAATTCGGTTCGGTTCGGTTTTCGGTTTATGTTCGGTTCTGCACACCCCTATTATTGTGTAGCTGGCGTTAAGTTATCTGAATAGCTATGATCTTGATTTTGAAATTATTGTGCTTGAAATCCACGACCTGAGGAAGCAAAGTTGTTGTTACAGTTCCTTAAATTGGTGTTTTGAGATTGTTTTTTTTGCTAGTTATAAATGGCTAAATGTGGAGTGAGGTGAGAAGGCGACACATCTGATTAGTTTAAAAACCAAGGCTAATCAAGATTTTGCAATTGTGAAATCAACTCAGAGTACGTTGGTTTTGGGGGTTTCAACATTATTGCTGTAAAAGTTTCATTTTGTGGGCCAAGACTTATGAGAAAATAGAATACCTTTTCTTTATCTGGAATTGGTTTCCCACCGGCAACAAGGTTGTCACATAAACCTTTAAAGGTGCATACGTGATCTCCAATGATTTTGTTATCATCCTTATGAAGATAAAGCTAGTTGTTGTCGTAATGTAAATTCTCATTCTTATGAGTCTTGTGCATAAGCATCCTCCAGTGCTTCTTAGATTGCAAGTGTTGTATCTAAACCAAAGACAAGTCTAAGAGTTTTTCTTAGAGAGGGTTTTGATGATCCATCCCTAGAGAAGATGATTAGACTTTTGCTAAGCAGTGAATTCTCTTGTCAACTGTGGTGTAGTATTTTGTGTTTGAATCTTAAGTAGTATATTTTGTCGGAAACGGTATTTCATTAGTGAAATGATCGACTAAATCTGAGCTCTTTGCTAATCCTAAAATCTGTTCTTTCTATAATGGATAATTGGATTGTATAAGCTTTAGTGCGACAAAGTTCCCTACATTCAAAGATAATATGGTCATGGTGATTAAAGAAAAAAAGGACCGATGCTCTGATACTAAGATAAAAAATAGAAATGCAGCACAAGGTAATTATTATTAATTTTATAATTATCCATTTCTTAAATAAAGGTAGCAAACTTTTGAGAGTTATATGTATTTAATTATACCAATAATCGTTACATAGGATAAGGAATGAGAAATTGCTAAACTACTATTATTAGATATTAGGCTTGCTATCAATTAGTTGGAGTTTCCTGTACCTATTGAATTACCATTGCTGTAGGAATTTGTTACTAATTGGAAGCTCTTGTCACCAACCATATCTCTTTTGATAATTTTGTAAGTGATCATCCTTATCGCTCTATGATTTGTGGAATTCCTTATCACTCCATAGACTCATAGCATTGATGGTAAGATGAGGCTGTATGTTGCTAATAATCTATGCCATGTAGACTTCATGCAAAACTTTACCCATTTTGAGTTACAAATGTATATATCGGTATCTTGCATTTTGTGTGCATTTATAACCTATAATAATATGGAAAATTATATCAATTTAATGTATAATATTTTTATGAACTGATATTGAATTTGGATTGAAAAAAAATAGATCAATTGCAATATAAAAGTAACATTTTTTTTTGTATTAAAAGAGAAGATAAGTTACAAGTATTTTTACTTATTGTTGAATCAACTATGGTGCATTTGTGAGAAAAATTACCGATCTCATTCCCATGTAGGTGACAATCAAGAAGGATAATTACAATATATATTCTTTTTCATAAGATGATCCCATTAAGGTCAACTGCATTTGCCATATCACCTGGTGTTTCTACTCCTTTACCAGTTGCTCTATCTTTTCCGAATATATCAGCAAGACGATCAAATATAAGAAAGTATTTTTCTCTCCATCCCACTGCATCAGTATTGTGCTACAAAAATACAAAAAGTATAATAAATTAGATTTAAGTTCTATGAAAAAACTAAATACACGAATGATAAAGTTTTAAACCTGGATATAAGCTTGCCATACCTCAGCGCTATCAATCCCAATACATTTGGTTACATCATTCCAAGCAAAATCACTATTGTTCATCATGTCATAGACTATTGAATATTTTTTTTCCATTTTCTCATCTTTGAATCTATATGGGGATTAAATTTTAATCCACAATCTGGATGTAACTCTTGCATCTTTTTTTCAATGGCTTTCACAGTTCCAGATCTGAAAGTACCATTTTCACATTTACCACCATGAACAACTATTTCTTCAAGAATTTTTAATAGTGACTCTTCTTCATTTTTACTCCACGTTCATCGATTTTTGTTTAGATTGAGAACTTTGTCTAATATCCATTCCTAAATGACAATTTTAAATATATAAAATATTATTCATATATAATGCATGCACAAAGAGGACTAGGAGTAAAATATTCTAATATAAACACATAACAAATATTAAATTAAATAGGAATATAATCCATTTAATAAAAAATATATTTTAATCAACAAAATTACAAAATGATAGTACATAAATCAATGTAATAAATTTATAAAGCACTATTAATATTGTCTGCATGCTTTCCACTTATCATATATCTTCATAGCTAAATTAGTTCTCCAAGCAGCCCATTGATTAGATGATTCATCTGTACGTAAGAAATCAATCTCATGATTTTTTTCATCATTATATAAATTTTTTATTATTTGCTCTAACGGATCAATATTCATTTCACCTCTAATAAGGTTATGCAGTGAACAACAAGCAGTAATGATTCAATATTGTACCTTAATAGGATAAAAAGATGGACTTCTTAATATAACACACCGTATATTAAGCAAACCAAAACATGTTTCTATTATATTTCTGACCGAGGCATGTTTCATATTAAAATATTCCTCATAGTTAGTAGGTTGACTTTCTTCTCTTCACTCTAATAAATGATAATGGATACCCCTATACGGTGGAAGAAAATCCTCTCCATTTGTGTACCCACCATCAACAAAATAAAAGTTTCCTAAATAAAAAATATATAATTATATACAACTTTTTCTTAATATATATTTAATATAATTTAAATATGGATTTTTATTTACCTGTAGAAACCTTAAATCCATTTTGTCTATTTAATGCATCTCGAAGCACTCTAGAATCAAATGCATATCCTTTTCAGTCAGGTAAAACAAATACAGACTTCATATAATATGAAAAAACATTGAGTACATTAGTTATAAACTTTCCTTTTCTAGTACAATATATAGGTTTGTCACTTTTGCCCATGCGAACCTTAATATAAGTTATATCCAATGCTCCTAAACAATTATAATTTGTTTTATATGAAAAAATCAACAAATAAATGCCAACTATTAGTGATGATAAAAAAGTCTTGAATTATAAATTAATATATGTAGTTAATTTTTATTAACCGACCTTAAACTATTTCCACCTATCATCAGTACAATTGTCTTCGATAGGTTCTGGAACATGAACCAAAATGCTTTGTAGTTGTAAAATTCCATTTAAAATATAATTAAAATATCTACTAATAGTTTCACCCGACCTCAAAAATTTAGAGATAATTGCACGATTTTTCACGTGGTAGAAATAATATGTAAAAACATACATACTTTCACCTCTAATCGTACCGGTTCATCATCTTTAATCTTTTCATAATTTAGAAGTAGGTCACATAGTATTCTAAATGTTCTTCTATCCATTCTTAATTGATTAATACAATGTAAGTCATCATTCCCAATTATGCTATTCATATAAGTAAAACGAACTTAATTCCTATCAATGATTTTATCTATAAGTATTTTGCTTCTCCTAATTCGCCTTTTCTTCATATTTTCCATATGAATCATCATCATCAATAGCAACCCCATCATGTGCAAATGCCATATCCTCATGATTATGTAAAATATAACATTTTTTTGATCCATATCTACTCAAATAATTAAAAAAATGAGAAGCATTAGATGTAATAAATAAATTAGAAAAAAAGATCAATACGTAGATAATTTAAATAAAGACAAACAGCAAAGTGGACAATCAAATGCCATAGGGAACAAAAAATAACATTTCAACAAATGGCATGCTTATAGTAATATGTTCCATTTTTAGTAACCAGCTCGATTCTTAGAAAATCCTGACGAGATCAATACACATATAACAGGTTGTGTTTTAGTAACCCATTCATTGTATACAAGATAAATTGTGATTAAATTAGTTCATAGTTAATTTTGTATAGATAAGTAGCATATGTTTGTGATATTTAGAATAAAATTCCATTATGTGAAGAAAATAAAGTCTTTTAATTTGTGATATCAACATTTCTATACTGCTTCCAATTTTCCAAAATAAAATTGAACAAGCCAGTTGTCTATTTCTCACTAATTAGTAATTACTTCACAAATTCATCATTTTCATTAGTCCACAATCTAATCTAGCGTGAAATAGCGAAACTCAAAACTAGAAACTAAAACACCAAAGCCAAAGTTTCCTATAAATGCAATGCAATTTGCCTATTTTGTTATCACATTTAAAGGCTAAGAAGTTTCTCACATCCTCTATAAATAAAGAAGGAGTTTGTAGAAACAATATCAAAGGTTGAAAAGAAAAATGAGGAAAGATAGCAAGATAGTCATGGCAATTGATGAAAGCAAAGAAAGTATGTGAGCTCTTTCATGGTGTTTAGCCAATCTTATGTCTCCTACTTCAAATACTACACTCGTTCTTCTTTATGTCAAGACTATGGCCAAACCAAAGTCAACCAAAATCAAAATCACAAGCCTTACCACATAAGATATAGATATAAAGAAGAATCCATTATTTAAAGCAAAGATACAACGTAAAGAATAAAGATCGTTTAAAACTCTTGCCTCAAATAGCAATACAAATGTCCCTCATAAAATCAACACAAGTAATAGGGGTAATTATACCTAAATTCATCAAACTGAAAACTTTTCTTTTTTCTTTCAATTTAATGTTATTTAAAAAAAAGAAAAGAAAAGAAAAGAAACAACAACAATAATAAAATCTCCATTTTCAGCTAACTCTTACAATGTGTAGCAATTAACTAATTCATGAGAATTAATTTGCTTAGTTCACTGCATAAAATTTAAAAAATAAAAATCTGTGTGATTATACACAAACAACAATATAGCTACATGCAATCAAAACTAAGTCTCTTTAAATTAACAAGACAACGAAAATGAAAAAGCCTATCAACTATAAATTTGCAAAATATAAATAAAATAAGTAATAAAACACATAAAAGCCAAAGCAACGATGATATTAGAAAAAAATAAGAAAGAACATAGAAAGAGAGAACTTATAGTAGGGAAACAAGTGTTAAAGCTTTGTTATACCCATGGTTCAACTTTTTTTTATAAATGTTCATATACATTGAATTGAACTCAAATGTGTATGTCCTTCTAGATATGGTTCTTAAATATATTCATTATTGAATTCCAAGAAATGCCTCAATGCATGAAGAATATCTATGTTTCCAGTCAATTTGAATTTAGGAATTTCTTTTGCCATAAATTTTACTGTTTGTAGTGACTTATATACTATATATGTGAAGTTTATTGGTAAAGACATTTTTTAATTTAAAAATTGCAATAATTCATCACAATTATATAAAGTGTCAGCTTGAAATTTTTTTAATTTAAATAAACAATAAACTGGGAGCTAAAGCTAGCTGCACCAGTAACAAGATACAGGGCCAATAGCAGGAAAAAAACCTGCACAACTTAAGATAATCCCTTAACCCATAAAATTACAGCAACACAACCCATAGAACAGAGACTGTTACCAACCAGAATACAACAAAACTCAGAGGAAAATCAACAAAAATGTATATACATAGCCTCTTCCTAAAAATAAAGCATTCATAACAAATAACCTAAAAGGAAACTATAACAGGCCACAAAAAATAGAAGAATTCAACCAAAGCTTTTGTTAAATAACCCCTAGCCACATTATAATTTCTGATTTTATCAAAACTTTCCCATTATATTTTCTCTTTAATTATGAAAATGTAAATAATGTGCTGATCTCTATAAAAAAGTACAAACGACTTTCTAAAATATGCATATCTCTAATTGTTTCCAGTTTTACCTAAAGGAAGTTATATGAGATTTTGGTGGAGATTGGAAAGGCGAAGAGGGAATTCAATTGTTTCTTTTTTTCCTCTGTTTTCTATCATTGGCTTGCATCTGAAATAGAAAGGAAAAAGAACCAGAGAAACAAATACTAGAAAATAAGAGATACAAAATTTAAAAAATGTATACAAACCGAAAATAAAAAACCTGGTCGGCGATGGATGATACGATTAATGGCCGACCATGAAAACTTTGATGGTGATGGCTGAGTGAGAGAAGAACATAGGCAGATAGGGAAGAACAAAAATCGAACAATAGAGATTTAGGGTTTTTGATTGTATTATTTTTCTTTTAAAAAATTAAAATATGTTGGATATGATCAGAGATGAGGATAAAGGTGACCGGAGATGAGGAGGATTAAAGGTAATAGTGATGTCGGAATTGATGCCAGTATAATATGGTGTTTACTGTATTATACGAATCCAAGGAATACTGGTGTATTATTTTATCCTGTATATTAGGATTAAATATATAATTTTGTATTATTTAATCCATATATTATTTTTTTAAAATAACTAAATACCGTATATTGTGTTACACTGTATTATATTATATAATACAATCCTGCATCAAATACGTATATTTATGTACTAAGAAATTAAAATATATTTATATTAATGAAAAATTCTTCCCTAGGTAAGAGGCTAGGAACAAAGCTAATTAAATTTTTTATTTTCAATTAAAATTGACACCTCGAACTTTTTTTTTATTCCATTGATTCTTTTAATTATTTATGAAAAATAAGAAAATAAACTAGACTTAATGATGATTTCCACCTAATGTTAGCTATCACGTGAAAACTGAAATTTAACCTAAACAACTCAAAAAAGAAAAAGAAAAAGAAAAAGAAAAAAGCTAAACATAATTATGTACCTTAAATCACCGCCATCCATTGGCTAGAAGAGAAGAATGAAGGAGATAGTGGTGGATGTTTATGGGGGCATATTGGGGTTATGGCACTTCAAAATTATTTGTTTTTTTTAGTATATAAGCTATTTTCAACAAAATTCTTCTTAACTTGAATAAAAGTTAGATATTGAAAACATAAATAAAAAAAAGTTCACTCCAATTTATTGAGAAGGTTCAAAATTCGCTTATAGACAAAATTCTCAATTTCTGCCAGTACTAAAAAACACACACACACACAATTAGTAAATATTGATCCCAGAGCTTAGATTTTTTCAAACTGAATCCTTCAACATTATAATTTCTGGTCTAAAAGTTTTACTCAAAAGCTTCAACAAACCCTTTAAAAGTAGATAATTGGATCAATCCATTTGTCACCTATAACAATTATTATAATTCAGAGTTCTTTTTTGCTTAGTTTTCTTGCTTATGAAAGTTTTCAATTATTCTTAAAGCTCTTACAAAATTGACTAAATAAATAGCAAACTATAATAAATAATATTTACTCTTTAATATATGCTGTAACTGTTCCAAAATTAATTTGTTAATTTAATTCTTACTAAACTGGAAGAGAAATACAATTATGTAATGATTCACGAATGCACAAGAAAAAAAGATAATTAAAAAGTTTTCATAAATTACTAAATGCACAAGAAAAAGAAAAGATAAAAATAAAATTTAAAGGAGATGGTCTTAGCCGTCGGAATTAAAAAAATCTGACTTAAAAAAAAAAAAAGAAAAAGAAAGAAAAGAATAAAAAAGATAGAATAATAGAGTTGCATTAATTTACACATTCATTAATGTTTTACATTGCCACATTTATATGGCATTTTGTCACCTCCATAACACGTCTCTTTTCAAACATATGGATTCAGTCGATATCCTGTGCTTTCAAAAAGAGGCTTAGCCAGTTCATTGTAAAAGGCCCAGCCTATATATGAAAAAAACCAAGAGTTAAAAAAAGAAAAAAAAAAATTTATTCAGGCATTTTATTTTGTCGTAGTTTTTTCAACAACTTTTCTCAAAATCATGCGAAGAAACAGAAATTCGGTATGTGAAATTCTAACTTTATAGCTTACCTAGTCACTTCACTTGTCAAAAATTTATCAAAATCCTCAGAAATACCACTGGAAACTCCCTGTACGAAGGCTTCTCCTACTACTTGAAAGGAAGAATCATCTTTTAGGATCAGACACATTCAGCTTAACATTTAGAAAGCTGACGTTATATATATATATATACAAAATTGCTCTCTCTTATATATATTAATCAAATTCTGCTACTGAAAGAAGATAAGCCAGCAAATTGCTCTCTCTAATTATGAAAAATTAGTCTGATAATTAGAATTCAATTAAAAGTGTAAAAAGAGTTTTGAAAAACATTTTGATTTAGTATTGTAACCAAGTATTATGCATCCCGGAAAAAAATGCAAAATGTTAATTACACAAATTCGGATGAGAATCCGTACATACGTGATTTATACAAAAGAGAGAAGAACACACATCTACTAGATTGCAAAAATACATATAACTAAATTTCATTAACAAACCAAAAAATAGTAAAAAAAGCATATAAAACTAAGCGAAAAGAAAACAAATACAGTAAATAATAAAATATAATTTATTTTTTCCATAAATTAATTAGGCATCAGATTGTCAAGTCTGAACCCATTAACTTGTCCTTCATAATCTGGTCGAGACGAGCTCCCATTTCAGGGGTTAAATGATTCAGCCAATCTCCAACTTCACCTTTCCTAAAGTATATTTCATTTTCAGAGGCAGCTGCTGTATTCTCACGATGCTTTCCAATTTTATTCACCTCAAGATTGTTCAAATTCTCGAAACTACACATATTTACGATTTTCTCCACAACTCCATTTTCTTCTTCCTCTAAGCTAAAAGGAAATCCCATGAAATCTGCTAATTTCTTCACATAAAAACTTGTATCTTTCTTCATTTCTTCATATTTCAAGAACATTATTTTATCAGGAAATTCCAATTTGACCTTCCAGTACCCCAAAACATGGTCCCAATAAGGTCCATAAGTTACATGTCCATTACAAAACATCTCAAATGTTTCCTCTAGACTACGAATTTCCACTCCCATCATCTTCTTATATACCTTCTTAAGACAAAACCACATAGATACAAAAACATCCTTTGGGTCTCTCCAGATATAAACAATTTTACAACCACTAGTTTTAACAGTTGCAGGCAAACTAGTGTAAGAACAATGAGTACTCACCAGTGGAACTTCGATTTCTTGAACATTACGTATCCATTCTTGCTCTGGATGATCAAACTCCATGAACGGCACACAGTCATGTGGCCCTTTTTTCTGTAAAGGGCAGCTTGTTAGATCACCAGAGCTTGAGCGAGTAACTATGGCTACAGCTAGAGATTTAAGCCAAGTAGTGCCTGTTTTCATGAAACTGGCTAGGAAAATATCTGTAGATCGAGGCTTGAAGTGATCTTGAGCAGAAAGAACTCCCTGCAAGAATATTGGCATGTACCAAAAACCTTCATAATTATAGAGTTCTGAGCTTTCACTCCAATCTTTTTCTCTGTGAAAAGTTGATATTTTGTCTTTATATTTGGAATTCGGGAAATGGATTAACGGAAGAGGAGAATCCATGTTTATATAGCAGGAGAGAGGGAAGAAAACAGTGGATTTGTTGCGCCTTATAAGGAGTAGAAGAAAGAGATACATAAATCACCTTGAAACTTGGCGAGGGATAAGTAAGAAACTGAAAGACCGATTGATCATATCCGACGATTTATATCAAAGAAAAGACCGTTTCATGCGATAGCGTGTCATTGTATCAATCCAGTCCATGCATACTTCCAAAGCTATGAAATCATGTGGCCCCACCATGCGTAAGGCTTGAGATATCTAAGATTAAAAAAACAGAAAGCAGCACGAGGTAATTGTTATTAATTCTAGAATTATTCGTTTCTTAAATACAGTGGCAAACTTTTGAAACCTATATATATATAAAATAATACCAATAGCTATTACATAAGGAATAAAAAATTGCTAAACTGATAATTATTAGATGTCAGATTTGCTGTCAATTAGCTGGAGTTTCCTTTACCTATTAAATTACTATTTTTTTTTTAGGAATAATCTACCAATTGGAATTCCTTGTCACCAACCATATCTCTTTTGATAATTTTACAAGTGTGATCATCCTTATCACTCCATAATTTTTGAAATTCTTTATCACTCCATGAACTAAAGATGAGTTTGTATGTTGCTAATATCCCCATCCCCCACAAACTGAGCCGAGGTTGAAGGTACAATTTGTTGCTAAAATAAGTGAGGCCAGCCTTGGAGTACACATATTTAGTAAATATATTAGCAACCTGTTTATCAGAGAACACATCACTATAAAAAAATTAACAAATAACAGCGAAAATTAGCAACCGAATTTATTGAATTTTCGTTGCTAATATAAATTAGCAACGAAACATTCAGTTACAAATTTGAAGGTTGGTATTTTTGCAACGGAAATTGTTTTCCATTGTTATTTTTACCAACGGAATTAGAATTTTCGTTGCTATATTTACCAACCGAAAAGAAATTTTGTTGCTATTTATAGCAACCAAAATCAATTTCTGTTCCTATTTTTAGCAACCGAATTAAAGTTTCCGTTGCTAAATTCAGCTAGTATTATAAAAAAATTGCGACGAAATTATCGTCGCTATTCCGTCACTAAATTATTGTTAATTTTTTACACAAAATTTATGCAAAAGCCTATATCTGCCAATTGAAATAAAAGTGCACCTACAATCCAGTCAACACGGACCCCAAAAAGCATAAATTCTAGAACATGAACAGACAATTTTTCATTTTAATTTGAATTTTAAAGCGAGAACATGAGCACAAATGATTTCAGATGTTATAAAATTAATGATGATAAGCATTACACTATAAGGCTCATAACAAGACATTCAAACTTCCATGACTCATTTAGCAACATAAGCTTGCTTGACAGAATTTTCAGGTTATTGGTCACCATTCAGGTTTTTAAATGCTGTGCAAACACTACATATAATGTTGACACCAATAGACATCCACCTTAAATTTTCAAGTTATATGATTAAATCTTATGGGAGCTTCTTATATCATTAGCTTGTACCTGCACTCGATTCAACACCTACTTTCCCATTACTCTCTGGAGTTCCAGGCCATTACTTGTTAATTGTAATAGAAAGAATAATGCTAGATGCATTCATTGCAGAGAAGTCTGATCGGCTAGACATTTCTTTGGCTGCTTCAATTTCAACCCACTAACCAGTTTCATGTTTTCTCTTCCACAAGTTCTTGAACCTCATGCAAGCATCCTTGTTGAGATTGAAGAACAAAACTAAGTTAGACATTATTCTAATAGACATGCAAATTTTGCTATGTGTCAGTAGATAGAGAAACTAATATCCAATCTCATGAAGATAAATGAATGAATGCAAAACTATGCTACTTACATCAAGTGCGAAGCCCTAAAACTTTCAGCAAACAACATTAAAGATGCCATGTGATCAATATCAAAACCAGCAGCCACAGCATGTGCAAAAGCCATGCCTTGCTCTTTTTGGAGCACACTTTTGAATGTCTCCAGAACTTTCATAAGCTGAACTCTAATAATACAACAAAACAAGTTAAGCTCATTAATTATTTTTGAATTCCAAAACAAATCACAGTAATCAATTTTGTGCTACTAGAAAATTCCAAAAATTTGATTTCCTCTTCTTTTTTCTTGCTCACGTGATAGTATTCACCAAACAATTATAAATCATATTCTTTCCAAAGCATTAAGTTATCACCAGATAACTACAAACCACCATTTTCATGATTTAAAATGTTAGTAGTTATGGCAATGCAAACTGCATACTTTGAATTTCCATCCTGTGTTGTCGACCAATTTGCTTCAAGTGGATGTGCACCAGGCTGCCAGATAATGAAGAGATTAAATTAAGGAAATTAAAAGTTTTAGTTATGCAATGAGATTATTTACTGTCCAACACACCGTGTAAAGGACAATAGCTTTCTCATTGGAATCTAGTAGAGGCCTGCTCCCTGCAAAAAACCATCCAATATTAATTCCAAAACCTAAAGAAATATCACAAAGATAGAAGATTATATTTATCGATATCCAGTAAAAGACTATCACGAAAAATATGCACACTACAAAGTGATATATAACAATAATTACATGATGAAGTGTCTAGAAAAGTACATAAAAAACCTATAGGTAACATGATTAAAGTTCATCCCTCATCCTAACATGAGAGAGAGAAAAGGGAGCAACAAAAGAAGCAAATGACAAAAAAGCAGTTGAAGGAAATTGAATATGCAGAAGGCAAATGTATTAAATAGTTCCTGTTAGATTTAAAAATAAATGTTCATGAAATTAGAAACTATGCAGATTTAAAAATAAATGTTCATGCCTATCTCTGGACAATATTTAAGCCTCTTGTGGAATGACCTGATGAACAAATAAATAAAGGAGCTACTAAACTCTAATGCATAATACATTGCAGCAAATTGCCATTGTTTGTTATTGAACCTTAAAAGCCTCTTATTTACTTAAAGTGCATCAGTTATTTTATCTTTTGTATAATATGTTATGGCATATTCTACTGCCAAAGCCAGAGCATTAAGTTATCATAAACACCCAAATTCAAGTCCTACTAAATCTTACACGCAATATATATGTGTGTGTGTGTGTGTGTAAATGCACACAACATTCAACAATTTACATAGGCAATACTGGGAATAGCAAACTAAATTTGTATGAATATGTTCCCATAACAATTAAGGCCCAAAAATTTCTCATATTACCCTAGACACACTGATCAAGTCCTTGGAAGAAATTGTTGATCCAAATAAGTGGGAAGCTCCCTGCAAATATTTAACAGAAAAAAAGTTAAGCTTTAACATAGCGACAAAAACATGAATAGATGACTAAATATAAGTTTAAGCATTGAATAGTAGTATTGAAGAACTGATGAAACAGATGTTGGATGAGGAAAGGGATTCAAAATAAGACAATATGAACACTAAAGTAAATATAAAAGCTATTAACAAATTATTGATTTAGTATTTACATTGCACATTTATAGAAATTATGCATTATGAATATTCAACAGCTTAATCATGTTTTATTTACAGTCTTATGCTGAAGCAACTCTCATTATCTCATGCAGTCATAAATCGAAAGCCTCAGATCTTGCATGAAAACTAAATTTCAGTCATCGTTTATAGTGATCAGTGGTATATCACATAGCATCACTTTTAGTAAAAGGAGCAACGTTAAACATATTGATGTAGAACTAGAAAAAAAAGCTTTTGGAAGGATAAGGTTATAGGCACATAAAGATCTTAAATAAAATTCATATACCCACAACCTTGCATATCAATCATACATTACTTGATCTCATAATAGAACATATGTCTAAGGGATAAAATTACAGTAACCTCTATAAATTGCTAAAATCCTGAATGCACATGAGATCAATGTAAATAAACAAATTCAATATTTGATCCAAATAATCTATCGTCACTGCAAGAGTTCAAGACTAAACTACTTCAGGCATTCATAGAGCAGAGGCTATGTAAAACAATAATGTACAAGTAAATAATACAGCACATGGTTTACAAATAGCAAATATCATATCTTAAAAAAAGTTAAAAAGTATATCTTACTTGCAAATATGTGATAGCCCGACGAAGATCACCTTGCGATATAGAGCTTAAGGTTGAAAGAGCCTACAATTCAAAAATATATATTTTGTAGCAGAATTCAAACCACGGATAAGCTGGTTATAGAAATAAGACAATCCATAAGCCATTTGAAGTCCATACCTCTGCATCCAGATTTAGGCCTTATTCTTTGCAAATGTGCAATATGCGACTGCCCATGATTTCTTCTGAAAGAGGCTTGAACCTGAATTTGGCACATCTTAAAGCAAGTAGTTCTATGATCCTATAGAAATAGATAATTAGTTTATGATGTCTCAAGAGTGGTGTTCGATCATTTAATCTACATTCCAAAATTTGATAATATGACTTGTAAACATTCTTGCAAATCAAATCGAAGAAATTTACCAAGAATATTATCACTGAAAAACATCATTCCTAAGAAGCTTATAATAAAAAATCAATAAAATATTGTCTAACCAGGCTAAATAATGCTAGACAACATGTGGGTAAATTTAATTACTATAAGTAGGGACGGAAAAAAATACATCATTCAGTGCATTTTCCCATGTCATGGACTATTTCAAGCATTTTAAATTGATAAACATGTGCAGCAAAAAAGGGCAGCAGCAGCAATAATTGATACAATGGAAAGCTGCAGTTTCAATCACAGAAGTCTCTAACAATCAAGAGTGCTGCTCTGGCACAATGAATTAAACCACATAAAGGATTATATTTCAATGATTTAAATAGGAAAAATTGTGCAAAGTCTTTGATTACTTCAAGAAGATGATACATCAGAGAATTATAAGCCAAGTAGAAAAGGAACACCTACTAATTTAATTGCATATAAAAATGAATGTTGTGACTTTCAAGTGAGTTTCCATTGTACATCTCAGGGCATTTTGAGCATCTTTAGTCATTGAATTTGACTCATCTAGGATAATGATCTTATAAGGTGGACAAGGGTAGGCCCTGAAGGCGAAATAGACAAGTCAACTAAGAATTCAAAATCCAGCTATGATCTACAATAGAGATAATAGTTAGAGCATGATAGAACAATGTATATACCCTCCGCATTGACCACATCCTGTAGCCACTATAGCAAAATCTTTAATCTTAGTTCGAACAACATTGATACCACGGTCATCACTTGCATTTAGCTCCAGAACCCTAGACTTGTAAAGTTCAGGCCTATAGAAGATAACAGTTAATTTCAAGTCCAAGAAATATAACAAGATATGAACATTCAAGAGTGGCTTTGAATATATTACCTATAATAGTAGGAGAGTACCTAAGCTAAGATGTGCAATCATTAAGATGATAAATGACATTAAGAAATTCAAAGTATTCTCTTTGAGTTTGGCTCTAAGAGCAGGTCTTCAAACAACATTTGCTTACAATATCAAAGCATCTGAGGAAAATAAGAATTAAGGGCTTCAACTTGGCTAGTGAAAAAAGCATTTGCAGATAAAGAAAAAAGAAACTAAACTGTGCAATGCATTTTCCTTCAAAGGAAGACATCCTGTTGGCAGCATTAGTATCATTTCAAGATGTTACACCTATAGGAAAGTAGTCAATATTGAATGCAGTTTTAAATCGCTCGAGAAAATTTATTTCCTAGAATGCATAATAGCAGCTGATATTTACAGAAAATCACATCATAGGTAAGCATGTCTTCACACCTATTCTTCACTCCTAAATAAAACTTAGCAACATCCCAAAATGTTGTTATCTATTTCATCTAACTAGCCTTATGAGAGATGAAAATTCAAATTCATTTTAAAATAACATGCCACTCAGTCTAGCATAGGCCAGAAAGAGTAGACAGCTACATTTTTATTTCCCAAAGTCTTAGTTAAATACCACTGCACATTACTTTGAATTTGCAAAGCTATAGCCCTGCAGCCAGCTATTTCTGTCTCTACATAAGATCATCTATACAAAACATAACTGCATGAAATGGCAACTGTCCTATAATTTGAAGCACATGCCTATTTATCAATACCAAAAACACTTTGCTGTAGGTAATATCCATAAAATTTTAATGACAAATAGGCAAACAATTAATAGGGATGTCACTGAGAATGATCAATAGTTTGATTTAAAGGAAATATACATGATAGAACAAAGTAGATTAGAAATCAAGCTAAGTTGGGTAGAGTGCATGCACTATATTAACAAGGAAAATGTAAAAATTAATCAATAAATAAAAATCGACAAAAAATTCATTAAATAACACATATGAACTAAACCAAATCTTTTTCCTTAAATACCATAACTTGTTGTAAATGATATTGGGTTAACTTCATGTAGAGTACATAATGCAAAATTCTTAATCACTTTACACAAAGTCAAAATTTTTCCACTCACAACAACATATATAAGTGTAAGTACCAAAACAACAAAGCTAACTACCCTATATTTTGCAAAGCCCACAAGTTAACATCAAGCCAGAGCTCATGTATTGATATATGTAACTACTCACAAACAAATAGTTAAAAATTTCCATATAGTAACCCAAAGAAGCCCCGCACACTCCACTCTTTCAAACAATCTATATAAGGTAAAATCAACCAAAGTAACAAAAGCGTCTAAAACAAACCAAATTAATTAAGGTCACATCCAAGTTTACAATTAATTGCTCAAAGCTGAAATTAATAAATAACTATTTTTCAATTAGGCATAATATTAATATTAGCTAGGCGACCAAGAAGAGTCAAGGTGAATACAACTATAAAGTCAATAAGTACATGAAAAGTTGGTGAGCGATGGCTAGTGCGGTGGTTATTTTACCAGTACTAGGTGGACCGTAGAAAAGCAAGTGTGGGAGCTGCAAAAACCACAAATCATCTAAAACAATCAGTACAACATAGAACTTGGTTTTTAAAGATCAAGAAACTATTCATACATAAATTAGCAACAAAGCAAAAGTATATCTGACATTAGTGGTCTCAAGAGTGTTAGCAAGGACCCGAACCACCTCGTCCTGGTGAGCCATATCTTTCACTTTCTTTGGTTGATTGGTAATGCCAAAAATTAGTGATTAAACAAAGGAAAATGCATATTCAATGTGAAATTCGAATAAATATGGAACCAAAAGAAAAAGAAAAGCAATTACTATTTCTTAACCCATGGCTGTGAGCTTGGCACTATTGGTGCCATTTTTGTTTTCCTCTATGAATCTATAGAATAAAACAACGCAGCAAATAATATGGTGTAATTTTAAGAATGAGAAGAACAAAGAAAATGCTAAAGCTTACTTGCTTTAGATGAAATTTTACAAAAACTTTGAATTGAGAGAAGATTCAGAGAGCAAAACTGATGACCAGAAAAAGAGAAAAATTGAGGTAAAATGGCCGAATAGGGCAACAAACAGCTAAGAAATGATGTCATTTTGGAACATTAACCAAAAGGAACAAGTGTGAAACCTAAAATAATAGACTCACTCGAAGAAAACCCCCACCCTAAATCCTTAATCACGCTCTCAAAAAACCCAAATCCTAACTCTGGTTCATCAGAGTTAGTTCTACCTGGAACCAAACTTTGATCTACTTAGGCTCAATGTTAGAAAGAATAGGGCATTCTCTGATCAACTATTGGTGATGCATATAGCTTAGCTTAGGATAATGGATAAGTTTAAGAACAGAAAGGGAAGGCAAACAACGAGATAGGGAGAGAAGGAAAAGTCAGTATTTATACCTAGCGTAAATTAGAAAATACCAACAGAATTAATATTTCATTGCTAAAATTGCAACAAAAAATCTATTCAGTTGCAATTTTAGCAATAAAATTTAGGTTTCATTGGTATTTTTGGTTCCAAAGGAGAAAAACTTTATGTCTAAAAATCAACGAAATTTGATTTCCATTGCTAAAATTGGAATCGAATTGTTTTCGGTTGTAATTTTAGCACCAACATAAACTTTTTCTTCTTTGGAATGAAAAATACCAACGGAATCTAAAATTAAAAACGAATAGATTTTCCATTGCAATTTTAGCAACGATAAACCAATTCCGTTGCTATTTTTGGATCAAAATTTTTTTCATATCCTCGGAACCAAAAATACTAACGGAATATAAATTTCGTTGCTAAAATTGCAATCGAATAGTTTTTTCGTTGTAATTTTAGCTATGGAAAAGTAATTCCCTTGCTATTTTTGGACCTAAATTTTTTTCACCATTTTGGGATCAAAAATACCAATGGAATGTCGATTCCATTGCTAAAATAGAACCAAAATATTTTTTCGTTGCTATTTTTGATCCCAAATTTTTTTCATCTCCTTGGGACCACAAATACCAACGGAGTTTAATTTCCATTACTAAAATTACAACCGAAATAATAATTCATTGCTAAATTAGCAATGGAAATTATATTCCGTTGCTAATTTAGCAACGGAAGTCATATTTCTTTGCTATTTTTTCTTCCAAATTTTTTTCACCATCTATTGGCACCTATTTTAGGATTTCGTTGCTAATTTTTTTTGCTAAATTTTGGGGCAAAAAATTCCCTTCATTTTTAGCGATGGAATACAACCATATATTTTTTTGTTGCTAAATTTGCAAAGTATGACCAATTTTAGCAATGGAAATTATTTTCAGTTGCTATTTGAATTCCTTTGCTAATTTAGCAACGAAATTAATTTCGTTGCTATTTTCACATTTTCTTGCAGTGCATGTTTAGTGAAAAGTAATCCAAGGACAACTTGTTCATGTACAAAATGATAATCCAACTGAATGTGTTTACTTCGAGCATGAAATATGGGATTGACAGTCATGTATAAAGCACTAATATTATCACAGTAGAGGACATGTGGAGAAAAAAGAGATGCAAAGATCTTTAAGAATATAAGTTAGCCATAAGTTCTGCCGCAATATTAGCCATAGCACGATACTCATCTTTAGTATTGGAAAGAGAGATTCTTTACACAGTATGAAATGATATTTGAGCCAAGGAATGTGCAGTAATGAATGGTAGACCTCCTTGTTGTAGGGCAGCCAACCTAATTAGCTTTAGAGAAGGCAAACAATTTAAGAGTAGTATTAGAAGTAAGGTGTAAACTAGTGTTAATTATTCCTTTTAGATCCAATTTTAAGTGAGCAATTGTAGGGGCATGCATGATTTGTGAAACATAGTTGACACTATATGATAGATCTGGGCACATTAACATGAGATATTGGAGAGCACCAATAACTCCACAAAAGTGGTTGGGCTCAACAAAAGAGGTAAAATCTGAAGCAGGTTTGGGTTTGACCTCTAAAAGTATTGATATAGGTTTATAGTAAAGCATATTAGACTGTTCAAGGATGGTAAGCATATAATATGACTGGGATAGATGAAACCCATTTGCTATGCTAGAAATCTAAACACCAATAAAATGATGCACCGGACCTAAATCCTTTATAAAGAACTCATAACTCAAAATTTAGATAAAAGAGGCAACAAGCTTTATGGATGATCATGTAAGAATCATATCATCAATTTAGAGGAGTAAAACAACTGAACCTTGATTAGAATGAAAAATAAAAAGAGAAGGGTTAGCTAAACTGTAAAAAAACCTATATGATATAAGAAATTCGTTGAGTCTATCAAACCACACATGTGGAGCTTGTTTAAGACTATACAAAGCACATTGGAGTTTGCAAACATGCACAAGGTTTTGTAAATCAGGCATACCTGGTGGTTGTTCCATATATATATATATCTTAAAAAATGTTCCTATGTAAAAAGGGATTTTTGATGTTGAGTTGGCGAATGAGCCAACATCTCACAATAGCAATAGTTAAGACAAGTTGAATTGTACTTGGTTTGATTACATGAGAGAATATCTCTGCATAGTCAAAGCCATCAATTTGATGATATCCTTGGCTACTAATCATTCTTTGAGATAATCTAGTATACCATCAGGTCGAAGCTTGGTCTTAAAGACCTATTTAGAGTAGATTACGTGCATATTTGGAGTACATGGAACTAACTGTCATCTTTCATTTTGATGCAATATAGCAAATCCATCAAGCACAATAGCTTTCCAATCAGGATGTGATAAGGCTAATTTAATGATTTTTGGTTTATAGGGTATGGTAATAGACAAGGTTATAGCTAAGGCATATTTACGATTTGGTTTAACAACTCTAAGTTTGGACTTGATTATTATGGGATGAGGAACTGGGGTTTTAGGAGGTTGCATTGTATTTATGGAAGGAAAGGACTCAAGTGGAGGTACATGTTTAGAAGGTGAGTTAATCATCCTAACAGGTAAAGTTACACCTTTAAAACTCTAATCATTGGAAGCTGGCTCAACAATGTCCATCTTAAGTGTAGCACGTGATGAATTTGGTTTAGATTTTGAGTAATGAGGACTAACATATGGTAAAGGAATGGGATTTGTTGATGCAGACATATGTGAACAATTACATGAATCAAGAAAATTATTAGAAGAGGGCAATAGAGAATCAAATATATTAAGAGCATGTGATATAGAAGTAGGAAGAGATGAAGATTTAAAAGGAGAAATAGTCTCATAAAAAATAACATGAAAAAATGAAAAATTTGTTACTATGGGGATGGAAACACTTGTATCCTTTATGTTTTTCACTGTATCCTACAAAAACACACAAAATAGTTTTAGGATCAAATTTATGATTTTTTATATCCCATATATATAGAAAGCATTTATGACCAAAAACTTGATGTGAAGTGTAATTATGATGAGTTCCATGTAATATAAAATATGATGTGTCAAATTGAAGGGATGAAGATGGTAACCGATTAAAAAGAAAGAATGTTATGGTAAAAGCTTCTACCCATAAAGAAAGAGGGGCATGACTATGGAACAACATTGTCATACCTAGTTCACATATGATTTGGTGCATTCTCTCAATCATACCTATTTGCTCCATGGTGTAAGGGTATGAAATCTGATGAATAATATCCGTTGCAAGACAGTGTGATGATAATCTAGAGTTAAAAAATTAATTCTCTTCCACAATCTGAGTGAAAAATTTTTATTTTCTTATTGAACTTACATTCAACATATTGTTCAAATGCTAAATAGGTAACAAAAAAATAGATTTATGCTTTAATGGAATAATCCAAGTATACTTGAAAAAATCATCAACTAAAATTTTAAACTTGCCAATAGATAAAAAAGGGCAAGTCCCCATAAATCATAGTTAATCTTATAAAAAATTCCAGAACTAGAATGTTCAGAAAGAGCAAAAAGAATACTTAATTTTCCTAAATGACAACTATCATATAAATGTTTAGTCTGTAAAGGACCTTAAACATCAATTAATCCTTTATCTTTTAATAATCAAATAGATAAGATTGAGGATGTCCTAAGCGTTGGTGCCAAACATCTACAGTGCCAAATTTGAAACGATGAGAAAAGTGTGCTTCTGGTGCACTAGATAAGGTATACAAATCACCTTTTCTTTTCATTATTAGTAATGGATGTCCTATTTTCCATTCCTTCATACAAAAATCAACATCAGTAAATTCATAGTTAAAAGGGAATTGAGAGGTTAATTAACTTATTGAAAGTAATTTTTTTTCAGATTTAGAACTAAAATAAAATCATGAAGAGGCAATGTCTTTTCTTTTTGCTTAATATATGAATCACCAATACCTGTGATAGGTATAGAAGAACCATCTCCAATTATAATTGAATCAAATCTAAAATATTTATGAATATTAGTCAGCATGCCTTACTTTCCTATCATGTGATTTGAAGCTCTTGTATCTGAAGTCCATTTTATTTTGGCAATGGAGTTATCTGGAGTGAGAGCTAAAAGCACTTATGGAATTTCATCATTTTGAATCGATCGTTTTGTTATCCAACAAAAAATTTTGGCAATATAACTTGGTTTCCCATAATATTTATAAGTTTTATTGCAATACAGATCTTGCTCTTTTGCTATCATACATCATTCTCCTCGTGGTAGTGGTCGACATTGTTGTGTAGCTGGTGTTGAGTTATCTGGATAGCTTTGATTTTGATTTTGAAATTATTGTGCTTGAAATCCACGACCTGAAGAAGTGAAGCTGTTGTTACAGTTCCTTAAATTGGTGTTTTGAGATTATTTTTATTGCTAGCTATAGAAGGCTAAATATGGAGTGAGGTGAGGAAGAGACACATCTAATTAGTTTAAAAACCAATTACAAGGCTGATCAAGATTTTGCAATTATGAAATCAACTCAGAGTACGTTGGTCTTAGAGGTTTCAACATTGTTGCTATAAAGGTTTCATTTTGTGGGCTAAGACTTATGAGAGATATAATACCTTTTCTTTATCTGGAATTGGTTTCCCATTGGTAACAAGGTTGTCACATAAACCTTTAAAGGTGTGTATGTGATCTCCAATGGTTTTGTTATCATCCTTATGAAGATAAGCCAGTTGTTGTCATAATGTAAATTCTCATTCTTGTAAGTCTTGTGCATAAACATCCTTCAATTCTTCCTAGATTGCAAGTGTTGTATCTAAACCAATGACAAGTCCAAGAGCTTTTTTAGAGAAGATGATTAGACTTTTGCCAAGCAGTGAATTCTCTTGCCAACTATGGTGTAGTATTTTCTGTGTTTGAATCTTAAGCAGTATATTTTTTGGAAACAGTATTTCTTTAGCGAGATGATTGACTAAATCTTAGCTCTCTGCTAATCCTAAAATCTATTATTTCCATAATGGATAATTGTGTAAGCTTTAGTGTGACAAAGTTCCCTACATTCAAAGATAATGTGGTCATGGTGATTAAAGAAGAAAAGGATCGATACTCTGATACTAGGATAAAAAATAGAAATGCAGCATAAGGTAATTATTATTAATTTTATAATTATTCATTTCTTAAATTCAGGAAGCAAACTTTTGAGAGCTATATGTATATAATTATACCAATAGCTGTTACATAGGATAAGGAATGAGAAATTGCTAAAATACTGTTATCAGATATCAGGTTTGCTATCAATTAGTTAGAGTTTCCTGTACCTATTGAATTACCATTGTTGTAGGAATTTGTTACTAATTGGAAGTCCTTGTCACAAACCATATCTCCTTTGATAATTTTGTAAGTGATCATCCTTATCACTCAATGATTTATGGAATTCATTATCACTCCATAGACTCGTAATATTGATGGTAAGATGAGGCTGTACATTGCTAATAATCTATACCATGTGGACTTCATGCAAAACTCTGCCCATTTTGAGTTACAAATGTATATATTGGTATCTTGCATTTTGTGTGCATTTATAACTTACAATAATGTGGAAAATTATATCAATTTAATTTTTAATATTTTTATAAATTGATATTGAATTTGAATTGAAAAAGAGTAAATCAATTGCAATATAGAAGTAACATTTTTTTTTGTATTAAAAGAGAAGATAAGTTACAAGTATTTTTACTTATTGTTGAATCAACTATGGTGCATTTGAGAGAAAAATTACTAATCTCATTCCTATGCAGGCAACAATCTAGAAGGATAATTACAATATATATTCTTTTTCATATGATGATCCCGTTAATATATATATATATATATATATATATATATATATATATATATATATATATATATATATATATATATATATATATAGACACACACACACACACGTACATACATACATACATGCATGCTCAATTTCAGTTTAGTTTTAAATTCATTTTTCTTATCCTACCTTTGCTATAGGTTTATGAATTATCGGCAATGCTTTTGTAGTGCTCTCTAATTATGTATTGAAGCCTGAACAACAACATTTGTAATTGATAAGTCATATCGCTTTGATCATTAAGGAAGAGATCTTACTGAAAGCAAGTTTAAATAGTCACAAATAGTGAAATCATAAAACTTGAAATATAACTTCAAAGGAAAATATTAGTTGTCAATTAAGTTATATAGTTTAAGGAAAATAAGGAATATTGATAGGGCAATCAACAAAATTACAATAAGAAAATCCCACATAATGTAGCAAATCAATTATGAACATGTACAGTAGTAGAGGGATGATTCAAAGGTTATTTTTAGAAAGGAAAATGAAAATCAATCAAAGTTAAAGTAATTACTGGTCAGCATGATCAAAACTTGGCAAAAGCAAGTGAAAGAGCAAGAAATGATTAGATGAAGGAGTAAGATAAATCTTTGTGATAGATTCAACATTTAAAAACTAATAAGCTTAGGACTACAAATATACTAATTGATTACATGCAATAGATATGAGTTTATATACGTAACTATATAATATCACCATAAACAAATAATATTCAGGTAAGACTTAAAAATTTACTAAGTTTCTTGAATTATGTTAGCTTAATATTCTGTAAACTTGTGACCCATGAATTTGATCCACACAATCTATAAAATTTTAATCCAAATTCAATTTGATCTATAAATAAAAATAACCAATATATGACCCAACCCATATGACTTGAAAAATTGAATTGGATTGTATTAATCTAATGGGTTGGATTGATCGATATAACTCATATGTCTGGTGAACTAAACGATGAAATATGTGTTCTTTTTTTATTTCTTTTACATTACTTTAAGCTATTTGTTTCCATATTTTAGACATTCATTTGTACAAGTTATTTGTGTTTTTTTTTGTAAGTATAGCCGGATTACATTTTACACTATTTTTACTGTTGTTAATAGTAGTTTGAGATTGTATCTCACACAAAATAGCCTAATAATAGACAAATCAATTTTATTGAATGGTTGCATGGTTTTTATTGTTCCATTAATGAGGGAAATTAATTTTTTCAAGTTATTTGCTTTAATCATAATATAAATTTTTTTGTATGTTTCAATGCTTTAGGAATTGGTCATTTTGAATTTCGATATTTCATTATTTCAAGTGTTTGGATGTAATATTTATAAGTTTAAACTTTAAGTTATAACATAATAATGATTATTTAATTTGAGAAAAAAATCAAATGGATCAATCCATGACTTGTGAGTCCACTATAAAAAAATGACAAAATAGTAAGGAAATTTTACAAAGGATTTGTTTCATAGTAAAATTGCAAGAATTTGCAACAAATTTTACAAATAGCAATGCATTTGTGACGGAAAAAGGATCCCTCGTAAATTTTGCATGAGAAACTAGTGGCGAACACTATAGCAACGACTTTGCGAGGACTGTCCCTCGCTAAATTAATGCAATTTGTCGTCAACACATGACCCACCTAATCCATTTGCAATATGATTCATTTACTATTCAATCTATTTATAACCCAATTCATTTTGATTCGATTTGATTCATTTTATGACTTGATCTGATTTATTTGTCAGATCTAAATTATTATGTGTATGTATTAAAATTTAAAAATAATATAACTATTTTAAAATTTAAAAGGAACACCAATTCTTACTTGCATTGAGTGAATATAATTAATGAACATTTTTATTGATAGAGATGATAAATAACTCATTTTTATCATTATTTGGTTTCACATAATAAAGTTAAACAAAAAGCTTTTTAAGGATCATATTTTAGGAATATAAAAAGCTCTTTAAGGTTCTTATTTTAGGAACAAGATTAAATTATGGTCCTTATACAAATAGAGATATTTTTATGTGTTCACTTATTGTTAACTCCCTCTATATTAATAGAGAAATGATTTAATTCGTCCTTAATAATTAAGAAATATAAAGCTACAAATATCTTGACTATATGAATAGTACTTTTTGGATAGTGAATAGTGCCATTAAGGTAAATAATATTGTTCTTAGTGGACTTTGGTGCCCATTGATATTTGAAGTTCAGCCGATGAATGTGAGAAAGAGGTAGATGAAGAAAAGAAAGTTAAGGCAGTTATAAGGAGTGAAAGAGTGGCCTCGAAGATTGAAAGGCTGCGTGCTCCTGCTGTAGTGCCCATAGACAAGGAAACTAAGGATTATCAGATAATAAAGCAGTTGAAGAAGACAAATTCATAGATTTCTATTTGGGACTTATTGAGACAATCTCCCTCGTATAGACATAAACTAGTTGAGGCTTTGAGCGAGTCAACTATTGCTACCATTATCTCACCTTCTGAGTTGCTAGACTTGGTTAGGGAAGGAACTGGTGAGAATGTGGTGTACTCTAATGCTGACTTACCTGCAGAAGGAAAGAATCATAATCATCCCCTCCACATCAAAGCTCAGGTTAATGGTAAGCGTACGACTTATGTGATGATAGACGATGGTTCCTCAGTTAATGTGTGCCCTTTAGTGGTGATTCCAACTTTTAACTTGAATGAGAACATAATGAGTAAGTTTGATCTGACTATCTTTGCCTATGATAACTCTAAGAGGTAGGCCACTAGGACTTTTAAGACTGTAGTAAAGATAGGGCTTATTGAGACTGAAGCTAAATTTGTAGTCTTGTCCATCTCGACCAATTTTTTTATACTTCTTGGAAGGCCATGGTTTCACAAGTTGGGAGAAGTACCATCCACATTGCATCAAATGATTAAGATTCCTCATGATGGATAAGTAGTCATTATTAAAGCCTTAAGGAGAACTAAGTGTTGGTGCTTGAGATAGCCAAACAACCATTTAACGAGTTTCATGTGACAGTTATTAATGATGAAGAGAATGATGATAGCTTTCTTGATAGTCCTCAAGTGATTAATATGCTTAAAAAGATGAATTTTCTGCTTAGTGCTGGTTTGGGCAAAAATTTCTAAGGGCCTCAAATTGCTATAGTTGTTAAGGGTTAGAAGGATAAAAAGGGGTTAGGCTTTGCAGGTTCCAGTAAGAATGGTAAGGAGAAGGAAGTAGTGAAGGGGATTCCTCACATTTCCCATAGTTTTGTACCAGCTTTAGGCATTTGCCTTTGTTATGGAGAGAATAAGCCTTAAATAATAGGGGATGAGCTAGTACCAAGTTTTAAGCCGTTCAATGATATTTTCAATTGGGAATAAGGTATTATCAAGCAAGTTGAGAATTTTTGGGATAAAGAGATTCTCTTACACCAATCTACTTGGAATAAAAAAGCACAAGAGGAGGTTATGATAAAGAAGTTGCTTGCTACTTAGCTGAAAGGCAAAGAGAAGATACAAACTAAGGAACCATCCAAAGCTGATCCAGAGGCTAAAGAGACATCTAATGCTGATAAGATTGGAGAAGATACTTTTATTAATATTGTTTATGTTCCTGAGCTTTTTAATGAGAACAATATTTGTTCTTTTGATTATATTAATAAGATGAAAAATTTTGCTTACTTGTTTGATGTTTCTTTTGATTTCAATATGCATGATTATGATCATAAAATATTTATATTTGACATTAACTCAACAAACACACGTTCATTTAATATCAGAACAAAATAAATCCTAAAAGAAATTCTATTGGCATAAGATATAACTCATAAAGAGAGAAAAGTTTGAGAGAATATTGAAAAAATACAAAAAAGTCTTTGCCTAGACCTATGAAGACATGCCAAGAATAGATAAAGAAGTTACTGAACATGCCATTCCAATAAATCCTAATTACAAGCTAGTTAAATAGAAACTTAGAAGGCTTAGGTCAAAATGGGCTGAGGTTAGGAAGCAAATAGAAGCTAAGTTATTATTGGAAGTCCAATACCCCTCATGGTTGGCGAATGTAGTCCATGTAGGAAAAAAGGATGGAAGAGTAAGAGTCTATATGGATTATAGGGACTTGAATAAAGCTTGCCCTAAGAATGATTTTCCCTTACCTCACATAGGTGTTCTAGTCGATAGTGCAGCTGCTTGTGCTATGTACAGTTTTATGAATGGATATGCTGGGTACAACTAGATTTTGAACAAAATAGTGGGGAGGATCAAAACAACTTTCATAACCGAGTGGGGAATATATGCCTATCTTGTTGTGCCTTTTGGGCTTAAAAATGTAGGTGCTACCTATCAGAGAATGGCAACCAAGATTTTAGATAACTTGATCCATAAGGAAATGGAGGTGTATCTAAAAGATATAATGATCAAGTCAGTTACTTGGAAAGGTCATTTTGAGGTATTAGAGAAGTTTTTTCAAAGGATCAGCGAGTATAATCTTCATCTCAACCTAAAGAAATGCATCTTTGGAGTTACTTTAGGTAAGCTTTTAGGCCATGTGGTAAGCTAGAGAGGTATAGAAGTAGATTCTGATAAGGTAAAAGCCATTGGAGAGATGCCAGTACCCTAAATAGAAAAGAAAGTTAGAAGGTTCCTAGCAAGATCCAGTACATATGTAGGTTCATTGCCAAATTGACTTCAATCTGCAAATCGTTCTTCAAACTGCTTAGGAAAGACCAGCGTATGGTTTGGAATAAAGATTGTCAAAAGGCATTTGATACTATTTGGTAATATTTTTTACATCTACCAGTTTTGAAGCTGCCTTAGATAGGTAAACCTCTAATTTTGTACTTGGCAATAGAGGATAGTTCAGTAGAGGCTATGATGGCATAAGAGGATGATTTCAAGATAGAATACATAGTGTACTACCTCAATAAGAAGTTTTTACCATATAAGGCTAAGTACATAAAAGTTGAAAAGATTTATCTAGCAGTCATATGGGTATCAAAGAAGCTAAGACACTACTTTCAGTCTTATAAAATACAAGCTATGGCTAAGCAAAATCCCTTTAGGTACTTGCAAGAAACTCCTTCATTGTTAGAAAAGATGAGGAGGTGGTTGATTCTCTTGTAGGAGTTTGACATAGAATATATCACTAGGAAGACCATCAAAAGAAGAATGGTGGTAGAATTCCTAGTCAACCAACCGTTAGAGGGTGAGGAGATGAGTTATGAATTCCCCGATGAAAATGTTACAGCCATAACAATTCAGGATTGGCAGTTGTACTTTGATGTAGCTGTGAATAAAAAAGGAGCAGGAGTATAAGTAATCTTAGTCACCCTAAAGGGAGAAAAGGTGCCATTAGCTAAGAAGTTAAGACACAAGGCCACAAATAATGAAGCAGAGTACGAAGCTTACATTTTTGGATTGAAAGCCTTATTAGCTTTGGGCTAAAATCCATATAAGTGTTTAAAGATTCATCTCTAGTGGTTTATCAAGTTAGGGGTGAATGGTCAGTGAAGGAAGCACAATTGTTGCCCTATCTCAGATATTCGAAGGTTTTAAGCAGTCAATTTGAGGTTTGTATTTTTGGATACATGTTTAGAAAAGAAAACCAATTAGCAATACATTGGCTACCTGAGTATCAAAGTAGGATAATCCAAAGGGAATAGTTATAAAGCTTGTGATGATCTAGTGTTTGAATAAGCCGTGTTTTAAAAAGGAACAAATCATAGATATCGCGGTGGATTATGGAAAGCCTTAGTATTATGACATCCATAATTACCTAAAGAGGAGGAAACAAATCACTCATTAATGATGGATAAAGAAGTAATTGGTTTTGAGGAGCATAAAGAGGAAGAGGAACAATTCATATTTGAAGATAAGTCATGTGTTTATTTAAAGGATGATATTGGATCTCTTATGGAAAATTTATCCTCAAGAGAGCAAGAAGTGTTCGATTCTCAAGTGAAAGCACTGAAATCAGTCCATTTGAAGAATTTATTTAGGCTAGAAGATCCGGTAGAGTTCATTTTTGAAGAGCCAAATGAGAAGTCATACTTTATCGAAAACATGAAATTTCCAGCTTTGGTGAACTATGATAAATTTCTTGTACTAATGGAAGAAAACAAGGACCAAAGTTCGGAGAGCCCAATATTTGGATCACAAGCTCGACCTCCCGAGAGTAACATGAGTCGAGCTGGGACTTGATAAACCAGAACTTCTCCAACTCTTCTCTTTAAATTTTTGTCAATTTTTTATGATTTGTGCTTTGTTTGTTATTTTCAATTAGCTGCTATCTTATCTCTAGTTCAATTTTATAGGCTTTTATAATTTAATTCACGTTTCTTATATTTATTATGTTTGTTTATGAGTTTAAGACTTAAGGTGAAAAGAAGCTATTTCTAATTATTTGTGCTTAATTATCATGTTTGAATTAGTAAGTGCTTCTAGATAATTATAAAGCTCATATTGTTTTAAGGTAAGAGAATTATAACTTAGTTAAACTTAACATGAGATTTATGTTTCTTGATTTGTTTTCATTAGGTGTGAGTTTGATTTTATATTTGCTTAAGGGTTCATGAACTTAAGAAAACACTTTTCTTTTGTTGAGTTAAAAATTGAAGTCGAAATGTACTTTAACTGATTTATGTGTTTGCATGTTGCTTTGGCATGACTTCAAGTTGAGTTTGAGTGAAAATGATTTGGTTTTTCAAGGTGAAGAATTATTTGAGTGAGTATAATACATGTTATATTTGATTTATGCTGTCAATTTATATGCTATCATACTGCTTATCCTTGGTCTTAAGCATGAATTTGATTAAGTTTTGATGAATTTTAATGAGCTTAAATTGCATGATTAAGTAAGAAACTTAAAAAAGAATTGAGGTGCAAGAGCATTTTAGTAAGTTGGATTTCATGTTTTATTACTGCATGTTCTTTACATTTTAAGAGTGTTGTAAACTGGTTTACATGTTCCAAAAATCAAGTTTGACAGAGTTTTAGCATAAATTGGTTAAGCTTGGATTTACATAAGTGAAGGTTTAATTTTGAGCTAATGTTATTATTAGGGATTGATTGAATTTTTTTGAGAAGGAATTAAGGTGAGCTAATGTGACTTATATTTTTACTGGTGCTATTTTGTGAAGGAAATTTTGAAATTTTAAAGTGTAGTAGAAAGATCGCTCTTCTGAGTGCGAAAACACTCACCTGAGTGTTCATAAGGCAAAAGTCTTTTAGAGTCCAGTAGCTCCAAGCACGGTTAAGCGCCTTTCCTACTCTCCCATGCGCTCCTACCTCTCCTTACTGCTCTCCTGCATCACTCTCCCACCTGGCCGTGTGCATGCCTACTGCTTTGCACTGCTTACTTCACTCACCCACATGATTCTTTGTTTGCCCATTCCTTTTACCCATTCGAATGCATCCCTCTCTTACTCGACCGTTCATCTGGGAACTGCCTAACTCTTTTCTTTGCTCGCCTATGCCTCTTGCCCACTCGGCCAAGCATCAACCCTGCCCTCTTTTTTTTTCCTTGCTCATCTTTCCTTTTTCCCCTTGTCCTTCCTCTGCTTCCTTTTCGTCCCTCACTCCCCCTTTCTTCTTTTCACTCCCTCTCCTTCACTCTTCTTCCCTTCTCTTCACTCTTCCATCACTCATTCACACATCACAATCATCACTCACTCAATTACACATGTTCACCCAAGCACACACCTTCTTACTAAAACACACACACACTTAGTTTTACACTAGCATGGTTGAGATTGAGTTTTGTTTCTAATTTTGGCTTACCTATTGTGGAAATTGCTTTAGTTTAGACTTAGTTTGTGTGTGCTTACTCCATTTACACACCAAACTACAATTCTTCTTCAATGTCCACCCTCATTCGCATTAAATAAACACTTTTTGCATTGCTCAAATTTTCAATTTACTTGCTGAACTTAATCTGAATAAATTTGTATGGCTTCATTTTTCTTGAATATAGGTTTGCTTAGAGTTTATTTTTGAGTTAATTCGGATTTTCTTTGCATTCTATTCACTCTTAGCTACTTATTATTTGAGATTTAACTATATTATTGAATTTTTATAGGTTAAGATTGTATTTAGATTGACTTACTTTATTTTATGCTTACCATAACCAATTGAAATCTTTCTCTTCCTTTTATTTTAGCCAACCGATCACCAATTTCCTTTTGTTTTGGGATTATCATTGAGCATTGTAGCAAGTTTGGCCTATATAGGTGCATTCTTCACATAGTTACCATGATTATTAAGCCTTGTTTATTGCACTATATTGATTTTAGAGGCATGTTTACTTGTTCATTCAATTTAATTGATTTCATATCTCCTTTTGGCTTGATTATGGTTTTTGGCCTATGCTATCACTTTAAGTCAAATTTGCGATTATTCTAGTCACTATTTCTCTTGGGCATTTACTTCTTTATCAAAATTTATGCAGTGAACTGATATTTTTGCTACTTTGTTGAGGAAAACAAGATTTTAAAAAGGGGATAAAGCTTAGCTGAGTATAGAAGTTGAAGATCAATTCAAGGGAGTTTTCTTACCTTGCTCATTCTCTTATTTTGCTCATTTTCTTACTCATGAATTTTTTTAGTTATTTTATTTTTATTTTAGTTGTTTAGTTTTGTTTTTAGTTTGCATGTTTGGTTTGCATGTTAGTGTTATAGTTCAAAATTAGCATATATTGTACATTTAGCTTAGTTCGCCCTAGTTTTTCTTAAAAATTGAACATGTTTAACTTGAACTTAGAATGTGCAATGTTTAAAATCTTTGTTTAGCATTAAGACAAGCATGTTATTTGATGAATTTTTAGCTAGTTTAACATTCAACTTGACTTATATTTGTTAGTTTCTACTCGTTGAGCATTAAAGACTAGTTTTTAAAATAGAAGAAAAAATAATGCATTGAAATAGTTGAGTAAGGAATTTTAGGACACTAAAATCATCACCCTTCAAAGTATAGAAGTAAGTCAAAATAAGCTAGAAAGTGATTTAGGCAATATTTTTCATGTTTAGCCATATCTTAATTTGTTTTCCTACCTTATTTGCATATTTATCTCTTATTAGCCATTTTAAGCCTAATGAGGCATGCTAAATGCGTGTTATATTTAATTTTTCTTGTTACACTCATTTATTAATCATATAGCCTAAAAAGCTTTTATCTTTCTTTCTAGAATTAGCCACTCTAGGATTGGATGGATTAATAGAAATTGGGTACTGTAAAGGGTGTAGTAAGATATTTTTGGATTTATTATCAAAGGCTATGGATGAAGTCAAGTAAAAGTAAAAAATTACCTTATTATTACCCATTTTATTATTGTATTGCCAGCAATGAAGCTAGTGTGGAAAAAATAAAGAAAAAAAAGAAAAAAAAGAAAAGAAAAAAGAAAAAAATATTAAAATAAAGTTAGCATACATGGAAAAATCTTAAGTGCAGGGTATTTTACAAGGGAAAGCAATAGTAACTTCTAAAAATGGAATGAATTGTGATTCAAAATTTTTTTCTTTCAAAAGTACTTTGAATATAAAAAGGTTGAGCAAGTTTGGCTAACTACCATAATTTTCAAGTTAGTGGGATAAAATTTTAGGAATATTAGTTTATCTTATCATATAATGGCTATTTTTTTTATTATCTATTGTCTATTCTTTAATAACCAACATCTTAACCCCATTACAATCTAATTAAGATATATGTGATTCTAAGTTTTGATTTTGAGTTGTTTAGCGGAGATGACCTTCAGATAATGGTGCTAAAGGAGAGGCCTATGGTGTATCTAGAGTTTTAAGTGCAAGATTATTTGTACACCACTTTTATTATAAGCTTGGCTATGAATTTACATTGGTGTTTTGATTTTAAATAATGCTTAAATTATTTTGGTCTTGCACACAAACATGAAAACTAGCTCATATTGTCTTATTTGAATTTAATCTTGTTAGAATTTTTTTAAGTACTTTTGTTAATTGCTAAGCTTGGTTTCAAAATGCATGATTCTTGATTAAAGTTTGATTATTTTGAGGAGTTGATTTATTCACATATGCTCGGGACCAAGCAAAGACTAAGTGTGGGGTATTTGATAATTATGAATTATAGTATATTTTTAGTGTCTTTTAGGTGTTTTATTTAGTTAATTTGGTCTTAATTTTGTTAAATTTATGTTTAATTAGTTAAAATATGTGTTTTGAGGTTTAATTGAAAGTTTTGGTGTTTGTAGGGCTAAATTGAAGAAAGAAGTTTTAGGGCATTTTTGTAAATTCAGTAAAAGTTGTTAATTAGGTGTGAGGTACAAAGGCTCATCACTCGGCTGAGTGATCAGAGTTAGCAATCTACTCTCCTAAGTGACAAAGTCACTCACCCAAATAAGAAAACTCACTCACCCATGAAAAGGAGTTCAACAGACTAGAGGGCAATCACTCTCTCAAGTGATAAGGTCACTCACCCAAGGCAAAAGAATCACTCTCCTAAGTGATGAAATCATTCTCCCAAGTGATTAATGAGGAAAACATGATAAAGACTTCTTGTTTAAAATGAACTCTTCCCCAACTTTTTTTAGGAAGCTACAAAGGGCATAATTCCTCTCCATTGCCTATAAAAAAAAGATCAAAACACCAGAACAAGAGAGACATTAACTAAACCACAAATTTAGCTTATGTTTAAATTTACATTATTTTTCTTAGCTTGTAAAGAACAAAAGCTTGGAGTGGGAAGCTTTTCTTAGGTTCTCTGTAAACAGTGATTAAGGGAACTTCCATACTCTATGTTTTTTACTCTGTTTCTTAATTTTTCTTTAATTTTCAATATGAATAGTGAGTAGTTTCTTTATGTTTTACTAAAGGATACTTAAATCCTTAACTTTTTATTGTAATGACTTAAGTTGATCTTTATATTCAAACACAAGTTGGTTATTTTTTAGTGTTAAATATATTCTTATCTTTGATTATGTCAAAATTGATTATTACTTTATTGGTACAATAGCTAAAAATTGGTTTTAGCATAGTTGATGATTTGCAAGTTCTTGGATTAATTTTTAGTGTCAATACATGATTGTTTTCTGGCTTTGAAGTAATTGTGTATTGGTAATATCGATTAATACCAAGAAAGGAGGAACTAAAAATAAATTGAAGTTAAATTTACTTGAAAAAAAAGTTTAATGGATGCTTAGAAAGTTAAAACTAGATTTTTATGCTAAGCGTTAAATTGTCCTTAAAAAGGGAATTTGATATTTAAGAAAGATATTCTTGATTTAAGATATCAGGCTTTATTCATTTATTTTTTCCATAATCACTTGTGTTACTTTTGTTATTGACTCATTGCAATGGAAGTTGAGGTTGATAGTTCCTTTAGAAAGAGAATTTCAATTATTACTTTACATTTAATTCATATTAGTTTAATTTTAGTTTTTATTTTATTTTATTTTAGTTTAATTCTTGACATTAAATTAAAAACTTGGGGAAATAATTTTAGATTAATTTAATTCACACATAGATATTTTTCTTAGCAATTTATATTTCATTAGGTACGATATTTGGGGTCTTAATCTATATTTCTTTATATTACTAGCCGATTTAATATACTTTCTAGATAACGATCACTGACCACTGATACCCTCCATACTCTAAGGTGGCTAGAACCTCCTGGGTCACATCTGGATATATCCTGAAAGTTGGGGTAAAAAAGTCGATCTAACCCACATTGGCTAATAGATTGTCAGCCTCTTCAATCAGTCTAAAGTCCTTCAAAAACATCTTGGACATAAATTTGCTAGCCCTATACTAGACCTGAACAAGAGCTCAGTACCTCCGACCCTATGCGGCTATCATGTAATCAGGCACTGGCTGAGATGGCTGGGGATGTGCTATCCTATGAGGCATCCTACAAAAAATCATATGTTAATTCGTGTTCGACAGTAATTTCCAGTAAGTCAAAGTGTCAAAATTATATTGAGTTAAATATCAACATATAATCTACATAATTAATGCACCTATAGTTCTAACAATCATACATAAAAGTTGAGAAAAAAATACCTTGCATACTTTACAAGAAATTAAGCAAAATTCAGATAGCATTTCGACTAGGAATGAGATTGCCCCTTTATACACAAGCAATATTAAACAACGCATAGGCCCCCAATGTCTATGTAACCACATTACTATATTCTATGCCTTTCAAGGAATTTTGACAAAATTTTGGCAATATTTTGACTAGGAATGTGATTGCCTCCTGCATGAAAGATATATTTAAAGGCAAACGGAAAATCACAGGCCCTCGGGGTTGATAAATAATACAAATATCAACATTTCATGCTTTACAAGAATAGTTAAAGTAAGATAAAATTTCAGCAACATTTTGGCTAGGAATGTGACTGCCTTCCTGCACAAAAAACATATTTGAATACACAACAAGCCATAGGCCATTAAGGCCGCCAAACAATTACAAACTTGAGTTATTCATGTTTGGTAAAAAAACAAGCATAAAAATCTATTTAAAATTCAAAGATTATTTACATTTCTATCTAAAAATAAAATGCCATAGATTCATGTGCTCATATGCAAGGTATTTTTATTAACTACATTGTCATGTAAAGAAAGTTAGGTATTTACACTATGTTACTAAAACTACAAGGCATTAATTATTTTCAAACCAAAACAACAAGAATAACCATAAATATTAATACAACAACAAGTGCTCACACCTATCATGCCTAAAGCTAAAGTCTTCTAGCCTAAGTTACATTCTAACTTAAGAGGGAAAAGAAAATAATGATAAAAGAATTATATTTTACTTACTTGGAAGAGATAAGAAGAAAAGGCAGAAATGGTAGAAAATCTATGCTCCCTAAAGTGCACCTCACTCTTAGGAGTCCGTAGGTGCAAATGGCTCGCGATTTGGAAGAAAAAAAAGAAGAAAAATCGAAGAGAAAAGCTTGAAAGTCAGAAACAATGGAGGTTTGGTCAGAAACTGCAGAAAATGGCCTTTATATGGTCAAAATTGAGTGAGATATGGATAGCTCATCTGTCATTGAGCGATAGATGGGATGAACATGATATCCCATCCCTTAGGTCAAAATGACCAAAATGCCCCTTTGACTTTAATTTTCTCCTATTTTCACATTTTAACTCTATTTTTATCAATTTTTTGACTGTTTTCATCGATTTTTCATCCTCTATCCATATAAGATTAATTTACAACATTATAAACACTCTTTTAATGGGTTACTATACTATTTTTACATTATTCATAGGTGTTAATTACATTTTAATATATAATTCTATATAAGTCCAAAATACCCCCTGAAATTTGGGTACCTTTTAAAGCATATGACTTTCGCATTCCAGAACCTTTAAAATTAAATATTCAGGACATCAAGCCTTTTAAATTTCTTGCAATAAAAATAAAGGCAAATGCAATAATATATACATACAATGCATAGGACATGCCAAATTTAACTTTTGGCATTCCAGAGGTGAGGAATGGGCAACCAGTGGCTCGCTTAGTGGTGAAGGACGGCTATCCCTCATCACTTTTCTATAAATAGTGCTAATTTCCTTGAATTTTATGCCTTTTAACTTTTCATCTTCCTTCAAGTATTCTTCTCTCTCTTCTTTTCTTTTCTTTTTTTTTGTCTATTTTTCTTTCAGTCATTTATTATTATTTATTCTCTTCAAACTTTGATTGCTTAGAAAAATTTCGTTACCATAACAATTGGACTTGCAAAATTACACCAATTATTGGACATTCCAAGAACTTAGAAGGATCATGTTCTACTTTTTTACTCGAATTTAAGGTTTTTAAGGAGAGTTTCTCCATATAAGAACTTACTAATTGCTACCTTTTGATTATGGGACACGAGGCTTCATATGTTTTTGTTCGCTCATCAGGAGTTATGCCCTTTACTCGAAGAGTTTGCTGCTATAGTGGGTGCCAGATTTGACCTTAACAATCGACCATGCTTGCCTCCACCTATGGTTAGCTATCCCAGAGAGGTGGTTCATACCGTAGGAGTCCTTCCTTCAAAGGTAAGGGATTTGGTATCCTATGGAGACACATTTCCATTGGAGTAGCTGATGGATGTTATAATTGATTTTGATGATGTTCCCACCTTCCACTCTGATGTTGTATTGCTTTGTTATTTGGCTAGGTGTTTAATGATGTGTGCTTGTGATCTTATGATTGCAAATTATAGGTTATTCAGTATTGTGGATGGCATACGCCGAAGGCACAACCTGTTTCTTATAATTATGGCTGAGACCATTAACGGCTTGGATGCATATCATAGTTCCTCTACTCAACGTGCCTTTTTTCACTCTTCTAAGGGCAGTCTCATACATCTTTAGGTATGTACTTATATTTAAAGGTAGTACATCCCTTATGGGATTTCATACTAGCTTTTCTTGTTGAAATATGCATCCTTTCGGATTTTCATGCATTCCTATGCCTTATTTTTACTTGAGATAAACCTAACTCACCTAGCGGTTTTTTTGTTGTATAGCTTCAAGAGAAATTGCATTTGTTATCAAAGCCTCCTCCTCAAGTTAGATGCACAAGCACCTATTCTATGAGTCACATCATAGTTCGATGCTTGACTCAGGTGTTTTAGTCAGTTCGAGGTGTAATTGATTGGTTAAGTCATCTAACATATGATGACATTGCATTTAGGTGCGCTTGGTTGCCTATCACTTCTGTGGTCGAAGATAAGGAGTCAGGATCTGTTCCTCTCTGTGTATTTTATCGAGCCTCCTTTTATGTCACTACCTGTTGTGCTCGCTAGTTTGGGGGCAGGCAAGACATTATAAGTCATCCACTAGGCTTTTATAGGGGTATCCTTACTGCTTACTTTATGATAGAATATTACCAAAGGATTGGACTCGACTTTCAATGAGGACCATCATTCTTGATATTAGGGCTTGCGATCTCACCACTTCTGATGCTTACAAGTGATGGGTAATAGTCCATCTGTCGATAATAGACTTTCTCACCTGAAACACCTGGATGGGGAGAGAGATTTGATATTAATAAATTAGGTTCAGACATTTTATAGATGATTTTTTTTTTGCTTTTATTGAACATGTTACAAGAATATGTTATTTTCTAATGCTTAAATGACATTTTTGAATACATGTATGATATTGTTTTTGATTTCGGTACACATGATTAGTATTTAACTTTATCTCAATAACACATGTTATTCAATCTCAAAATGAAATTTTACAATCTCAAAATAAAATTTTACAAGCATCATAACTCCTATTATCAATTAGCCTTCTCGAATTTTCTTGATTGATTATTTTCTCTCAGCATCTAATTTTTGCCCATGATGCCTTTTTTTCGATTTTCATCCCAGCGAGGCACCCAATTTTAGCAAAGCTATCATTTTTTCAATTATTGACCTATGGGTTATTTATTCTCTTCTTTTTCTCTTTTTAGCTGTGGAACCATTTCAATCTATCGACATTCACAGGTTCTCTGAACTTATTGCCATTGTTGTTTGATAAAATAGCAACACCCTTAGATAACAGTTTCTTAAGCATAAAAGGTCTTTCCTATGTAAGTCCAAATTTCCCTTAAATATCTGGCATTTCTGATCTCATCTGTTTAAACACTAGATCTCCTTTCTTTCAATAGGTTCTTCCTAACTTCTTTCTCGAATGAACAAGCTAGCCTTTTTTGATAAACTTGATTGTGATAGTGCACCCTCATCCTATCTTTATCTAGCAAGTTAAGCTACGACAATTTTAACATAGTCCATTCTGTTTCTGGTATCTTAGCTTTCAGGACAACCCTTAATGATTGATGCTTAATCTCTACCGTAGTACTGCTTCTGTTCCATAAACCAAAGAGAATGGAGTAGCTCCTATCAAAGTCCTAGCTGTGATCCTATAACCCTATAATGAAAAAGTTAGTTTATCAACCTAATCCTTGTAAATTCAAACCATTTTGGCTAGAATCCTCTTCACATTCTTGTTGTCTACTTCAATTGCTCCATTTGCTTATGGCTTGTAAGGAGAAGACTTATGATGTTGAATACTTGATGAGTATCTGCCTAGTTTCTCCTAAGAACTATAGCCTATTATCTAATACCATATGATAAGGTAACCCGTATTTGCATATCAAATTTCTCTCAATAGATTTAACCATATCTCGCGTATCTACCTTCTTGAAAGATTCTACTTCTAGCCATTTGGTTATAAAAGCTATTTTGATCCAATCCATTATCTTGTTTAAAATCTAATTACACCCAGCATACCCATCCATGAAATTATACATAGCATAAGTAGTTGCTCTATTGACCAGAACATCTATGTGAGGTAATGGAAAATCATCCTTAGGGTAAGCTTTGTTCAAATCCCTATAGTCTACACATACCCTAACTCTTCCATCTTTTTTTATCACAGGGACTACATTTTCTAACCATATAAGGTACTATACTTCCATTAAGAACTTAGCCTCTATTTGCTTTCTGACCTCATCTTTAACTTTTTCAGCCTAGTCTAGCCTAAGCCTTCTAAGCTTATGCTTGATTGGTTTGTACCCTAAGTATGTTGGAATAGCATGTTCGATAACTTTTTGATCTATTCCTGGCATGTCTTCATAGGTCCAAACAAAGACTTTTTCATGTTTTTTCAATATTCTCTCAATTTTTTCTCTCTTCAGGGGTTATGCCTGATGCTAGTAAAATTTCTTTTGGATTTTCTTTAGTTTCGAGATTAAATGAACATGTGTTTGTTGAGTTAATGTCAAATATGAATTCTTTGTGACCACAATCATGCATATTGAAATCAGAAGAAACATCATACAATTAAACAAAATTGTTCATCTCATTAATGTAAAAAGAGGAAACATTATTTTCATTAAAAAGTTTAGGAACATAAACAAAGTAAATAAAAGTGTCATCTTTAATCTTGTCAGCATCAAACATCTCTCCAATCTTGAGACCATCTTTGGATGGTTCATCTATCTTCATTTTCCCTTTGCCTTTCAACTAAGTATCAAGCAATTTTTCTATTAGAACTTTCTCTGGTCTTCTCTATCCTAAGCTAAATGATGTAATAGGATCTCTTCATACCAAAAACCCTTAACCAGCTTGATGATTCCCCGCTTCCAGTTAAAAACATCATTGAATAGCTCAAACCCTAGCACCAGCTCACCTTCTATCATTTAAGGCTCGTTCTTCCTACAATATAAGCAAAAATCTGAAGCTGGCACAAAACTCTAAGAGTTATGGGGGATTCCCTTCATTGTTTCCTTCTGTTTATCTTTCTTGCTGTGACCTACAAAGTCTAACTTCTTCTTATCTTTTTGACCTTTAGCAGCTATAGCGGTCCGAGGCCCTTGAAAATTCTTACCTAAACTAGAACTAGGTAAGAAATTCATCTTCTTAAACATGTTAATTACCTAAAGACTATCTAGGAAACTATTCTCATTCTCCTTATCATTTATAACCACCATATTAAACCTGCTGAATTTCTATTTGGGTATTTTCAGAATAGATACCTGATTCTCCTTTATTGCCTTGATAGTGATTGCCTATCCATCATGAAGGTTCTTAATCATCTGATGAAATATAGATGGTACTCATCCTAGCTTATGAAACCATGGCCTCCCAAAAAGCACAGAAAAATTTGTTGGGGTAGGTAACACTACAAACTTAGCATTTATCTCAATGAGTCATATTTTTACTATCATAGGCAAAAATGGTTAGATCAGACTTACTCAGCATATGCGCATTCAACCCAAAAGTAAAATTTACCAATAAAGGATATACATTAATGGAAGATCTATCATCTACCATCACACAAGATGTGTGTTTTCTGTTAACATGAGCCTTGATAAAGAGAGGTTGATTATAGTTCTTTCCTTTACAAATAAGTCAGCATCAGAGTACATTGCATTCTTCCTGATTTCTCCTCTAACCGAGTCTAGCAATTCAGGTGGCAAGATAGTGGTGGCAACAGTAGCATCGCTCAAAGCCTTTACCAACTTTTATCCGTGCAAAGGTAATTGCCTCAATAAATCCCAAATACCTATCTGATCCTGTGTCTTCTTCAATTGTTTAATGATATAATCATCCTTAACTTTTTTTATGTAGGTATAACACCAGGAATTAGCTATTTTTCAATCTTTGGGGACACTCTTCTACTCCTTGTGATCGCCTTAATTTCTTTTTCTTCCTATGCTTCTTCCTCCTGCTTATTAGTTGAGCTTTAAATATCAATGGGCACTAAAATCCCTTTATCCTCACTTTTTATGGGTGTATCCTAATGGTTAATCATAGAAACTAGTTGATTTTTCTTAACTAGCTTTGTTACTTTTAGGGTGGGGAGAGTAACGACTAAGTACTCATTCCCATACAAATCTTACATCACATACCACTCAAGCAAACTTGACCCAATCATGTACATTGAAGGGGGCATGCCGTTGTAACTTTCTTTCTTTTTTTATCCCTCTTTTTTAAATCTAAAATCTATTAGTTATCTATCAGATCTTAGATCTTATTCCTTAATGTGCAGCAATAATCAGTCGAATGCCTCTTGTGTTGATGGTATGCACAATATTGGTCCTCTCTATGGTATGCCAGGCCTTGGTGATAAAGGCTAAAGTTTCCCCTTCTTAACCAACTTGTTGAAAATCCAAGATAGTGATTTCCCCAGGTTAGAGTAATGCCTCTGACTGTCCTTTATAACAGATACCTCTGCAGTCTTTCCAATTATGTTATGCCCATTACTATTTCCAACAACCTTATTATTGCCAAAGTTCCTTCTTGCATACTCACTACTTGCCCTTCTAGCCAAATACTCTCCTTCAACCTCTATTGCTATATCCTTTAGAGATTTTCAATCTTTCAAACCTTTCATCTTCAAACCATCTCACAAGTACAAACTCGTATTCCTGATAAATAATTTGATTTGATCAGCTATGTTTAGGATCCTTTTTATTTTCATAACCCTATTCCTTCACCTGATGAGATAGTCATGGAAAGACTCATCATGTTTCTAATGGAGTAATTCAAGGTCCTTTAGGGTGACCTCTATCCTTGTGCTATAGTTATACTATTTAAGGAATTCCTTAGACAGTAGGTCCCAATCCTCTATTATTTATCTATCTAAATCATGATATTAATCTATTGCAGGCCCAATCAAACTCAAGCAAAAATATTCTACCTTCTGCTTTTTTGATAAAGTGGTTCCCTTCATAATCAATATATACTATTTGATATAAGCTTAAAGGTCTAAAGTGCCATCAAACCTTGGAAAATCAGGTATTTTAAACCTTTAAGGTAGTGGCTCATCTCCATCCAAATCCTTATTTTTAGGGTTTATCCCTCTACTAGCAGATAGTAGCCTAGACATAGCTTTAATCTCCTCCTCTATCTTTTTGAACGCTAGATTCTCAACACTAGGGCCCCTTATCCTTATGTTATCACTAGAGGGATATAGTCATTGTAATGATCCAAATATCGGACTAGTTAGAAATAGTATTTTCCAAGAATGAATAGTAATAAAAGGGTGAATAGTACCTTCTGGAGTTAAAAAAATATTTTATTTAATCATTGGAAAGAGCAAGTCATCAAAAGTCCAAATATGTAATTTGGATTGAAAATTAGATCAAATGGACCATCAAAAGTCAAAAATAAGGAAAAACTCCTGGTTCCAGTTCAAAGGGTGCCCGGGTTGACTAGAGTTTGATCAGAACCTTAAAAATAGTTAATAAGCTCTAAAAATTACCATAATTTTTAGATCTACATTAAATACAATGTAGAATCATATGATAATAAAAAATTAATTTTTTGACAACTTTAAAAATTAAAGTATCGAACCGGTAAAAATGAACTAGATTGGGAAACAATCTCTAAATGACTCAAAAATATTCATGGAGCCTAATGAATATATTTTAAGGGTCAAAAAAGTATTCTTAAGAAGGTTTGACCTCAAGAAGTAAGAGAAAAATAATGATTTTGGTTTAAATAGTAACCGATCAATCATAGATTTGATTAAAGCTTTAAAAATATCAAATGATTTTAAAAAATCATAGAAATTTCTAGTTGAGTCCTAAATAAAGTGTAAAATCATTTGGTGAAAAAAATTAATTTTTTTGTAACACTAAAAATTTGCTAATCGGACTAGTATGAGTGAACATGATCAAAAATGGATTTTGATTGAGTCAAAAAATTTTATGGAGGCTATATTATATATTTTAAGAATTATGAAATTGATTTTAAGTGAAATTAAGCTTTAGAAGTGAGAGAAATAAATTATGGATGCAATTTGGGCTTAATAGGGAAATTGGGCTTGAATTAGGTCCAACCATTTTTGTTAGACCAGGCCCAGCCCAACTAGCCTGTATTTAAGGTCTAAAAATCTCTAGATTTCCAGAGCCTTCACCTTAATTCACGATTTCTCCTTCTCCATCTTGGACGAACCACTTTTTTTCCATTTTCATGGAATTTTTTTCACTCTTTTCCCCTAATTCCATTAAATCAAGCTTTCTCAAGTGAATTTTAGCTTTTTTATTGGTTTATGGAAGTGTTTACTCTTCATTGGGAGGGCTGGAAGTGGTATAAACCAAGGAAAAAAATTGATATGTCAAAATTGAGGTAAGTGGAAATGAAATTTTTAATTAAATTTAAAGGTTCTAATAGATAATTTAGGGTGTGTAGGTTAGGTTTATATGATTTAATTGAATTAAGGAAGCAAGAATTGATGCATTTTTTGCCTCAAAAATTTCGGCCATAATAGGAAAACATTGAAGGAATTAAAGCTTTCAAAGGAGAAAATGGAGGAAGTTAGGAGCAAAGTGTGAAGGAGATGAATTCAAGGTTAGTGGATACATTATTCCTCAATTTTCATAATTTTTACATGAAAATTTGCTTATATATGTGTAATTATATGTCATTCTGTATGGTAAATTTAAAATAATGATATATATGTTAAATTAAGAGCTTAAATTGAAGAATAGAATGTTTATTTGGAAGAATTAAATTTGGAATGACTAAATTAAGCTTTGTCCGAAATCTATGTGCGTGTGTGATGGTTTATTTTGATGAAATTATGGGGAAAATGCTATCAATTGAACATAGGTGCAATTTTAAGGGTATATGAATTTAATGGGAATTTTTGGAATTTAATAGAATATTTTTAAGTTAAAATTCATATTATGATATAGTGTAAATATGTAATTTTAATGAAATAAATTAAATTTATTGCATAAATACACATAATATTAGCCAATTAATCAATTGGAAACAAAAAGAAAATAAAAAGAATGGAAAATAAAATAGTGTAGTGGAAAAATGACTTAAATGAAAAGAATTAAAAGTTTAGGGGTAAAAGTAAAATATTGCCAAATATTGAGGAACAAATGAGTTTAAGTGAATTAAAGATAAATTAGAAAAAAAATAGAAAAGATTTAAGCAAAATTTCAAGTTTGGCCAAATGTATAAGTTAAGTGGATTATGGTGCATTTTGATAGTTTCATGATGGTAAGGTGCTAAAAATGAATTTAGAACTAAAATGAAGTGTATAGTAATTTATTAGGAAATTTTACAATTTAATTGAGTATATTTTAGATGTGAGGTATATTATGTCTAGAGTAAATAAAATAAAATAACAAATAGTTTGGGTTAGTATAATAACAACAACAATGCGGATAATGTTAATATTGATTTTAATATTAGTGATATTAATAATATAAGAATTGTAAATGTTAATGTTAATATGGATATTGATTTTGTTAGTAACCATGCATAATAATAATAATAATAATAATAATAATAATAATAATAATACTAATAATAATAATAATAATAATAATAATAATAATAATAGTATTAAAAAAATAAAAAAAGAAGAAAAGAGTAAAAATAACAAATGTACCAGATATAGAATCTGTGGATATTAGTGTGCATAATTGCGTATTAGATTAAAAGAGTTAGTTGAGCCAATTGGTACTAAAGGATATTAAGAATAAGAATTATGTGAAAAATGGTGTTAGTGTTAATAGTGTTACAAAAAAAAAGATAAAAGATAAGAAAATGGCCCACGTAGAAATAAGTGCAAAAGAGAGGAAATGGCTTAGACAAATATATATGCATGCAAAGGTGATAGTGGCCCAACTTAATGCATGCAAATAGGGGAAAGACATAATTAAGTGGAAAATGTGTGCAAAAAGGGTATGTTAATAATAATATGAAAATAATAAAATTTGAGATGAATGTAGTTTTGGCATAATTGGTATACTAAGGTAGTTATGGTATAAATTGATAATTAAATGAATATAAGTTATAAAAATTGAATACAAAATTAAGAATACTAGGGTAACCATATTAATGTTTAAAGAGGGACCAAAAGGTAAAATGAATGAAAACATGGCTAGGGATTGAACTAGAAAGGTTAAATAAGCATAAATAATAATAATAATAATAATAATAATAATAATAATAATAATAATAATAATAATAATAATAATAATAATAATAATAATAATAATAATATTGAACATAAAGAGAGTATGAAAATAGGGCCATGCAAATTATGTGACTATATTAATAATTAAGGAAATAATAATAATAATAATAATAATAATAATAATAATAATAATAACTAAAAAGGGATAAAATGATATTATAACCAAATAAATATACATGTAGAGAAATTTCATAATTACGTAATATGTATGCATATGTATATGTACATGCATGTATGATTCTGTAGGAATGACATGTATATTTGTTAATGAATATGTATGTCAACTTGAGACAAATATGATTAGTATAAAGATTTAAAACTTACATGTGATGATTTAAAACATATACACAAGGAACTAAGGAAAGTAATAAAGATGGTATTCTGCCCTTAGTGGTCTGGTAGTGCATCTAGCTCAGGATATAGTTGGCTAGCCATAGGGACATTTATACCACCGTCCGAGTCATGATGAATTGGTTCGGTAGGCAAATAATGGTCTACCTCATGTTATATGTTCACGGTTACAGTATCATGTTCATGTTAATTGTTTGTGATCCTTCGAGGTTAGCTCACTGTTGGGGTTTTCGAATCCCTATCCCATGTATCCGGTTCGAGATTTCTTTTGGACTATCACTGGGGGTAATTCAATGAAACAAAGAAATATATGTATATAAATGTAACTATGTATGTATGTATGTAAATGTAAACAGGTATGTATGTATGTATATGTAAATGTATGCTTATGTAATATATGAATATGTGTATGTATGTATAGGTGTATAGATGTACTTATGTGAATATGTATGTATATATTTATGAATGTGTGCAAATGTATGTAAGTGGACACGTATGCATATATGTATGAATGTATGTATAAAAGTATATATGCAAGTATATGCATGTATATGTATATGTGTATGTATGTATAAGTATGTATATGTAAGCATGTAAGGTATGTATATGTATGTAAATGTATGCATGTAATGTATGTATATATACGTATATGTATGCATGTAGTGTATGTATATGTACATTAGTAGTGTATGTATATGTACGTATATGTATGCATGAAGTGTATGTATATGTATGCATGTAAGGTATGTATATGTATGCATGCAAAGTATGTATATGTATGCATGTAAGATATGTATCGTATGTATATGTATGTATACATATAGGTATGTATGTATATGAATGTATAAATGTGTATGTATGTATGTGTATGTATGTATATGTATGTGAATGTATGTATGTGAATATGTAAGCATGTGCAAGTAAATATATGTGTGTATGTGATTTATTATGGAAAGTTTGGGATACGTATCCATTACTGAGTGTTTTGATGCTCAGCACGTATTTGTTAACTGTGCGCAGGTATGAAGATATTAAGATTTCAATGACCGATATTGTAGGAATAGTCAAGTCCAGGAAAAGGAGTAAGGCAGAAATTAGTTTTAACCTGTATATATAGGTACAAAAAATATAGTAATTATACAAGTTCAGGATTATAGTTTATGATATATGCTTGTATATTATTGAAACATGGTTGTATGGTTGTTAATCATGTTATAAGTATGTTTACAGGTACCATATAAAAAAAATTCACTGATTCATGTATGTTTTACATTCGATTATCGCATACACTGTATAATGGTATAAGGGTGTTACAGTCCTCATCCTCTTCTTCTATGAAATAATCCTTAGGATAGTTCCTCTTTTCCCTTCTTGGTAGGTTTCGAAGCACAATAGTATTAATTACGGTAGCGTTCCCAACATGAGTTGGCTCTACCACCTCACAAGTGGGTGCTATAGGTTGAGCTCTGACATTAGGTGCTATAGAAACCACCATCCCTCCAATCATGACTAATATTCTTTCTTCAAACTCTTATAGATATCAATCCAGTCTTTGATCCAAGTCATCCCTCACTGTCGTAAGCCTAATAGGAGTAACATTCGATCTTTCTCTTAGGAATGAAAACCTTATAATGGTGTCGTTGGTCACTCTTCTAGGTTTATTACCCCTTCTAATCTCATTCACCTTATCATCTACAATTTCTAAACTTTTTTCCTAATTACTTTCTGATAACTGGCTCGAACCTAACTCAGAATTGACTTATGATCTCAATTCTGAACTCGAGTCTGATCTCAATAATCTAGATATAGATCTTCTGAATAAACATCCGTCTGACCCTTTGGACCACTTAGATAAAACTATGATGGTTGAAAGAATCAGAGGTTAGGAGTGATGTATGGTAAGTGATACATGGGCATGGTATATAGGTGATGCATGGTTGTAATGCATGATTTGGTTATACATCAGTCACAACCACACATAAATATAACAATAGCCTTCCTACCTTATTACTCCCACATAGGAGGTCATCCAATCTTTTTCCTAGGTGGGCTTAGTCCACGAGTTAATAGGGTACCCAATGTACATGCATGGTGTACGATGAAAAATCGGCAGCATAATCTCTCTAATTAAAAGTGTAGGCATATGGATTTTGATCAATATATATTTTGACTAACTCATACAAATCAGGTTAGGCCCGTCAGCGCATGGTAGCCTTTGATTGGTATCCTTCTAATTTATTTGAATTTGGCCAATACATAAAGGTCTATATAGCAAGCAAAAGATTATAATGGTTACAAAACCTAGGGGAAGTTGCTATTGTAATTACATGAACTTGAGTCAAGGGTGATAACACTTTAAGGCTACCCAAGCATGGTTCCTGCCAATAAGTTTAGCTCATCATGAGCATAACGACCAATGGGTTATTATTTTATATACCATTTGATACTAAACGTGGGCTGGTGGGTCTCCTTGACACCTCCCTACATTGATTGAATGTAAGGCATGCTTCAGGATAGCACCGGGGATAAAAAGGATGTCTGACTTAATTCTAAGGCTCTAAGATGTGTGCAAGGAATGCAATTTAAAAAGAAAATAAGATTAATGACAAAACCTAATCATAAACAATTTAACCAAAATGCTTTTTAAAGTAAGGTCTGTTTGGTCCCTAGTGGAAATACCACTGTGAAGCATGCCGGAGCCTTTTGCTTGCTTTTGAGTTCCCTCTCGAAGGCCTATTTTAAGGGGTCGAGATCGAATGAGGCTCACTTTTATCATAAATTGGCCATTTTGTAATGAAAATGGTTAAGTGTAATGTATTGCTGACGGTCAACCCATGAACACCATCTATAAGTGAGCTGAAAGTGGTAGGTATTATGGAGTTATTACCCAATAGAATATTTTGAATTGATTCTTAACCTCATTTTGATGTTCGATCAGATATTGATGTTTGGAATATCCCTCTTATTAGAAGCTTTGATTAGTTATCGATTTATAATTAAATTTTAAAATTAATTTTCTCTCATCTATTACACGATGCATTTGCAATAAAAATAAATAAATATGCCACCAAGTAAAGAAAATAGTAAGCAAAGTCCTACTTGATTTATTATATAAGCAAATCATTCTATAAGTAATATGGAATAAAAATAATGTATATACATACATAAAACGGGGAGTTAGGCTAAAAGCTAGACATTGGTCTATGTTTTATTTTAAAAACCCAATTTATTAGATAGAAAATATTTTAAGTGTCTTTTTATTTCAACATGCTTGCAAAAAAACTTTTTTAACTAGCTATTACAACCCAAAAAAATACATATGAAATAAATAAAAAATAATAAACAATGATAAAATCAATAAATAATCAAGCAAAAACCATAATAAATGAATAAAATAAAGCAATTAGCATCATCAAAGAATAGAGATTAGTAGGGAAACATGATTTTCCATGCAAGAAAGGGTCACAAGTCCTCCGAACCATAAATACACCAATTACTTGAAGAAAATCACATAAAGCAAATAAAATAGTATAAAAACAACAAAAATAATCATAAAATATTTACACATGCAAAATAGTTTCAAACATAAAAATATATTGTACAAAAGTGAAAAATATGGCAAATATGCATAAATTTTATATTAGGCAAATATAGGATGCAAAAATACATAAAAGGCCAAAATACATGAATTATTACCTCAAAAATATCCGAGGATGGCCAAAAGTAGTGAGGGACAACTAAATAGAGGGGTGAAGGGCAGACAAAGAGAAGAAGGCTGGATGTCTCATCTCTTGGGTAAGGGACAGGCATCCCTCGTTCCTTTTTCCCATCTGTCACTTTTGGAAAGAATCGGGAAATACAAAAACAGAGCAAAAAATTCAGGAAAATGTGTAGGAATTGTTTCTAACCTATGGCATGTGTTTATACAGCTTAAATCTCCCCAAAACATGCTTTGCACTGAAATATTCATAAAATATACAAATAAACATGCACTTACAAGATTAAAACAGTCAAAATAAGAGCCTAAATTATACAACAACGTAGGAATAAAAAACTATCATACCTCTATCAAATTAAATGATTTAGAAATGAAATATAACTCTATAAAGAATGCATATTACTCAAATAAAACCATTAAAATATATGGGCATGCATTAAATAATCAAATGATCATGCTTAATAAAATTTAAACAGAGAAAATAAGAATAGAAGCCTAGAATATTATCTTTATGAGATATTCTGACTCTATAGATTCTGTAGTCCATATCTCTTGCTCCAAATCATGATCTATCTTTCAAAATAGATTATGAAAATTGTTTTAGGTGTGTGGGTGTGTGTTCAATAAAAACTTGCTAGAGCATAAAATTTAGAGAGAAAGAAATAATTCTCTTTCTCTAATGGTGGCTCTTTCAAAGAAATAAATCCCCCTCCTTTCTAAAACCCTAGATTTAGGTTTAAATACCTAAAGAGGAATTTGAGTTGAAATCAAACTCAAATCCCTTCAAAACTGAAGATCAACCCCTATAAATCCGGCCCTCTATCTTTGGAGATAACTTTCCTTTTTAAAATGTAGGAAAATCTAGGAAAATCTGGGTTTCGAGTGAGGGATATGTGCCCTTTGATGAGGGACGGGTGTCCCTCATCACTGAACCCTAAAATTACTAAAAAGCCCCTAGTTTAGACTGTACAGGAGAGAGAGACCTATAGATAGGCACCCTTCAGGTGATAGATGGTCGTTTATCACCACTAACTATCCAGAACCAGCTTTTAATGTAGATTTTGCTAAAAAATTTGAAAATCATAAAATCTTTGAGAAAAAGCGATCGGAGCTTCGAGATCTGAATCTTGTTGTCAGTAATATGTTAATTTCTCATCATCGGGTAATCGTTATATAGGCTACCTCGAGTCACGGTATCTGCATCTAGGTTTTTAGCCTCACGAGGTTGAAACACATTTCTTTCCCAATGTTCTATTAGGTGGCAACTCTTTAACATTAGCCTTATGGTGCCCAACTAGATGCCTCTCAGCTATCGATTGTTAGCAATAAGATAGGGACACCTAGGCATGTTATCTTATAACTTTACGAGGTTTAAGATTTGGCAAGTCAAGTTGAGTTTCTTTCCTATCGTGAAGCAACTGTCGATTTGGGAAAGGAACCTTAACTTGGTCGAACCCTAAAAATGGGATCGAACCATTAAAAGTTAGAGGTTTCCTCACTCAAGCTTAATGATCCCTTGGTTTTAGAGGATGAAATTGTTTTCAAAAGGAAGAGCATGCATCGCAATGGTGACTCCACTAGGGATCCAATTCGAGACTTCGCTTTGAAATTACTTTTGATTAATGTTACATAAAATAAAGGGCTTTCGGTTAAGAAATTTTATCTCTTTTTGAAATTATGTTAGAATTATGCTAAAGCCTTAGAATAAGTTAGGCATCATAATTTTCTAACCCCGATGCATTTCTGAAGCACTCCCTTGTCATTAACTCAACCTAGGATTGTGTAAGGGATAATCACCAGCCTATGTCTAGTATCTCTTGGTATATCAAATGGTGACCCAATCGATCATTATACTTATGATGAGCTAGACCAATTGGCAGGGATAATGCTTGGCTAGCCTTATAATCAAGTACCTGGACCAAAAGCCATGTGATGACATAGAAATCTCCTTTAGGATGTCCGTAATAATCTTGCATTGTTTGTGATGTGGATCCTTATGTATTAAGCGTGCTTAGACAAGTGTGGATGTTCACTTAACAAAGGCTACCATGCCTCGGTAAGCCCATCCTGATTTGCTTAGGTCGCCTAAATATGCATTGATGAAAACCTTTTTTGCATGCTTTTCTTGAGAGGCATTATGCTGCCAAATTTTCACCGTGCACTATACATGTTTATTAGAGTCCCCTGTTGACCCATGAATTAAGCTTACCTAGGAAGAGGACTTTGACCATGTGTGTGGGAGAAATAAGGTGAAGAGGATTCTTATGTGTGTTATCGATGCTACATCTCATGATCATACGTCTACATCTACTCATGCATCATGCTGATAACCCTTATTTTGGCAGCCATAATAGAGATATCACTTCCCAAGTGGTTTTGACATTTGGATAGTCATTTGGTTAAGAAGTAGTTTGCTGAACAAATAGAAGAGTTGGTATCGGGATAAAGTTTGAAACTAGAATCTGAGTCAGGTATAAACAGTGTTTTAAAAGAATTTTTAGATGGCTATTCAAAATAGTTAAATAAGGAAGTTATGGCTGAGTTCACTCCATCGGTTGGTTCCTCTGGTTCCTAAGATGATGATAAGAGAATGGATGATCTTGAGAGAAAAATGATGTTAATGTTTTCTAGTCTTATAGTCAGTTTAGCTTCAATCGCAGCTGCTCAACCTGTTGTACCAGTTGTTGCTCAAGTCGAACTAACTCTTATCGAAGAGATTCTTGCATCTTTTATCATGATACCCCTACCAGTAGCAGATGCTAGGAATGTGGCCTCACAAGGAATCAAAAGGGATATCGCTCGGGGTGGCCCCAAATATGACTTTATAACTGATAAGGAGAGTGAGTTACGAGCCCCTTGACCGGTGTCTAGCAAGTGTACTAGATCGGCTAGTAATACAGGGAAATATAGATTAAGACCCCAAATATCGTACCCAAGGGAACATGGATTGCTAAGGATAATATCTATGTATGAATTAAATCAACCTGAGATTGTTTCCCAAATGTTTTTGATTTGAAAGCAAAAATTAAACAAAATAAACAATTAAACAAAATAAAAGGTAAAACATGAATTAAAAACAAAACAATAACTGAAATTCTTTTGCTAAGGAAACTATCCACCTTAACTTTCATTGTAATGACTTAAATTCAAAGAACAATATCAGTGATTATGAAGAATTCAGATAAATAAAACCAGATAACTTTATTCAAGATTATCATTCCAAGCATTAAACTCCCTTATTCAGAACAATTCAACACTTGGCATAAAAGTCCGAATTAATTCTCCTAGATGTCTATTAAAGCCTTTCTCAAGAGATTTAACTTTCACCCATTCTTGATTACACCTTTCTTAATCTTAACCTACTCAAATTAACACATAATCATAACTTATTCAGATTATAACATGCATTAATCCAACCAAACTAACTTAAGAACATACAAATCATTAATCAACTTAACTCAACTAATTAACCGATGTTTAGTCACGTTAATAATCAAATTAAGATTGAATAAAGACAAGAATTTGCTTAAGAACCAAGAAATAATCAAACTTGTAATTAAATTGAAGTACAAACTTAAGTCATAACAATATGAGTTAAGGATTCAAGGATCCTTTAGCAAAAGTAAACAAAAACTACTCAAAAGACATGGTTAAAACTAAAAACAAAAGCTTGAATAAAAACTTGAAAACTAAGAACGTAAAAGAAAAACTTTAAGAAAGACAAAGCTAAACTAAGGATCTGATCTCTATATCCTTTCTTCTGTGTTTTGGGGCTCTATTTATAGGCAAAAACGTGGTAGATTTCTTCCAAAATTGCAGAATCAGAATAGGAAAGGAGTTTGCTCAAAACAGGAAGTTCGGGAAATCCTTCGCGCAATTGGAGAATCAAAGCACATGGCCACGCATCAACTTGTGCCTTCCTACACGTGGTCACGTGTAGATGTTGTCCTTCCTCACACGTGGCCACGTGTGAGTTTTGCCTTGGGTCACACGTGGTCACGTGTCTTGCTTCATTCTTCACTTAATTCTTCACGTGGCCACTTACTCTTCTTCATTTCCTTTTCACATAGCCACATTCTCTCATAATTAACCTCTTCACGTGGTCACGTGTAATATACTTCAATGTTTTCACGTGGCCACATCTCAATGCTCTGGACTGAAGCTCGTTTTATTGCGCAATTTCTTCAATTTTACGCTTTTGGCCCAAAACTTTGCCTTTTTTACAATTAAGTCCTTTTTCTTGCAAAATAACCCTGAAACAACACCAAAATTTATAATTAACTCCAAAAACACAAAACTAACAAATTAAACTCAAATTAAACCTAATTAACACAAAATTAACTCAATCAAACACATAAAAATATACTAAAAACATCATATAATTCACCATTATCACCCCTCATATACTAAAGAACCTTATCCCTAAGGAGGAAAATCCTATCATGAGAAAGATGGACGAAAAGTTTAAGGCTTTGATTAGGATGTTTTCAGTTGGGAAACGAGTTAGTCATAAGGATATCAATTTAGATGGCAAAGATGTTTTACCTAGCCAATTCAAATTACCTGATTTGATGAAATTTAATGGTACATCTGATCCACTAGCCCATGTTAAATAGTATGTCTTGCTCATGAAAAGAATTGCCCTTACTAAAAGATAGAAAGTGGATCTTTTTAGCCTTAATCTTGTGGGCCCCACTATTGATTAGTATTATAGTTTGGATAGAAAGATAAAAAAAGATTGGGAAAGGTTGACAAAGGAATTCTTTAGGTAATATAACTGTAGCATATGTATGGAAGTTACCCTAAAAGATTTGTAGTTATTATAGCAGAAATGTAACACCCTGCATACATTTATAATTCCCATATATTTCATAGAATCAATATACAGTCATTCACATATCATTTGCATACACATACACTAGTAGTCATAACACTAGTTATTTATACAATAATAATTATAATTCTTAAATACCAGACGCTAACTACAAATTGAACTGCTTCAATTTAAGCAATCCCAATAGTCTTTATGTACATGCCCTTCGATCTTCCTTCTTCATGTCCCTAAGTTTCTTGTTCTTGTGCGCAGTTAACAAACTGCATGCTAAGCAATATTGTTACCTAGTGGTGGATACAACTACACCAAATTTCATTCAAATAAATTTTTATTTTATTATTCGGTTATGATTATTACCTTATTTAACTCTAATATCTGTATAAAATTTCTTTATTTACTGATTGCTTAACACTTTGTTATTTTCTCAGTTTTCCAATAATTCGGTCATTCTTAAATTTTTCCTTCCATTTCCTTTTTAAGTAATCCTTAAATTCAGTTTGATCTTTTTCATATGTCACTTAGGCTTTGTATACTGCTAAGTTATTAGCTAAATTTTTATTTTAGTTACGCTAGTCTTTTCTTTTCATTTCAATTCTTACGAATTACAATTTCATTCTTTAAATCTTTCTTGATTTTTGAATCAATTATAATCTATCTTCTTTATACTAAATTTACTCAAATTCTTCTCACTTGATTTTATTTTCAGAATTTCACCATCTGGCCCCTGAATTTGTAGTTTCTCATAATCATTATTATTTAATGTTTTAGGTTCTCTTTTCCTTAATCAATTCTCATATTTAAACTTCCTTTACCAATATATATATATATATATATATATATATATAATCTGCCATTTCTTGAAATCTCTCTTCTGATTCAAAATCGTGGTGTAACGTGTATCCCCCCTGTTCCGATCATGGAATAGATGAAATAAATCAAAAAATGGATTTTTGTTCAAGAAAGAAATCTTATGGGAACTGGCCATATCCAGTTCATCCTTCGAAACCATATCACATCCCTGATTGGATGAAATAGGATGAATTGAGACGGTATTTTGTAAATACGTGATTATCTTGAATATATTAACTATTTCTTTATTTTCAGATCGCCTGGAAGGGATGAAAGAAAGACCTTGTTCTTATATATATATATATATTACTTTCACGACCTAGTACAATTAAATCCCTAAATCTTCGCTCATCCCATTTGACTTTATTTATTTCACAATCACATTTTCTTATCATTTTTGTATGCCTCATTTTCTTATCAAATTTATGAATTTATTTTCTCATTTAAATTTGATTCCCTAAATTTTACTATTTGATCCCTGAACTTGTAATTTATTCCAAATCACTATTAATTATTATTTTTTTCACCTTTGACTCAATTTCTTTTATACTTATTTTTCATATTTAATTTCACCTATTTTTTCCACTTTGATGGAAATATTCAATTTTGTCCTTATTATTTCTTTGTATTTTATTTCACACTAACAAATTTCAGTTTTGATCAAATAAATTTCTTTTTTCTTCTCATTTCCAATTATTTACAAAAGTTTGTGAAGAATTGTAATTAAGTCCCTAAAGTTGACTTTTCTTGATTTTTAATCACATTAACTTCAATTTTGATCCAGTTGACTTAATTTGACTTATAATTTAATCTGTAGGCATAAATTCCATTTTAATCCCTTAGTATTTGACTTTTATCTTATTTTGACCAAATTGATCTCAACTTTGACCACTTTGACTTTCGTTTAAATTTAAGTGCATAAATTGCATTTTGGTCCCTTAAAATTTTCTCAAGATGGTAAATTACAGTTTGATCCCTACACTTATATTTATTTATGATTTTACCCTTTTTCACCTATTTACTTAATTTAAATTCTTTATCCACTATAAAACACTTTTAAATTTTGTGTAATATTTTTTTAAATAATTTACTTTTTGGTCCTTATTTTCTTACATAATTATGATTTTACCCTTATTAACCCACTTGTTGTATTTTCCATTTGTTTTCTAACCCAATTAATTATACGATATTCTTTTCATTTATTTTGCACTCCCAATTCCCATTTTCTTATGTAATTATCAATTTACTCCCGCATAACTTATTATCCTCATTTTCCATTTAATTTACTATTTATAAACATTTATTATCTCCTTAATATTATAATTACTCTTTTAATCTTGTTCATAAGTATAGTTACCACTTTGCCTCTAGTTATCAATAGTAGGAAAACCATGAGCCTGATAAATGGATGAGTAAATCCAATAAGTGAGAGTGTCCATACCACTAAGGGGTATGCGGCTACTCCCCAATATATTAGTAAATGAGCCAGCTAATAGTATAATCTCACTTTCTCAGTACAGTAGCAGTATAGTAACAATATAATAGCAGTACAGTAATAGAATACCACGAGGTAAGTGCCCTTATGGCTAGTCATACTATCCTAGGATCTTAAATCATCCACTAAACACTAAGGGCATAATTAATTTTCATATATCATTACATTTTTTCACAATCATTTATTTTTATCTTATCACATTAATCACTTTATGTGTCATTTTCCTTCATATGAACTCATTAATCAACAATTTCTCACGTCAATATTTAATACCATGAAAATATAACAAACATATCATTTGCTCTACATACACCATTCGGCCATTTAATGTAGTTCCTTTCCAAATTATTTCATCTTTTAATATCATGCCATAAATAACATTATACCCATTTTAAACCATTATATGGTGAAATATGTCAAGTTTACATGGAAACTCTTAAGTTTCATTACTTTCACCATTATGTAACTACTACATAATTAAGCACATTTATTTTTTTTCATTCAAATGAATTGTATCATCCTTACTATACACTATAATGATCAATTCTCATCATTTTCATCATTTAACATCAATTTACTCTAAGTTAAATCTAGGAACCCTATTTGGCCCATATAGGATTCTTCCTTTACAGATTATTTTCTTCACATTTTTAAGTCCCTAATAACTTATTCCATCCTTATTTCATGTTATACTAATTTATTTCTTAACTTTATGCAATTATGTATAGTTGCATAATATGATTTTTATACTAACTATTAGGTCTATGAATTATTTTCATACAATATTAATTCTAAAGCATTTAATTATTAATGAAATTTTAATTCATACTAAATACTTCATTAAATGTCAAATTAACCCATTATAACTATTATAGTCCCATTCGGCCACTTATACATTTCCACCATAATAAATCATTTCATGCTTTCTTTTATGCCATTTATATTTCCAACATCAATTTATGTAAGTATATACTAATTAATACATATTTTACCTTAATATCATTTATTGTCTATGTCAATATCATTATGCTTCATACCAAATTTCATATACTTATATTATTTCTAAATCAATCTCATCATAACATATTTAATTACTATTATAATACTAGAATTACATTTAATATCTTATAAATATTCAAAATATCATTTTATCTTCCTTAGGATATAATTCGACCTCACTCATTTTCCTCCCTCAATGTTTGATTTCTTTTAATTTTTAAGATTATTTCATGTTAATTAGTCATATTACATAGTATTTTTAAATTAATTTTCATTATATCTTAATTTCTTTTAGTTACATAATGTAAATTCAATAAAAAATTCAACATTTAAATGAAATTAAGTGTAGTAAGAGTATCCACTAACCTTTTTATGGCCTAATTCCTCTATTCTTCCTTTCATCTCCTTTCTCCTCCTTATCTTTCTCTTTTTCCTTGGATTTTCTTCCTTGCCCAAATATTTTATAGTGGATTTTCTTTAATTTATTTCTTTCTTTATGCAAAATAACCACATAAATACACTCTACCTACCATAATTTACCTATTAGAATCTTTGAATAAATTTAAAATTATCAAATACAAATACCTAAATTTTGAGACATAATGTTTTATTCTTGATTTCTTTCACTTTCTCCACTTAGATTGAGCCTTTGAGACCATCATTAATGAAAAGAGGGGCTAGAATTTACTTAGGAAGGTTTAATTTGGTGGCATGCAGAGAGAGTGGAAGAAAATCCTTTAAATGGAAGAAAAAGGCCATTATGCCATGGAAGAAAGGAGAAGAACATTGAGTTTAGAGAAAATTCTGGAGAGTTACAGATTCTTGGGGTATTTATAGGGCTGATTTGGGCTGAGCTTGGTCCAACCAAGGCCTAAGCCCAATTTCATTATTTAGCCTATTTTGTGATTTAAAATTATTTCTCTCCTTTTCCATGCTCAATTTCACTTCCAATAAATTCCATCATTCTCAAAATAATAATTTATGATTTCAAAAAATTTTTTTAGCTCAATTAGAATCCATTTTCCATTTGATTTACCTAAGATAGTTCGATAAGTAAAATTTCAATGTCACCGTAAAATTTATTTTTTATATCAATATATTCTACATATAATTTCAGGTATAACTAGAAATTTTGGTATTTTTAAAGACTATTTACTATTTTTAAATTTTTACCGAAATCGTAATTAGCCCTTTTTCTCAGTTCCTCGTCCATTTTTCTGAAACCAGTATTTCAGTTGTCAAAATGCTTAAAAAATTTACCTCGCATACACTGGAGTATTCAAGAGCATTTTGTTAAAATTTTTACCAATTCCGACATTATTTTGATATACTTCTGGTTTCGACAGCTTGTACAGCCAGTCCGAAATTCGAAATCTCGAAACTACCATAATACTTATTTTTAACCTTAAATATTTATTTCTGTTATTACTAACATATTTATGCCATCAGAATAATTTTTAAAAGTTGGTACACTCATTCAGAGTCCAATCAAACTTCTGGTCAATCATTTTTATGGTACCGAATAAAAACTTCTTTGTCCCGTTTAAAGGTCAATCTAAGCTCATTTAATTCTCAAATTATAGCACTGGACTTCATTTAATGCCTAATTTCATAAGATACTCTTAAGCCAAACTACCTTTCGGGTCACCCATCCTTGAATTTTTTTGGTCCGAGCCTGTTTAACCTTTACATATTTTTTAATTTTCTGTCTTAATCAACTTCGATTATTTCAAAATTTATTCTTGGATAATTATTCATGCTTGAATTCATATTGTACATGACAGATGCAAAATTTGGGGCGTTACAAGAAACCGAAAGAGTCCTTTCATAAGTACCTCACTCGATAGAGGAATAAAGTGATGGAGATGAAGAGAAAACTTGACACACAGGATCAGATCCACTTATTCATTCGAAATGCCAACCCTTATCTAAAGGAAGTTCTCAAAATGAAGGGGTTGAAAGATTGGAAGTCCTTAAAAAACATAGCTATTGAAGCTGAGAGAAACTATTTGGCAAAGAAAGCTAACGCTGCAAGTTTGAATAGTAAAGGTTATAGCAACAATAAGCAAGGTTTTGGAAGATTGAGATTTGATAAGAATACTGGTAACAGTAGTGGCAATGGAGGTAACAAAGGAAGAAATGCTGAGGTGTTAGCCACAAAGGTTAACTAGTGCCATTACTCAAAGTTATGCAAGTCATTATCCTGGTGTTTTAGCCATTTAATGAAAGAAGGACAGTTACAGCCAATGCTATCCAAGCCTGCAATAAGTTTTTTTATGAAAGTTTGTTTTTGCATGATTGTTATATGCCCAGTGGCAGGTTAGAAGAAATTAGATGTTGATTAGCTATTGTAGCTTTGTGAACAAAGTTTTGTGCAGGATTGGGCCTAGTTTTTCTAAGCCATTATGCTATCAAAATTTAGGAACAAAATGCTATAATACCTAATAGAAACATCAAATGATGCACCATGACTAATTGTAAAAATTTAAAATTATACAAGATTTGGATCCCCAGTACCCCATATGGATAACACCTGAATAAGGTGACAGTTATCGGGCTTTAGGAGAAACTCACATACTACCCAACCAATTCATGTCTAGGCACCTATTAACACAACTAGGATTAATAGATGATGCTGATGACCTGATAACACTAGGAGGATGGACTCACTTCTATGCAAAGGCTAAGTTTATATTTATAATAGATTTGAAATATTGGATTTTGCATAAGATTTTAGCTTTTGTTGTCTTTAACAAGCCTGAATTTAATCGAGTCTCTCATCATGAGTTATTTTTGATGTGGCGTGTGCATAATCACAAGTCCGTTTGTTGGTCTTTTTGGATTTTTAATCAATTAATGAATTGTGTTGGTCGTTCAGAGTCTCCTATCATACATGGACATGTAATAGCTACTATTGCTAGGAGTCTTGACGTAGATTTGCATACATATGATAGTGTCCTTCCATATTTATATTTTTCTAAACATCTTTTTGTTCGGGGTGAAGTGGTTAATAATTCTTTTCAATTTATTCCCCCGCTTTCACGTTCTTGTTGGAAGGATCTTGCAGGCCCTGCTATTCCACAAGAAGTGGCTGAGGAAAGCACTTTGGATGAGGCAAGGGATGAGGTACAGGAACAAGGAGATGTTCTTATGGAGGATGATCCTTGAGACGCGACTGCTATTTCACAACCTATTGCTGGATCAGCTTCACATTCCATTCATTCCATGTTCAACCAGTTGTTGCAAAATCAATCCACCATTCAGAATCAACCCACATCATTGAAGCAAGTTACCTCCCATTTGGTTCGATGTTAATGATGCCTTGAGTACAAGGTGGATACTTTCATTGCCCAATCGGGTTATGTGGTATCTTCGCCTCCACCTTCACCATGATCTTAAATCTTAGGGGAGTTTTCTTTCCTTTATTCTTTAGTTTGTTTCTTTTTATTTTTGTTTTTGTTTTGTTTCTTCACATTGAGGACAATGTGTGTTCTAAATGTGGGGGAATAAAATATGTTGTGTGCTGTATATTTTGTTTCACATTGTTATTTTTGTTTGGGTGTGTATCTTTTTCTTTATTTAGACTAAACTTTTTAGTAAGTTTTCTTATAATTATTGCTCTCAATTGATTATAATATAGGTTGTTATGTTAATTCATTTGCCTTTTATGCTCATTTGATTAGTTTTTCAAGGCTTTTGGCATGTGTTTTGTGTTTTTAAGTTATCTCTTTTTACTTCTTTCAACATTTTAGGTTATTTAGTCTCTTTACTAACTATGCTTTAAGGTTAGAATTTGATCATTTAGTTTAAGATTTTAGGATTTTGTTGCCTCATGGAAACTATAGCCATAATACTTACCTTTACCTTTCAATAATGGATGAGGGCTAGCAAAAAGAAAACAAATGATGAAATAAAATAAACAAAGCAAGATGTATACTTAAAAGTTTAATAAAGTATGGGATGGAGCGTAAAACACACCTATTACTACATTTTCTTGCTACTCTAAGTACATGGGATAAAGCTTTAAAGAATTCCCATGCTAAAAGAAAAAAAAAGAAAACAAATGCAGTCTAAAAATGCCATGAGATTGGTTTAAGGGTATAAACGCTTGCAATTTGTCCTAAAAGGCAACTATAGTCTTAGAATCTTAGGTTTTATGATCAATATTCTCTCTTGATCATGGTTAGTTTTGAGACTTTATTATTTTGATGTTGGGTTTAGTAAACTTAGGTGACTTGGTAATTTAGAATACATGTTTTAAGTTTTGATTTACTGATATTTTGAGTGTTTAAGGTGTTTGACTTCATTTCAATCTTGTTTAAAGTGAATATTGAGCAATGCTTTGTAATTTAACTTACTTAGTTTAACTTGGAATTAGATTTTCTCATTCTTTTCTTGCTTGAGGACAAGCAAGGTTTAAGTGTGGGGAAATTTGATGCCATGTAAAATGTCTACTTTTTAGTATGTATTTTCTTTTATTTAAGTAGTTAAGTATGTAATATTTTGTGTATTTTATGTATTTATGTTTAGTTTATGTGTTTATTTGTGTTTTAGGTCAAAGTTGGTGCAAATGTGAAGTGATTTGGCGAAATGGTGAAGGATTCGGATGAAGTACTTCACGATTCATGAAGTGGCTCACGACTCGAACAGAAATGGCACGAGACGTGAAGCATTTTATGAGTGACACAGAGACACCTGGTTCACGACTCGGCAGGAAGTTCACGACTCGACAGGAAGTTCACGAGTTGGCATGAAGTTCACGAGTCGGGAGCAGTTCATCATTGAGGACAGTTTGATGGAGTTCACGACTTGTGAAGATGTTCACGAGTCGAACATTACCTTTGTTCCCAAACGATGCCATCTTTCTGCACATGATTTTTCAGCCAAGCATCATGACCCTCCATGGCAACTTTTCACATTGACAACCATTATGAAAAGACATGTTTATAGAGTTTTCCCTTTATAAATATGGATGGCATTAATTGAAGAAAGTGGGAGATCAATCAATGTTTTGTTTTTAGAAATATAGTTATTATTTTGGATAAACATTTTTACTTGGCTTTTATTAGATGATTACAAAGGGATTAAGACCAAAAGATATAAATGACTAATAATTTCTTCTTCTTAAACTTATGAATTAACAGACACAAATACAATAAACTCAAAAAAATATAAAACACATGCATTGAATTATAAAAGTCTATTAAATTAAACTAAAGCTATGATAGCAAACGATTAAAAACAAAACACTAAACAAAACAAAAAAAATTATGAAAATTTAAAGAAAAAGGTTAGAAAAGTTTTGGTTTTTTGAGTTCCAGCTCGACTTATGTTAATCTCTGGATACTGAGCTTGTGATCTGAATAATAGTCTCTCTGGACTTTGCTCTTCATTTTCTGCCATCAGTAGAAGAAACTTATCATAGTTCACCAAATCTGGAAATTCCATGTCTTCAATAAAGTATGATTCCTCTTTTGGCTCATTAAGAACGAACTCTACCGGCTCTTCTAACCTAAATAAATCCTTTAAGTGGACTAAATCTAATGTCTCCACTTAAGAATTGAATACTTCTTGCTCCTTTGGTGATAAATCCTTCACAAGAGATCTAACATCATCCTCCAAATAAACACAGGACTTGTCTTCAAATATGAATTATTCCTCTTCTTCCTTATACATTGTTAATGAATGATTTATTTGCTTCTCCTTACCACCATCACCTTGAAATTTCATAGACACACTAAAAAATTCTAGTTTATATTCCAACCTTTCAATTCCTTCCTCTTTATCCCTTAATAAATTCTCTTAATGCTTGATTATTTCCTTTTGAGTCCTTAACTTCTCTTCTTGAATTCTAAACTTTTCCTCTTGATTCCTTAATATAGCCTCCCACTCCTCTCTTTCAGCATAAAATTTCCTTTCCTTCCTTATAAGCAAGTCACAAATATCTTTAGTTTTGGAGATAACGGCCTCTTGCATGGCCCTCCATTTTTCTTTTTCATCCCAAAATTTCTTCTCCTTACTCATAAGCAGGTCAAGCAAAACTTAATTTTTGGAGTTACAAGCCTCTTTTAAGTACTGTAATTCTTGATTTTCTCTTCTTAATTCTTTCATTTGTGCTCTTAAAACCCATAAAGAATCATGCTCTTTAATAAAGAATAGTGATGAGTAAGAATTTTGTGACTGTGCATGTAATAGCTTTATCTCCTCCCTTTCTCTTATTAAATCATTCATTTGTTTTTTCAAAAGGAACAATTCATAGTTGTGGACATCATCTTAAAGAATTTCTTAAATTTTTCTGCAAAAAAAAATCGACAAATAAAAAACAAAACAAAATAAAATCTCAAACTAACTTAATCAAAGATATTAAACAAACAACATCGTTATTCCCCGGCAACAGCACCAAAAATTTGATCGGTGTCTAGCGAGTGTATTAGATCGACTAGTAATATAAGAAAATATAGATTAAAATCCTGAATATCGTACCCAAGAGAACATGGATTGTTAATCCAAGTATCTATAAATGAATTAAATTAATCTGAGATGATTTCCCTAGTTTTTTTATTTAAAGACAAAAACTAAACTAAACTTAATAATAAAGCAAATTAAAAACTAAAATTAATAAAGCATAATAGCTAAAACACTTTTACTGAAGAACTATCCACCTTAATTTCTCATGTATATGACTTAATTAAAGATTAATGCAGCTGATTATGGAAAACCTATAATAAAGTTAGATAACTTCTTAGAATATCTTTCTAAGTATTAAATCTCTTTATTCAGAATAATTCAATACTTAGCATATAAATCCAATTTATGAACTCCTAAATATCTATCAGATCCTTTCTCAAGAAATTGTACTTCAATTCATTCTTAATTTATCTCTTCATAACTTTAATTCACCTAACACTAAAAATAATTACCACATTTTTCAAAAAATAAATGTTAATTAGATTAAATAAACTAAACCATAAACATACATATCTTAAGTTACTATTAATTTAATTATTAACCATTTCTCAACAAATCAATAATCAAAAGAAAAGCAACTAACGATAAGGATTTTGCTAAGGAATTAAGAAATAATCAACTGACATTCAATTAAAGAACAAACTTAGTCATTACATAAAGAAATATGAAGGTTCAAGTTCCCTCAGTAAAAGAAAACAAACTGCTCACACATTGTTATTAGATTTAAACAAAAATAAAGTAAAGGAATGATACACATAAACCCTTTAACTGAGCTTGAAGTTTCTACCGAATGCTTCAATCTCAGCCTCTGAATTTAAGTGTAAAAATACTATTACTATAAAAATGTAAAACAAACTCTAAACTATAAAAACTAGGTAAAAATTGAGCTCTCAAACTAGGTAAAGATGCTCCTCAAACTAGGTAAAGACGCTCATCTCCTTCTCTTGGTATCTTCCTCCTTTTATAGCTGAAGAGAGGAGAGTTTAATCCTACGACTGATTCCTCTTCAAGCAGACTTCCTAATTAATTGAAAAACTTCTTGTTTAAGGATTGTAAAATCCTTACGTGCATTGGAAAAACTTCACGATTGGTGGAACAAGTTTTTCAATCGGTGGAGTAGCCTTCCTCTTCTTCTTAATCCGTAGAGTAACTTTGTTACTCTACCTAATGAGGTTTCTCCTTACAGGCACTCCACGAAGTGAAATTACACTCCATGGAGTGTTAAGCTTCTGTTCTTCACGTGAAAATCTTCCTCTTTAGCAAAACTTTCCCAAAGGCTAAACTTTCATTAAAGTCCTTCAGACTTTCTTTTTCTCTTTCAATTAAGTCCTAAAAACACCAAAAATGCTTAATTAAATAATTAAAACATCAATTGAAGAAATTAACCAATAAAGCAACTAAATTAACATAAAACTATCCTAAAAATATATTAAAAATACATTAAAATATAGTTAAATTCACACTTATCAATAACTCTTTTTTGTGAGCATAATTGGGCGAGCGCCATAGGTAAGTCCATGATCTCTTCTTTTTACTATAAACAGACTTTTTTGACTGCAAATGAAAAATGTCATAAAAATAATTGTAGTAATTAATTAGGATATTTCATTAATAAAATCGTATGTATTTTGTCCAGAAAACTCGCATGTAAAAAAATTAGCCTTTAATAATGTAAAGGATTTTTGTGCACAATTAAATCACACAGGACGTTTCTTAAATAAAACTTGGACTAGAAAGTCTCTATCTTCAAACCCTCACAATGAAATGCTTTTTCAATAATCCATATGTGAGGATCAAAGACCTCACCTAAAAAGGTTGCAATGAACTGCCTGATTTATGGATGTTTTTATTGCTTTATTCTATGTCAAATTTTTATTGCTTTCTTATGTGATTGGGTGCACTGCTCTAATCTATTACAAAAGAAAAAGGAATAGCATGATTAATCTGAAAGCCATTATGTCATATTTATCAAAGGTAAAAATAAAGGTAGACTTCCAAACCATCTTTGGATTTTTGGCCTCATAAAGTCGAAACACCTTTCTTTACCAATGTTTTATTGGATTACGACTCCATAACATCAACCTTGTGGTGCTTAAATGCCTCCTGGCTATTGATCATTAGCCATAAGATAGGGACACTTAGGCATGCCATCTTATAACTTTGTGAGGTTTAAGATTTTGTAAGTCGAGTTGAGTCTTTTTCCTATCACGAAGCAACTGTCCGCCTGGAAAGGGAACCTTAACCTTGTTGAACCCTAAAAATGGGATCGAATCATTATAGGTTAGAGGTTTTCTTCCTTGATCTTGATGATCCCTTGGTTCTAAAGGATGAAATCAGGTTTTGAAAGGAAGAGCGCATATCACACCTTCCCAATTAGCCTCTTCTCTAGGTATTTTCTCTCTCTTCCTTCTTTTTTCCTTTCATTTCAATTTTATTTGCAGACATTTTTATTATTTTTTATCATTTTGTCACATAGACTATCCAAATATTTTCACTATATAAACCCCAATCTTGAACACACTACACAATTTCTTGGATGACCTTAAAACCTTGGAAAACCCTATCTAGACACCTTTCTCCAACTTGAGATTCTTGAAGGGAGTGAAAGTAGATGCTACCTTAATTTTACCTATTTTCTGATATTGGGAATTGAGATTCCATGTTTTTGGGTTCACTTATCAGGAGTTATGCCCCCTAGTATAAGAATTTGCCAAGATCATCGATGCGAGGTTTACACCTGGCACTTTGTACTATATGCCTCACTGTGTTCTTGGTTACCTAAGAGAGGTGACACAGGCTTTATGTTTTCTTCCTTTTAAGGCCATAAAGCTAATACTTGGGGGAAATACTTTTTCATAGGAGTGGCTAATCAGCATTTCGAATGATTTTTTAGATGTGTTTACATTCTAGTTTAGTGTCATCATGTTATGTTACTTCACTCGATATATGACATCGACTTCAGATGGCTTGCCTAGAGATTATGGATTTTTTAGCATCATAGATGGTGTGCGTAGTGGGCTAACCCTATTTCTACTAATTGTAGCAGAGTTAATGCTTGGCTTGGATGCCATTCATGCTGATCCCACTGCTTGCATTACTGGTAGGCTTTTTTGCTCCAGGTATGTCATTATTTTGAAAGTAATGCCTATGGGCTTTCACATTAGCTTATCTTATTGAAAAAAATGTCCTTTTGAATTTTCACAAGTCTTTTTGGCTTATTTTTTTGCTTGATATGAATCAAACTCACCATAATGGCTTTCTCTTCAGGTCTGGTTGTAAGAGACGTTGAGATTGTTAACAAAGCCTCCTCCTCGGACTATAAACACTTATCTTTTGAGGCATTATCTCCTTAGATAGAAGTTGTATGACTTTTAATCACGAGGGAGCCATTTGGATGGCTACTATGGTAAATAGTGACATCAACTTTTAGTGTCTAGGGCTGCCTATACCTTTAGTGACTAGAGATGGGCCCTCTGGATGCATTCCTTTATGTGGGTTGTATTGGGCCACTTTTTGCATCATTCCTCACTGTGCTCGCAAATATGGGGAGCAGCAGGACACTGTCAAGTACCCATTGGCCTTGCATGGTTGCATTCTCTCCATTGGTTCATATCAGGTTACCTTTAACTTTAGGCTCGACTTTTTGTAAAGACTATCGTACCTGAGATTAGTTCTTATGACTTCACTACATTAACTGAATACAAGCAGTGAATTATCAATCCAACGATCGATAACAGGACACATTAGCTTAGATATTTAGAGGGAGAGAATAGTTGAGCACACACAATAGATTAGATATAATCAAAGACTATATTTTTTCTTTTATTAGAACTTTGAAATTTGAACACATAAAAGAATAGATTTTGAATATATTAATAATCTTTAGAATACAAATTTGACCTTTCTATATGATTTTACTACACATGATCATTATTTAACATTAGCTTAAAAATACAAGCTATCTAATCTAGATACAAAATCTTAAAAGCACTAGAACTCCTGTCATTAATTAGCATTCTCGAGGTTTTTTGATTGATTATTTTCTCTTAGCCCTTAATTTTTGCTCAAAATACCTTTTTTTTAGTTTTCATCTTGATAGGGCATCCAATTTTAGAGAGGCTACCATTTTTTTCAACCTGTAGGGCTTTCATTCTCTTATTTTTCTCTTTAAGTCTAGCCATGGAACCTCTTTAATTAATCGATGTTGACTAACTTTTTAAACTCATTGCCATCATTGTCAGTCAAAATAGTTACCCCTTTAGACAATAACTTTTTCAGTGCAAAGGGTACTTTCCAAGTACATTTGAACATGTTATGAATGTCAGGAACCCTTGGCCTTATCTGCTTGAACACCAAATCCTCTTCTTTTAAAGGATGTTTCCTAACCTTCTTTCTAAATAAGCAAACTAGCCTCTTTGAGTATGTTTGGTTATGATAATAAGCTCGTATTTTATCCCCATCTAACAGGTTAAGCTGGAGTAACTTTTATCGTGCCCACTCTATTTTAGGTAGCTTAACTTCCAAAACCACCTTAAAAAATTGATGTCCAATCTCCATTAGCAGCACAACTTCTATCTCACATAAACCAAAGAGAATGAAGTAGCTCCAATGGAAGTCCTAGCGGTAGTCTTATAACCTTACACTGCAAAAGAAACTTTTTAGCCAAGTCCTTGTAGGTCCAAACCATCTTAGCTAGAATTATTTTGGCATTCTTGTTAGTTGTGTCAATTGCCCATTTGCTGAGGTCGATAAGGAGAAGACTTATGATGTTGAATCCCATAATTCTTGAGCATCTACTTTATTTTCCCATGAAAGTCAGACCTATTATCAAACACTATATGATGCATAAGGCCATACCTATATACCAAATTTTTCTTAATAAACCTAGCTAATTTCTAGCACCCAAGCTCTTGAATGACTTAGCCTCTATCCACTTTGAGAAGTAGTCAATGAAAACCATAATAAACATATGCCTATTTAATTTCGATGGATGGATCATACCCAAAACCCCACTTAGCGAATGGCCATGGTGAAATAAGGTTACATAATTCAAAAATTGGTAAATACCTCAAATCTGCATAATGTTGGCATAGTTGACATCTTTTCACATACTCTGAGTAGTTTATGTCTATTGTAAGCTAGAAGAACCTCAATGCATAATATTTTTTTTTCTAAATCTAAACAATTCATATGACCACGATAGACACCAATGTGTAGTTCTTCCATGACCATTTTAGCTTTCTTTTCATTCAAGCACCTCGACTGAATACCATCAGGCTGCCTCTTATAAAGCAATCCACGAGGAATGTTGATTAAAATTATTCACTATTACTACTCAATTTTTATTTTGTTTACAATGATCATTAATTTGCAAGTTAAAACTAATACTTACTATTCTAAACTAAATATTATTCTACTTTAATGATAGTCAGAGAAAACTTGTGAGTATGATGAATGAAACATATACATAAATATGTAACTTGATATTTTTCTCTTAATTATAATTCAATCTTTATCATGTAAGCCAAGTTGGAAGATTGTTCTATGTCGCAGCTCTCGCATTTAGACTAGATTATGCCTTAAACATGCATTTATAGTTCTAAATCACAGCTCTCGCATCTGGACTAGAATTACATAAACACACATTCAAAGAATAAAAACCAACCTATAGCAATTATCTCCACATGCGATCTCCCATACTATGCTTTAATAATGAATTTTCTATTAACTATCAGAAAGAGGTTGCTCTTTTAACTCTCTTACTCAATACTACTTTGATGATTTTAAGAAAAGGAATTGCCAACTAAGGTCTTTTTCCTTAACTTATAATGATACTAATAAAATTTTAATAGAAAAACCTACATATAAAGATAAGTGAAAGAGAAAACGAATGAATATAAGTATTGACATTTAAATTCCTAAAAAGTATTCATAATAATTACAAACAAGGAAAGTAAAAGAATCAAGTAAAGAAAATTCTAATCCTTTACTCATGAAGGATTACTTCCTCTTCCTTGTTTGTCTTCTCTTCAAACCATAAAATAAACTAATAATTGATTGATCTCTCTTCAATTACAATCTCAAATCAAAAAAAATATATTGATTGATCTCTATTCATCATTCCATTATTTCAGTTGAAATTAATATTTATAATGCTCTAAAAGAGATGTCCCTTGAAGTGCCTCCTAAAAGGGTTGCAAATCTTGGTGGAAAGACACAACTCTTCAAGCTCAACTGCAGTCAACCGCCATTTTTAATGCTCGCGACCCCTATCATGCTTGCGAAAAATCACACACAAGCCTTGCTTTCATTTTCTTCGTGCTGGCCTCCTCTTTTCTCCCCGCTAGCTGTCGCGACCCACTACTATTGTCACCCTTGCGATAATCTTCTTTAAGCCCTAACTTTGCTCCTATTTAGACAAATTTACCCTTATAAGCTCTAAACTGATCCCTAAACACATGCCTAAACACACAAAACAAATAAAAGCAACAAAATAAACATAAAATACCAAAACATTTAATACTATACTTAAGCTCATATCATCCACCTACACTAATGAACTAAGTAGATAGCTTACAAATCATTCTCTAGTCCTTTTTAATGGCTTCTTCTGGGAACATTGTCTTCTTTAAGTAGTTTTGAATATCAAAGTACTAAGGCTTCCCATCATCTGCCTCAATATCCATTATCTGCTCAGTTTTGAAATATGGCTTATCAATACTAAAAATCAGAACAAACTTTAACCTAAATTCCTTTGGATTGTCCCAAATTGATACCAAAATAGCTAAAGCATCTACTAGCCAATTCTCATCTCTAGCTATGTACGCAAAAGTACACACCTCAAATTGAGTGCTCAGGGCCTTGAGACATTTGATGTATGACAACATTTGCACTTTTTTCATATACCATTCACTTTTCACCTTATAGACTTCCAAAGATGAGTCCCTAAATACCTCCACAGATTTTATCGCTATGGCTAATAGAGCTTCTAATATAAAAATGCAAGCTTCATACTCAGTTTTATTATTTGTAAGGGTAACTTCTCTCCCTTCGGTGTCACCAAAATCGCTCATACTCTAGTTCCCTTGTTGTTTATAGTTCCATCAAAGTATATCTGCGAACCTTGCACTATTATATCTACAATATCCTCATTAGGAAACTCATCCACCTTATCCCTTTCTAGTGGTTGATCGGCTAGGAACTCTACTACACTACAAGAAAATTTAGAAATAGCAACAAAAATTAGCAACCGAATTTGGTTAATTTCCGTTGGTAATCAAAATTAGCAACCAAAAATAGCAACGAAAAATTCGGTTGCAATTTTGGCAGTTGGTAAATTTAGCAACCGAAATATTTTTCGTTGGTAATTTAGCAACGGAAATAGATTCGGTTGCTATATCTAACCAATGTACATTTTGGTTAATTGGTCAACATTACAAACCGAATTGTCATTCCATTGGTAAATTTAGCAACAGAATATGATTTCAGTCGGTAAAATTAGCAACCGAATTGTCATTCCGTTGGCAAATTTAGCAACGAAATATGAATTCGGTTGGTAAAATTAGCAACCGAATTGTAATTCCGTTGGTAAATTTAGCAACCGAATTGTAATTCCGTTGGTAAATTTAGCAACGGAATATGAATTCGGTTGGTAAAATTAGCAACCGAATCCATATTCCGTTGCCAAAATTGGTTGCTAAATAAAAACTATTTATAACATTATAAATTGTAAAATTATGCTAGTTTTGTTAGATTGGCATAAAGTTTTGTTAGATTGACATAATATTTTAGTTAAATCAAATTATTTATGTATAAATAAATATAATTCAAATTCATTATGAAAAGAAAATATTGTTATTGATAATATAATATTAAAATTGTAATGCACAAAAATTAAAATCCTAAAAATATATTATATTACTGTAAAGTAAAATTCTATGAAAACCATAATAAAAACAGCATAAAATCAGTATCAATAACAATCTAAAAATAAATGTCTTAAGTTATGTAGCTGGTGGAGGTGAAGGAGACCATAATAAAAACAGCATATAATCAGTGTCAATAACAATCTAAAAATAAAAGTCTAAGCTATATAGCTGGTGGAGGTGAAGGAGAACGAATTGACTGCTGGACACCCCTGGCTTCCAAATCTTCTACTCGATTCTTTAGTTGGGTTACAGTATCCATCAACATGGTGAGTGCGGTCTCTAGCTGAATGACTTTCTGAGAAGATTTGCATCGCTTACTACAAGCAGCTATAGATGATGTAGAGGAATTCGAATGTGAAGTATTTGCAATTGAACCTAAACCAAAAATCCTCCTACGGTTATTCTTACCACCAACTACTTGAAGAAAAATCTGACTCTCATCAACACTTTCAGAGCTCTGCCGTTGTTGAATGAGAGTATCTTGTATTTGCTCCTATCATTACAATAATTAAAATTAATTAGCTATATTTTTATAAAATAATTAATATTGATGTATAAATTTAACATACATTGAGTTGTCTACAATGAGTATTGACGAATGTCTGACCATCATGCTTTTTTGTGTGAGTGTGCATAAAAACTTCAGGATAAGTAGGCTTTCTACCCATAGTTATTTCCTGTATAACAAGCAATAATAAATAATAGTCAAAATACCATTGTTCATTCTACAATAAGGGAAAAAAATTTCACAATTACAACTAAAAAATAGAATAAAGAGTAATCTATATAAGAATTGTAGTGAAAAATGACAAGGAAAACATCCCTCCTTCAACTAAAAGAAGAACATATGAAGGTAAATCAATAGGTTTTTTTACCATTTCAGCTCATCATGAGTGTTATTAAGTTTCTCACAGCAAGAATGTAGCATTCAGATTTACAAGCAAGAAACAGATTGTAGGTCAAAGGTATAGGAAAATTAGCCTTTCACTACAACAATAACTTGAGTTTTGAAAGAACACAGAAAGAAACAATTTAAACGAAAGGCATATGAAGGAAAAAAACAAACACATATAAGAGTTTAATTTATCTTCCAGAAAAACACACCATAAAAGAAATAGTGTCCTACTGGATACATAAACATGTGAAGCATATTTCATTTCAATGAGCCAACAGGTGACTAACATATAATCAAGACCCTATATAAGTTCCTATGGCAAAAATTTTATCACCAATGACCCAACAAGTAAATTTCTAAAATGCTCAGGTTTTCCAAGAAATTAAAAGCAAGTAAACCCTACTTTTGTCGCCAGGTCCAAGTAAAATCTAATCAAAGTTATATTGTAATTTAATATCGCAAACAGCCTTATTGGCAAGCAGCCTCAGCCTCATCGGTAGCTTTAACTCTCAACTCCAGACTATGTACATCCAAAGCACACCCAAGTGTTTCAGCTTGAGAGTGCGCCTTATGTTCCGATTCTCTTATTTCAAGCACATTTTTGTACAAAAGTTCGCATATTACTTATGATAAAAAAAATAAAAAGTAAAGGAGCAAACCAGCCACATTCAGCCATACAATAGAGCTGAGCAATAGTGGAAAACAAATAGCACATCCAGCCATCCAATAATTATACATTTATAGAATAAAATGTAAGCATAAAAGTCAGATACTTACCAGTTTATCCGCATGCTCATGATGGCTCAAAGTTCCTCCAGTGTGCACGGCTAGACTCTCACCATCTGAGCCTCCCCGCCTATTTGAAGAATTCCTATCTGAACTGGCAATTTCTTCGGGTGTTGCCCAGTATTGCTGCCAACGATTCCATATTTCTTCAGAAATAAAATTAGTTCGTTGACCACCCTTGTGTAAATTACATAGAAATTCTTTATATCATTGGCGGGCCTGCTTTTCCCAAACTCCATAAATGACAGCATTAAATTTTGAATCCCAAAAAAATTCTTTCTGAAAAAAAAACATAAATATTGCAAAGTACAATAGATAATGCATTAATGTATGAAGCTAATTATTTTAAAACAGAAAATGTTATTTATTTTTTGTACCTCAAACTCCTGATAATAAAAATCCTTTGTCTGCAGAGAAAGATTTTTCCAAACATAACCCTCAATTTCTATCTTCTTCTTGAATGTGGATCTGATTTTTCTTGAGCAAATACCTGATGGAATAAACCTGTTAATATGAACAAAATCAATATCAAATTAGATATCCATACTATTAGTATAAGTTTATGTTTTAATCTTACAATACAAATTTTTTTATAATTAAACTCACATATCATTGATAATCTTAATGTAAATTCTTCCATCAACTCCCTTTGCACCTGGCTGGAGTCCTTCATCCTCAATATCGGAACCTGGTACTTGTGTAGGCATAGATTCAGGGTTTGGGATCGGAGTAGATGCATTTACATGGTCAGCAGATAAATTTGGGTTGTTGGATGCTGAATCACTTGGTTGATTAGAAGAGTGATCGCGGTTTGTTGTTGGTGAAGGTGATGCCTCATATTGCTGGTTAGGATATGGATATGACACACCTAAACCTACAGACCCTGCAACCTGAGATGGGTCGACTTATCCACTGTTGTCTCCATTAGATGTTAGTCTAAATCTTGGCGGTAGCAATGACTTTCTTCTTTTGGGTGGCATAATTTAAACCTGAAATTCAAAGAAATTGAATATACTTCTCCAAATCGAATTATATAATTATATTAAAGAATATGTAACATTATTACATCATTGCAATAATAAAACATTTTGGTTTTGAGATAATAATACATACACAATTTAATCGCCATCATCACTTAATTGCACATCAAAATCATCCTCTGTTTCTGAATATTTAGAATTAAAGTCAGACTCATCTTCAAAATTCTGTCCATCTATGGATTCCTCATCATCTCCAGATAAAATTTCCACAAATTCATTATTTGGATGATTTAAAATTTCATTATCGAAACATGCATTTATTTCATGTACATCCGGTTCTTCTTCCTAAAATGCTTCACTTTCTTTTGTCTTGCTTTCTCCCTTTGCATGTCCATTAAAAACCCCTCTTGGTTTAACTTTGCAGACGGCTAACCAATCTGACTTATCCCTTCTTAAGCTGGGATAAGGGACAAAATACACCTGGGTCGCTTGTATTGCTAACATAAATGGTTCAAATTGCTTAAATCTTCTCCGTTGGTTGATTTCAATGAGATTATATAGGCTATGTACTTTTGTTCCGATGTTAGGAGTTGGATCAAACCACTCACACTTAAAAAGTATACACCGTTTTATCAACAATGCAGGATATTCTATTTCAAGTATCTCAATAATTTTGCCAAAATAATCTATCAGCTCCCCTTGTATGCAAACCCCATTGTTTACTGTTGCCATGCTATGTCAATGCTTTTCTGTATGAAATTTATATCCATTAACGAAATAGATAGGATATGATTTAACAGTTCGCAATGGCCCTTTACCAAGATCACATATGAGCCTATTTTCTATTCTATTTTCAAAAGCCTACATAAAAAAATGTAATCAATACATATAATATTTTGTAAGTTTTACAGTAATTGCAACAAGCATTCAATTTTATTGCACTCTACAAACTTACATAATTTGCAAACCAACGTGGAAAGTTTTTATCCACTTCTTTATTGATGTCATGTTGTGAGTTTCCTGGCATTAGCTCGCTTAACAACCCCTCGTATTCACTAAGAACATTATATGTTAGTCTTAGCTATAAACTCCAATCATCTAGAAAAATAATTTAGCCAATTTCAACTATAACATAAACTTACTGCACAAAAGGTCGAATTTCGTGGCAATTCAATAAAATGTAACCATGTGCAGCCTCCATTTCTTTGTCTGTTAATATTCGTCTTGTTGAGTGTCCATGTGTTCGGCCAGGATATTTGAAAATAGATAAGTTATCATCACCAATCTGCTCACCCCCATCGTCATTAAGAGGAACTTTTCTTTCTCGAGTGATCACATGAGGCTCAAAATAATGTGAACAAAATGTACTTGTTTCCTCCACTAAATACGCATTGCATATAGAGCCTTCAACTCTAGCCTTATTTTTAACATTTTTCTTCAAGTGATGCAAATTCCTACATTATAATTAGGGTAATTATATTAACTAATTTGGTGTCGTACTATAAAAGTTTTAGCAAGTTTTGATATAAAAGTAAAATTACCTCTCAAATGGATACATCCATCGATATTGAACTGGACCAGCAAGTTTTGCCTTGTGTACTAAATGTACAGGTAGATGCTCCATACAATCAAAGAAACTGGGTGGAAAAATAGTCTCTAATTTGCACAAGATAACTGGAATGTCCCTTTCTAATCTTTCCATATCAGACAACTGTAATTCAGAAGCTGTTAAGGTTTTGAAAAACAAACTTAATTCCGTTATAGCTTCCCAAACATTATTTGGTAAGAGCTCCCGAAATGCAATTGGAATGAGCCTCTGCATAAATACATGACAATCATGACTTTTCATTCCAAATAATTTGTACTTCCTCATATCAACACACCTTGCCAAGTTTGAAACATATCCATCTGGAAACTTTAAGCTTCTCAACCATTCACACAAAGTTTGCTTTTGTTTTTTATCCAAAGTGTAACATGCTTTTGGATATTTTCCTATATTTGGATCTTTATCTAACTCGCTTCTTCTACAGAAAATTTTCAAATCGGCTCTTGATTTTGCATTATCCTTGGTCCTCCCTTCAATGTTCATGATTGTGTTGAAAAGATTGTCAAAAATATTTTTTTCAATATGCATAACATCTAGATTGTATCGTATCAAATTAGTTCTCACATATAGCAAATCCCAAAATATACTCTGTTTTCTCCAACCGAAGTTTTGACTTATGTTACTATTAACCTCTTCACTTTCAAGTTCTGTAACTTTTAGTAACCCTAACTGATCAATCTCCCGCAATATATCATCACCAGATTTATTAAGGGGAGGAGGTGTTTGTACAATCCTGTTCTTAATGAATTTTTGTTTATTGCGTCTAAATGGATGATCTAGAGGAAGAAATTTTCTATGATTGTCAAACCATGATGTTTTGCCCCCATTAGGAAGATGAAATGCATCAGAATCATTACCACAGTAAGGGCAAGCCAAGTTGGCCCCGTTCCAGCTGACACCTTTTGATTTACGCAAGTCCCTTTATAATTGATCACTTGATCTATCCATACTTGGAATCTTTGATTTTATTTAGCCTCTGGAATCCATTTCTGCAAAGATACAAGTAAAGACCATACATAAATTATTCTTCCTTAAATAATTATTAGGATGGCAATACAGTACATGTGCAGTCAACCACATTTTAGGGTATTCAAAATCAATTTTGGAGACACAATTAGACAAAGATCATAGCCATAGTGTGTATCTAAATGCTAAATCACACCAAACAACCAAAAGAATTAGATGTAATAACCTGAAAAATTGATTTCATTTCTGGTAGTGCATAAATCTATGCAACTATTTCAGATGGCAGAGCTCTACATCTGTGATAATGAACTGGCACTTGCAGACATGTATTCTTTTACTTCACAAACACATGTTCATATCATTCAGATTTGGAACACAATACATGTAAAGAAATTCTAGGAGGAAGTAGACACTAAAATAGAAATTCATTAACTAAAGTTTAATTTGCAAGTCTCATTAGTCCAAATAAAAATTAAAACATGTAATTAGCCAATGGTTGATTCCAAGTATGGAAATATAGAATTAATTTAATATATGTTTTGACTAAGATAAGTATGCCAACTAAATGCCAGATAAATCTTAATCAATTGGAATTTAACAAACATAAATGGAATTTTTCAAATTCAATAGTCCATTTTGTCCAATTATCAACAGTGCAAAACAAATATGTAAAATGATTTAAAAAAACTTTATCACCACAATAACTACAGCTACTACCTAATTAATGATAAACACTAGTACCTAGAGATCCATCGATGTTAACTGGAAGAGAAAACCATTGCTTTTAATGTAAAATAGCAAAAATTTCAAAAGTGATTAACTAGAAGTAAAAAGAAAGAAAAAGCCTCTTATTCCTGTTCTTTTTCTTCAGAATCAAGGCTTGATCCTCCAACTGGGCAGTATTGATTTACATCGTCGAACTCCCTTGTTACCATTGCTTACTTGATATTCATGCAATCCAAACCAAATGAATCCACCAAAAACCACCCAAACACAGATTGATTTTTTATTTTTATTTTTATCCAAAATTGGTCTAATGAAACTGACATTGTTTCTATATTTCCAATTAATTATCCACAGCTGATTTACATATTTTCCTATTTATTAAACAAATTAAGGCTCTATACATACGAAGCTTCCTATTGCTTTTAGAATCCTAAAAGGTTGCATTCAATTTTTATTGTTAATGTTCCAAAGTTTACTTTGTAAAAGTATCTCTTAAATTACATAATTAAAACTGTTGACTATGAGAGAAATATGCAGCAGACCAAAAACAGAAAAGGTCCACATAAACAACTGGAAAGCAAGTTCAAAATATATGAAAATTGAAATTCAAAAATCATTAGTCTTAAGAAAATTTACATGCATCTGACGTTGAGATGCTTATTTTGAAGAAATTATTGAGTTTAGCCACTTCTTATAGTTGAAACATTGGCTCAGCCACCACTATCTCACATGCACTGATTGACTTCTAATGCCATATTGTCTACTGCAATCAGCTATTGAGATTAAAACAGTTGCCTAATTACAATCGAATGCTTAAAGTCAACTGACTCCAATTCAGTTCCATCTGCTATAATATATAATCTAAGTAAGGGAATAATCTGCTATCCAGGCATAATGGCGGTGCTGCATATGCGCAAATATTTGCACCTCTTGGCTGCTTATGAGCTCACAAATAAACAAATTCAATCAAAACAAACCCATTTTTCAGTTAGATGTTTCCAATATTCTTCCCAAAATTTGCTGCAGCTTTCTATGAATGATTAGTCCATGTTCATAATTCGAGAAGGACCAAAGTGTGCAAAGTGCATAACCTGTCACATACTCTCTTAAGACTAATGTTTTAATTTAATTCTTCAAATGGTTTGTTCTTATACATCTCTTTTCAGATGATTTTTGAAGACTAATGATTTTCTTAAGACTAATGATTGTTACTCATTTCCTTAAAGTGGACATATAATATCCAGGTTAAAAAAAAGGATAAAATATGGATAAGCCATGAAAAGAGCTCTAGCAAATATGAATTTTTAATCAAGCAATAACTAGATGAGATGGATAGAGAAGTTGCATGTTAGCCCCTGCAATGGACACCCTAGCATAAAAGTCACAATCCTTTGACTGCTTTTTGTTTCTTTCCTTCTAAGTCATAACCCTACTCCCAACACGTATGTGAAATTCCCTTTTTTCTTCATGTTCATTTGCTAACTTTATTTACTAGAAATGAAACATAAAAGAAAAATAAAAATAGCATGCATGCAAATAAAAATAAAACAAACAAGTTTGATCCCTAAAATATTTAAGTTCGTAAACATTTAAATCGTATTACAATGTGTGATATCCTTTACTATATGAAATCCTGCAATTAAAAAATGAGGATTAGACCAAAATCATCACAACTATAAAATTACATCTCAGTTATTGTATCTCCAAAATAAAAGGTAAACTAGTTTGTAAATAATGACTTATTACAATTATCTAAATGCTCATTTATTTACTAAGCTTCCTAAACTACATATAGGAAAATAATGACATATTTACTTCCTAATATAAATGCAGATATACATTCCAACTGTGCAAAAATAATTTATTTTAACTAATAGCAAATGAACAATCTCTTCAACCTCATGGACAAGGGTGAAAAAAATGTCTGATGCACACCCAGAGAATGCATTTCAAAAGTTTAAGTAAATCCAAATAAGTATGATATCAAAAACATACCGTGCTATTTTCACCAATTCGTAAATTGTTAAAAAGGAATGATAAGCCTTGTGCTATACATTGATGCTTATTTTGAAGTCTAAATCCAAGAGCTAAATTAATCAAGGCTGTCCCTGGATAAGACAACAATATTACAATGATTTAACAATCAAGAATTAAATACAATATAAACCATCGTGTAGAATCTTACAGAACTGATGGCACTGAAAATGGTTCCAGAAAGAACCGGAAGTAACAAAAAAAATGGAAAGTACAGAGAGCCCTTTTGAGATATTCTCAGATGGGTTTCCAAAAAAAAACCCAAAAGTATCAAATTATATTTGAATAAATATTTTATACTAGATAAAAAATTGTAGTCAATTTGAATCAATATATTAAAACAGATTTATATTTTCTGAGCAGTAACAATAATTATAATGTGAAAACAAGTTTAAACATCTTTTTCTTAAACAATTAATGGAAATATAACACTACTATCTATTGAAACCAAACAAAGAAGAAATTAGAATTGAGGAATGATTTTTACCTCTTTAGCATATTCAATATCTTTTTTGCCTTGTTGAGTACTTGCATTAATCCTCCTAAGGTGCAACTGTTGAACCTTAACTGATGAAGGACCTTCGACTTCAGTCTTCACTCCTTTCGTTGGCAATTAACGGAGACGATAAGGTGGCGAGTTGTAGCGAGTCGAGATGTCTGCCGTCGACTTCCTTGCTGGAGAGAGAGACAAAGCGGCGGTGTGTGAGGGAGGAGCCGTTGACTGCTTCTTTAGAGAGACAGAGAGAATGAAGGCGGTGTGAGGGAAGAGATGAAAACCTAGGGTTTTCGCATTTTATAGTTCTAACAAAGGTAAAATTTCTTAAATGCCCCTAATTTAGCAATAGAATCATAATTTCGTTGCTATTTAGTAACGGAATATAAATTCGGTTGCTAATTAGCAACGAAAATTAAATTTCATTGCTATTTTAGCAATTGAAATCAGAATCCATTGCTAAATAGCAACCGAATTTAATTCGGTTGCTAACTTTCGTTGAAACTGAAATTTAGCAACGGATAAATATTTTGTTGCTAAATAGCGACCGAATTTAATTCGGTTGCTAACTTCCATTGAAAGTGAAATTTAGCGACGGAATAAATATTCCATTTCTAATTTAGCAACCGAATTTTTATTCCGTTGCTATTTTAGCAACGGAATTTGTATTACGTTGCTATTTTAGCAACCGAATATTAATTCCATTGCTATTTAGCAACGGAATTCATTTCGGTTGCTAAAATAGCAACGGAATACAAATTTCATTGCTATTTTTCGTCCCAAAATTTATCCGCCATTTTTTGCCGCGTTAATTAGCAACGAAATTAAAATTCCGTTGCTAATTTTCGTTGCTAAATATTGGCGCCATAAATTCCCTCCACTTTTAGCAACGGAAGCTAACCAAATTTTTTTCGGTTGCTAATTTTATAAAATTCAACCAATTTTAGCAACGGAAACTATTTTCCGTTGCTAAATAGCAACGGGATTGTTTTTCCGTTGCTAAATTAGCAACGGAATCAATTCCGTTGCTATTTCAAGAATTTCTTGTAGTGCTATAACACTCCCTTTAATGGTTTTTCTAGTGATGTACTTAATTTTGAACTCCTATAAGAGTATTAACCATTTATCCATATTTCCTAACAATAAAGGCACTTCCTATAGGTACCTGAAAGGGTTATGCTTAGCCACTACTTGTACTCTATAAGAATGAAAGTAATGCCTTAGTATTTTTAAAGCCTAGATGATTGCAAACAAATCTTTTCCATTTTTGCATACTTAGCCTCATATGACAAGAACTTTTTACTGAGGTAGTACACTGTATATTCAATCCCGAAGTCATCCTCTTGAGCCATCATAGCTCTTACCTAATGGTCTTTCATGGCTAGATACAAGATCAAAGACTTACCTGCTTGTGGTGGTCTCAACACTGGTGGGTGCAAAAGGTATTCTTTGATGGTATCAAATACCTTATAACAATCCTCATTCCATATCACTGGTTGTCCTTTTCTAAATAGTTTTAAAATTGGCTCATAAATTGATATCAACTTGGCAATAAATCTACTGATATACTGAAATCTAGCAAGAAATCCTCTAACCTTCTTCTCCTTCTGTGGCATAGGCATTTCTTTAATGGATTTAAATTTTTCAAGGTCTATCTCTATCCCTTTCTGACTCACCACATATCCTACCAGCTTACTTAAGATAACCCTGAATATGCATTTTTTCGAGTTAAAGTGAATGTTATACTTATCAATCCTTTGAAATAACTTTTCTAATATCTCGAAATGGCCTTTTTGATGGCCGACTTGATCATTATATCATCCACATATACTTTCACCTCCTTATGGATCAAGTCAACTAAAATTTTAGTTGCCATCCTTTGATAGGTGGCACCTGTATACTTAAGCCCAAATGGCATAAGTCGATAGGTATAAATACCCCATTCAATGATGAAGGTTATCTTGATCCTATCTATAATGTTGTTTAAAATTTGATTCTACCTAGCATACCCATCCATAAAATTGTACATGGCACAAGCACACGTACTATCCACTAAGACATTTATGTAAGGCAAGGGGAAGTTATCCTTAAGGTAAGTTATGTTTAAATGCCTATAGTCTATAAAAATTTAACTTGTCCATCCTTTTTAGCTACAGGGACTACGTTAGCTAGCCATGTCGAGTACTGAACCTCTACTAAGAACTTGGCCTCTATCTGCTTCTTTACCTCTTTCTTAACTTTATTAGCCCACTCTAGCCTAAGTCTTCTAAGCTTTTGCTTAACTGGCTTGATAATACCTTATTCCCAATTAAAGACATCATTGAACAGCTCAAAACCAGGCATAATCTTATCTACTACTATCTTAGGATCATTCTTCCTACAATACTCCTTAATTCCTTCCTTTACCAAATCTAGTAACTCGGATGGTGAAATCATGGTGGTTATGGTAGACTCACATAAGAACTTTACCAACTTTTGTTTATATGATAGAGACTACCTGAATAAGTCCCATATAGAGATCTGAGCTTAGTTCTTTTTCAACTACTTGATAATTTGATTCTCCTCTAATTTTTTTGTAGGCACAATAGTAGAGGCTGGCTATTTTTCAATCTTCAGTCACACCCTTCCACTCCTGGTGACTACCTTTACCTTATTCTCTTTCTCTACTTCCTTTCACTCTTGCTTTTTGAACCCCATACATTAATAGGCACTCTCGCCCCTTTCTCCTCACTTTTACTAGAAACCCAACAATCAATCATAAAAATTGGTCGATTTTCTTCAATTGGCTTTGTTATTTTAAGGGTGAAATGAGTGACAACCACATACTTATTCCCATACAAGTCCTTTATTACATACCACTTAGGCAAATTGGACCCAATCATGAACACAAAAGGTAGTATAATATTATACCTTCCTTTTTTTTCTTTTTTCCCTCTTTTAAGAATATGAAATCTATTTATTGTCTATTAGATCCTGAATCTTATTCCTCAAGGTGTAGCAATAATTTGTGAGGTGCCTTATGTGTTAATGGTAGGCACAATATTAATCCTCTTTGTGGTAAGGCATCCTCTGACTCTTGACTAGCCTCTATAGCAATGGCTATAACTTCCATTCTTTACACTGTTGATTCAACAACCAGGATAAAACTATCCTAGGTTTGAGTATTACCTTTGGTTAGCCTCTATAGTAGATATTTCAACCATCTTTCCACTCTTATTTGCTCCATTACTACTCTCAGCTACCTTATTATCGCCAAAGTTCCTCTTTACACCCTCATTATTGGCCTTCTTAGCCAAGTACTCACCTTCAGCTTTTATGGCTATATCCGTCAGAGAATTTCCAATCCTTTAACCCTTTCATCATTAAATCATCCCTTAGGTATGGACTTGCATTCCTAATAAAAAGCCTGATTTTTCAGCAGTATTAAGTTTTTCCTTCATCCCTATTGCCTTGTTCCTCTAGCTTGTTAGGTACTCGTGAAAGGACTCATCATGCTTTTGTTATAGCAATTCAAGGTCTTTTAGAGTGACCTCTACCTTTATGTTATAATCATATTACTTTAGGAACTCCTTAGTCAGTAAGTCCCAATCCTTTTTAGTGTGCCTATCAAGGCCTTGATGCCAGTCTATTATCAAGCCTACAAAGTTAAAATAAAAGTACTACACCTTTTGCTTCTTAGTCAAAGTTGTCCCTTTTTATAATTAAAGTGTGTTATTTCATGTATGTAGAAGGTTCAGAAATACCATCGAATCTAACCAAATCTAGCATCTTAAACCTTTAAAGGAATGGCTTATCACCATCCAAGTCCCTATCCTCGAGGTGTTTTCCCCTACTAGCAAATAATATCCAGGCCATGGCCTTTATCTTCTCCTTCAACTTTTTAAAGGTAGCATCATCAGCACTCAAGCCTTTATTCTTCACTATAACTATAGGAGGCTCATCTTTATCCTCCTCTTTCTTGATATAATTATTCTCAGGCTTATATTTTCTTTCTCTACTCTGATCAACTGGTGGTACTTAAGGCACCAAAATATTTGTTGTGGTAGTATCCCCAATATGGGTTAGCTCTGTTACCCTATGAGTAGATGTTTTAGGTCGAGTTTTAAGATTTGGTACTGAAAAAACAACCAAAACACCAATCATAGCCAACATTCTCTCCTCAAACTCCTAGAATCGTCAATCTAACCTTTTATCTAATTTATCCTGAGTTACTGTAGGCCTTGAAATAAAAGCAACTAGCCTATCCCTTAAGAAAATCCTCTTTACTTCTTCATTTATATCTCTCCCTATATCTATTGGCAGTGTCTCATCATCTATTTCTAATGTTATCTCTTGATTGCTCTCAAAAACTCACTTGAATTGAACTCTAAATGGATCTTAGACCCTATGTAACACCCTATACTTGATCTGGTAGACAAACCGGACACGAATGTCACAAATCGGTTTATGATATTTATACCACTAAATCACCATAAATTATGCTTACATCATCAAATTTCTAAATTCTTTACTCTTATTTTTTTTAATATTATGGCAGAATCTCCCCTAACTATTGATAGCCTCCTAAAAAAGAAGTAAAAAAACTTTTAGTATTGTCTAACTGCATCAGCACACACCAAGCAAACACCAACACAAGTGTTCCCATCCTCATCAGTAAATACCTAAGTTGATCTACCTATCACTATATCAATACTCAAATATTTTGTTGTCAATAATGGTTATACAAAATATCATTACATATTCTTAGTATCTGTACTGCTAGCATAAAATTGAAACTCAACTAGACATTTACAATATTACACTTAAATTATATCAATGTTAATATATATGTACATGTAAAATAACAAAATACACAAATAGCCTAATCGACTTGTTTTGAAACCATGATTGCCTATAACTCCAGCTATAGCAACCTATGAAGGTTTTTTATCGACATCGAGAATACTGAACATTGGGTTAACCTACGCGCGAAGAAAACCACGTGCTAAGCTATATACTTAGTGGTGACTACCAAATTTACTTCTCAGATGATACATTATACAATGTATTTAACATTTTCATACGCACTTACTAATTCATACGACACATAAAGATTGTAAGTTCTAGGTTATGATGCATACAAACATCAAGCAAGTAGAAGAATATGATTTCATTTGCAATTTCATACCCTTATATATGCATATTATTATAAAAAATATCTCAACTTAATTATACCTTTCGAACTCAATGGACCATTTATTAACATCCTTTACCCTTATCTAGTTTATAATCCATAAGTTAAAATTTTACAATAATACTTAATTATTCTTATCTTAGTCCATGGGTTATTGTATTATACATTCTATTATAATTGGTATCAAAGTATATGCACGTATAACATACTTCAATAAATACTTATTTTCAACGTAAACATCATAACATATATAAATTCCATAAGTCTAGTTTATGAATCACGCATATTACTGCCTCAGATAATGCTTCATAATTTGATTATATCGAATTATCAGAAATAAGTGAACAAACTTTCTTAACTTACTCTCCCATATATATATGTATAGTTATGTTTTTATTTCTCATATCATTTAATACTCAAGCAAGTCATCGATTTGAGTGTCAAATCATAATGTCATATTGATACCTCATATGATTCATAAGTCTTAATTATTTACCTAAGTTCTCATTTACAACATTCACATATTCACTACATTATATAATGTAAGGCATTTTCATAATTCACTTTAAATTGCATGCTACACTTCTCAACTCCTAGAATTAAGAAGTTTTTTTAATTATATTTATACTTAACATAAATACTCAATTCATGACTTGTGATGTTTTACTAAATTAATTTATCTTATTTCTCCCTTTATTTCACTTTTACTTGTATTTATAACATTTTTAATACTGTAATTATCCTTTTTTACTTTGTTTACATAAATAATTTACGATTACGCCCCTAGTTGTCAACAGTAGGAAAACCATAAACTAGATAAGCAGATGAGCAAATCCAGTAAGTGAACGTATCTATACAACTAGGGGGTATGCAACTACTCCCCACTATCAATAAATGAGCCGGCTAACAGTATAATCTCACTTTTTCAGTATAGTAGTAGTACAGTAACAGAACATCGCGGGGTAAGTGCCCCTATCACTAGCCATACTATCTTAGAGTCCTGGTTACCCATTGAATACTAAGGGCATTAAAATTATTATATTTTTAGTTGTTTTTATCATAATATTTTGCTCACTTTATGAAATAAATTATTCTCATATGACTTAGTACTTAATAACACTTCACATATATGTATTTAATATTATAAAATTATAATTAAATCGTGCCATTTAGTACCATGACCATCATAATATTTCACCTTGTCATTTTTCCACTAACTGATTATTAGTTATGAATCTTGCCTCAATTATGCACAGAGATTCATAATCACACTTATATACTCATCATGGCTTTTAAATATATAATCTGTCTTGTTCATGTAGTGATCACTTAGAATTTATTTAAAATAAAATAAGCATTTTCATGTCTATAAACATTATATAGCAATAAATTAGCTTATTATAATTACCATTTCACAATGAGGTAGCATGAATAGTAGAAGAATAATAGGCTATGAGGAAGTGTGTTCACATATATTTAAAACATAGCCAGTACGCCAACTTTTCAACTCTAACTAATTGAATATTATAAGCTAGTCAATTAGTTAAATGATTCATCGCAATAAAGTTTAACTGATTGGTTTCTTAAAGTTGGACTCATGCTTAAATGGTTGCTAAGCGAATATAATTGATTTTCTAATTTCGTCAGTATTAAATAAACCAAGATTAGTTTATAAATTTCTGATAATGGTGATTTATATAGTGTTTTAGTATGTTTTTAGATATTTAATTAGGTTAATTTTGTGTTAATTAGGTTAGATTTGAGTTTAATTTGTTAGATTTATGTTTTTGGTGTTAATTGTAAATTTTGGTGTTTTTCAGGGTTATTTTGCTAAAAAAGGACTTAATTATAAAAAGGCAAGAAGATTTGGGCCAAAATTGGAAATTTGGAAAATTTATGTTAATTAGTGATCGTGAGGTCCAGAAGTTCAATGCGTGGCCACGTAAAGTTATAAGAGAATGAACCCATGGCCATGTGTGAGAAAGAAGCAAGAGACACGTGACCACGTGAAGGAAAGCCAAAGGAAACCCATGGCCACGTGATTTTCTTCAAGAAACAACACATGGCCACATGTGGATTTACAGTAGAAAACACATGGCCACGTGTTGAGTCTCCCATGAAGCGAAGGATTCCCGATTCTCTCCAATTCAAGAAGGATTCTTTTCCTACTCCAATTTGAAAAGTTTGGAAGGCTTCTACAACATCTTTTGCCTATAAATAGACAACTCTAACACCAAAGAAGGAGATCAATTAGGGATTAATTGCTTTAGTTTTAGTTTTACTTATTTTTCTAGTTTTTCTGTTTTTATTTTTCTTTTCAACTTTGTTTTAGTTGTAAATATGTTTAGTGAATAGTTTTTTCTTCTTTTGCTAATGGATTCTTGAGATCTTGTATTTTCATTGTTATGACTTTATTTTGAACTTAATTTTAATATCGATTGATTATTTCTTGGTTTTAAGCATATTCTTATCTTTGATTGTGTTGAGATTGATTGTTGGTTTATTGAATAAATAACTAAAAATGGGTTTTGATATAGTTAATGATTTGCATGTTCTTGGATTAACTCTTTAATGTTTATGCATGATTATTATCCGAAATATGAGATGATTATGTGTTAATTTTATTAGTTAATACTAAGAGAGGAGGAACTAATAGTAAATTGGAGTTGAATCACTTGAGAAAGGCTTCAATGAATATTTAGGAAGTTAAAACTAGATTTTCATGCTAAGTATTAGATTTTTCTAGGAGTTTAATACTAAGAATGATATACTTGAATAAAGATATCTTGCTTTATTACTAGTTTTTCCATAATCACTAGTGTTTTTATTGAATTTAAGTCATTACAATGAAAGTTAAGGTGGACAGTTTCTTTAGCAAGAGAATTTCAGTTATTGTTTTGTTTTTAATTCATATTTTAGCTTTTGTTTTGTTCCATTATTTATTTTGTTTAATTTTTGCTTTTAAATAAAAAACATTTGGAAAATAATCTCGGATTAATTTAATTCATACATAGATATTATTCTTAGCAATCCATGTTCCCTTGGGTACGATATTTTGGGGTCTTAATCTATATTTTCCTGTATTACTAGCCGATCTAGTACACTTGCTAGCATCCGGTCAATTTCATTTATTGTTTCAAAAAAATTTCAACTCATACATACGTATATTAGCCTAACACTAAAGCATATATATAATCGTCTACCGAATACATTCATCAACGTCACCTTGTTTCCCATTTAGTTTATACAAGGTATTTTACAAGTTTAACTATATGTATGAATATATTTCTATTCTCTTTCAAACATAATTTCTTGCAGCTTGAGAATTAATATCTGTTTAACTTTCATATCGAAACCATATAAGTATTATAAAACTATTTCCATCAAAAAGGTGATCTAATTTGTTAAACCTTGTTAAATATATTAAGGTAATAACTAACTAACTAATTCTTGTGTCTTTAAATTCCATGTTAAATTCGCCTTTTAAGGGTATTCAAATAAATTTTCCAAGTATTATCATTAATAAATATTCAATAAGTTTTTGTACATCAGGTGTAAAATTTATTTTTTTGTATGTCACTTAAATAGACTTTTCATGTCTTTTTGCTACAATTACATTATGAGTGATGAGGATTCAATAATTCAACTAAGATTTTCACTTAATGGTTTAAACCATTAACTAATAAATTGCTTTTAACATATATAAAGTTCCTTCTTTTGCCAAGTACAGCACAATTAATTGACCAATTCATCCATTATACATACTATAGTTAAATTGTAACTATGAATTCAATTGTCTAAAATTATAGTTTGTTCAAAAATTATCTAACTCAAACCTATTCCTCTAATTAATAAACAAAATTTCTAATTAAACATGTAATTTAATCTAATAATCCAATGAATAATTTAACAATTTTAACAAAACTCTTTAAATATAATTAAATCACACACACAAGAAACAGGCTGCCAAATTTTATGAATAGTAACTAAATTCCTCATAATTTAACTCAATTTTCAATTAATAATTTGCAGAAGTAAGTTTGATAGCCACATACCTATTTCTTACAATTTTTTGCATTTTCTTCAACCATTTCGTTCCCCAAAATCTCGCTGCAGGCACACCGCCATTGCCCTCGTGTAGGTCGAAGCCTTAGAACCTTGCTTTCGATGACCACACGCTCCCCCTCCATTGGATTTGGTCGGAATTCCCCAAAAATAGTCGGCAGTCCCCTTTGTTCGATCTAGCAAATCATCAATAAGTGAGGGAGAACAAAAGGTAACGGGTTGTGCATCTTGCTGCGAGGAGTCATCCGATGGTGGTGGTGTCGTTATCCACCGCCTTGGCTCGCTGGAACGGAGAGAGGGAGTTACGACTTGGAAAGAGGAAACGAAAAGGAAAAATAGGCGTTAGATGCTGTGGTAAGTGGCAGGACAGGCGCTCAGGGAGCGATGATGATGAGGCAGCCATCGACGATGCACGGCACCATAGAATAGCGGGAGGAATTTGCCTGACCTCCTCCTTATACTCTCCCTCCTTCCCCTCTTTCTTATTTTTTAGGCATTTCTAGGGACTTCAAGAAAATTTCCCCCCCCCCCCTCCCCCAAATATCTTTGCTCTCTTCTTTTATTATTATTATTATTATTATTATTATTATTATTATTATATACATTTTTTTACTTTAATTCCTTATTTATTACTAAAATATATTTTAATTTAAATTATAAAATTGAAAGCGTAGAGACAATATTCACTAATGTTATATCACATTTTAAATAAATTGATCCTAGTGAACCGATATCAAAGTACTATTCACCAACTAGTAATCGACCCGAATGTTAGGGCGTTACAGTTCTCCCTCTATTAAGAAAATTTTATCCTCAAAATTTATTTGGCTAAACTTAACACACATATACATCTCTCTTTTAATTTACAACTTCTAGCTAGGAAAGATTTCTCTAATTTTCTTTGATATGCCTAAAAACTCCATCTTACACACAGGTTTATATAACTCCTTGCTATTATACTCTTGTTAAGTTTACTATTTAACAAGTTGGAGAGAAAAGAAAATTATTATCTTCCAAACTATACTGAAGTAGCAATAGTCATCAACTAGGTTATTACATAAACTTTTGCCAACAACAGGATTAAATCCATCCAAATGAGTTCATTAATTGTTCTAATCTATCAGCATTTAGTTGTTCCACATCTGCAATGTCAATTAAATTCTTTGTCTGGTTGGTTTGCTCCTATCGGTATTTTAAAATATTTCTGTTTACTTCTAAATTTCAACCAACACTACATTCCTCAAAAGGGTTCTCAAACATGTGTAAAGAAACTTCCACGTGATCAATTCTAAAGGAAAAGAAAAAGAAAAGATCAATGTCTTTGGCAAAGTAAATCTTTTAAAGCTGATAGATGGTAGGTAATAGTATCAACCTAGAATGAGTTACCAAGTTATACCTATCAGTTTCTCGTGGTTCATCTTCTGTGGTGTTGTTTCTAAGAAACCCAAAAGCATTTCAACTAGTTCAATTGGCATAATTTTTATTCTGCCAACCCCACACTAGAAACCATTTATGACATTCATCAAAAACAAACTTTTGGACATTAAAAGATGATTCTCCTTTACAGTCCTCAATAACTTTACGAATCCTCTTATACAATTTAACATTCTTAGTGTGAGATTGCAAATAATTTAACTGTATCCTTATATTACATGAAGATCACTCTCACTTGTCATTGGCAATGCTTCATATATAGTTTGTGAGAAAAGTGGAAGAATGGAAAACTTGCTCTGAGTAGGAAGATTATGTATACATAACTCTTTTCCCTTGTTGTAATGCAAAATATTTAGAACCAATAAATTCTAGCTTCGTATCGTATGAAAATTGAGATTTAATGATCCGACCCCTTTAGGACAAAGTGATACATTACTACGACCTTCGAATCAATAAGAACTTCAAATCCAACCAATGAATTTAGAAGATGTTGCATTTCATCATTTCCAGTCGACTGCTTTTTTCTGATACATCATGTTCCTGAACTCCTCTTTTTGTGTTTAAAAAGAGTCCCTTAACAATGAGACACAACTATAATAAATCCTAGCAGCACTTTTATGATTATTATCCCATATTACTTTCATAAATATAGCCTTATATAGATCTCGATTAACTATTAGTCATAATTGTTATCATGATATTATTCCGACATTAATCCTGCCATTGTGATCGAGAAATTCTATTCATAAAGCTGCCATTGTGATCGAGAAATTCTATTCATAAAGCTAACCAAAGCATTAACGATGAGCAATACCTCTTTGCTTAAGTGTACTTAAGCAAGTGAAATTTATCTTTACATCATGCTTAATTGGAAATGGATTCATTTTTGAATCACACTTCTTTTTAGTATTTCATGTACACTTACTATTCCTCACTTACTTTCCTTTTGTCTACTCATCATGTCTAATTCTAATCCACATCATTCCTAGGTGTATACATCATATCCTTCCTCACTTCAATGCACTTGGCAACCTATCAATTTTCATTCATTTCGGGCGTATGTACAAAAATTTATGCAATCATGGAAAATAAGATGATGCTAGTGCAATGTATGTAAAATGTTGTATAAATGTATAGTTATGCATATTCACTTTTTATGAAATGGCAATACAAATTGCTAAGCCCTACGCATAAATGTTTAAATCACTGCCCCAAATTTCAAGAATTCCTGATAAATAATCAAAGTACCATAACTTCCATCTTAACTAAATATTATTATTCTATACCCAGAAATGCCTAAACCGATTCTCTAATACAATCAATTGTAACATCCTATACCAGATCTGGTAGACAAACCGAACACGGATATCACAAATTGGTTTATGATCTTTATACCACTAAATCACCATAAATTATGTTTACATCATTAAATTTCTAAATTCTTTACTCTTAATTTTTTTTAAATTTCGACAGAATCTTCCCCAACTATTGATAGCCTTCTAAAGAAAAAAAAAGTAAAAACACTTCTAATATTGTCTAACTGTGTCACCACACATGAAGTAAACACCAACACAAGTGTTCCCATCCTCCTCAGTCAATACCTAAGCTGATCTACCTATCACTATATCAATACTCAAATATTTTTTCAATATTACACTAGCATAAAATTGAACCTCAACTAGACATTTACAATATTACACTTAAATTATATCAATGTTAATACATATGCACATACCAAATAACAAAATACACAAATAGCATAATCGACTTGCTTTGTAACCATGATCGCCCATAACTCCAACTGTAGCAACCTATGAAAGTTTCTTCATCGACATCGAGAATACTAAACATTGGGTCAACCTACGTGCGAAAAAAGTTACGCACTAAGCTATTTGCTTAGTGGTGACTACCAAATTTACTTCTCAGATGATATATTATATAATGTATTTAACATTTTCATATGCACTTACCAATTCAAAAGACGCTTAAAGTTTGTAAGTTCCAGGTTATAATGAATACAAACATCAAACAGGTAGAAAAATAGGATTTCATTTGAAATTTCACACCCTTATATATGCATATTATTAAAGAAAATATCTCAACTTAATTATACCTTTCGAATTCAACGGACCATTTATTAACATCTTTTACCCTTATCTAGTTTACAATCCATAAGGTAAAATTTTACAATAATATTTAATCATTATTATCTTAGTCCATGGGTTATTATATTATACATTCTATTATAATTGGTATCAAAGTATATGCACGCATAACATACTTCAATAAATACTTATTTTCAATGTAAACATCATAACATATATAAATTCCATCACGCATATTACTGCCTCAAATAACTGACCGGTGTCTAGCAAGTGTACTAGATTGGCTAGTAATATAGGAAAATATAGATTAAGACCCCAAAATATCGTACCCAAGGGAACATAGATTGCTAAAAATAATATCTATGTATGAATTATATTAATCCGAGATTGTTTTCCAAATGTTTTTTATTTAAAAGAAAAAATTAAACAAAATAAACAATTAAACAAAACAAAAGCTAAAACATGAATTAAAAACAAAACAATAACTGAAATTCTCTTGCTAAAGAAACTATCCACCTTAACTTTCATTGTAATGACTTAAATTCAATAGAAACACCGGTGATTATGGAAAAACTAGTAATAAAGCAAGATATCTTTATTCAAGTATATCATTCTTAGTATTAAACTCATAGACAAATCTAATACTTAGCATGCAAATCTAGTTTTAACTTCCTAAATATTCATTGAAGCCTTTCTCAAGTGATTCAACTCCAATTTATTCTTAGTTCCTCCTCTCTTAGTATTAACCAATAAAATTCACACATAATTATCTCATATTTCGGATAATAATCATGCATAAACATTAAAGAGTCAATCCAAGAACATACAAATCATTAACTATGTCAAAACCAATCTTTAGTTATTTATTCAATAAACCAACAATCAATCTCAACACAATCAAAGATAAGAATATGCTTAAAACCAAGAAATAATCAACCGATATTGAAATTAAGCTCAAAATAAAGTCATAACAATGAAAATATAAGTTTTCAAGAATCCCTTAGCAAAAGAAGAAAAACTACTTCCTAAACGTAATTAAAAACTAAAGACAAAGTTGAAAAGAAAAAAATAAAGAAAATAGAAAACAATAACTAAGCTAAATTCTAAAATTAATACCTAATTCTCTAATTCGATCCCCTTCTTTGGTGTTTTAGACTGCTATTTATAGGCAAAAGATGTTGTGGATTCCTTCTTAAACTCTTAGAATCAAATAGGAAGCAAATTCTGCCCAAAATAGGAAGTTCGAGAATCCTTCGCGAAGTGGGAGAAGCATCACGTGGCCATGTGTTCCCTAGTGTATTTTCACACGTGGCCATATGTTGGTTTGTGAAGAAAATCACATGGCCATGGGTTCTTGCATTCTTTTCTTCACATGGTCACTTGTTCACTTTCTTCTTTCTCACACGTGGCCATGTCTTCATTCTCTTATAACTTCACGTGACCACGCCTAATTCTTCTAGACTTCACGATCACTTTCTTGCATAAATTTTCCATATTTGCAGTTTTGGCCCAAATCTTTGCCCTTTTTACAATAAAGTCATTTTTCTTGCAAAATAACCCTGAAAAACATCAAAATTTACAATTAACCCCAAAAATATAAAAATTAAAAATTAAACTTAAATTAAACCTAATTAACACAAAATTAATTTAATTAAATACTTAAAAACACACTAAAAACATCATATAATTCACTATTATCAATAACGCTTCATAGTTTAATTATATCGAATTATCAGAAATAAATGAACAAACTTTCTTAACTTACACTCCCACATATATATGCATAGTTATGTTTTAATTTCCCATATCATTTAATACTCAGGTAAGTCATCGATTTGAGTGTCAAATCATAATGTCATATTCATATCTCATACGATTCATAAGTCTTAATTATTTACCTAAGTTCTCATTTACAAGATTCACATATTCACTACATTATACAGTATAAGGAATTTTCATAATTCAATTTAAATTGCACGCCACACTACTCACCTCCTGGCATTAAGAAATTTTTTAATTATATTTATACTTAACATAATTACTCAATTCGTGACTTGTGATGCTTTACTAAATTAATTTATCTCATTTCTCCATTTATTTCACTTTTGCTAGTATTTATAATAATACTGTAATTATCCTTTTTACTTTGTTTACACAAATAATTTATGATTATACCCCTAGTTGTCAACAGTAGGAAAACCATGAACTAGATAAGCGGATTAGCAAATTTAGTAAGTTGGAGTGTCCATACCACTAGGGGGTATGCGACTACTCTCCAATATCAGTGAATGAGTTGGCTAACAATATAATCTCACTTTTTCAGTATAGTAGTAGTACAGTAACAGAACATCGTGGGGTAAGTGCCCCTATCGCTAGCCATACTATCTTAGAGTCCTGGTTACCCACTGAATACTAAGGGCATTAAAATTATTATATTTTTAGTTGTTTTTATCATAATATTTTACTCACTTTATGCCATAAATTATTCTCATATGACTTAGTACTTAATAACACTTCACATATATGTATTTAATAGTGTAAAATTATAATTAAACCATGCCATTTAGTACCATGACCACCGTAATATTTCACCTTGTCATTTTTCCACTAACTGATTATTAGTTGTGAATCTTGCCTCAGTTATGTATAGAAATTCATAATCACACTTATATACTCATCATGGCTTTTGAATATATAATATGTCTAGTTCATGCAGTGATCACTTAGAATTCATTTAAAATAAAATAAGCATTTTCATGTCTATAAACAGTATATAGCAATAAATTAGCTTATTAGAATTACCATTTCACAATGAGGTAGCATGAATAGTAGAAGAATAATAGGTTGTGAGGAAGTGTGTTCACATATATTTAAAAAATAACCAGGACACCAACTTTTCAACTCTAACTAATTGGGTATTATAAGCTAGTTAATTAGTTAAATGATTCATCGCAATAAAGTTTAACTGATTGGTTTCTTAAAGTTAGACTCATGCTTAACTGGTCGCTAAGCGAATATAATTGATTTTCTAATTTCGTCAGTATTAAATAAACCAAGATTAGTTTATAACTTTCATTTATTATTTCAGAAAAATTTAAACTCATACATACATATATTAGCCTAACACTAAAGCATATATCTAATCGTCTACCGAATACATTCATCAAAGTCACCTTTTTTCCATTTAGTTTATACAAGGTATTTTACAAGTTTAACTATCTATATGAATGTATTTCTATTCTATTTCAAACATAATTTCTTGCAGCTAGAGAATTTATGTCTCTTTAAATTTCATATCGGAACCAGATAAGTATTATAAAACTATTTCCATCAAAGAGGGGATCTAATTTTTTAAACCTTGTTAAATATATTAAGGTACCAACTAACATACTAATTCTTGTGTCTTTTAATTCCATGTTAAATTCTCCTTTTAAAGGTATTCAAAAAAATTTTCCAAGTATTATCATCAATAAATATTTAATAAGTCTCTGTACATCAGGTGTAAAATTTACTTTTTTGTATGTCACTTGCTTAATTGGACTTTTTCGTGTCTTTTCGCTACAATTACATTATGAGTGATGAGGATTCATTAATTCAACTAAGATTTTCACTTAATGGTTTAAACCATTAACTAATAAATTGCTTTTAACATATATAAAGTTCCTCCTTTTTGCCAAGTATAGTACAATTAATTGAACAATTCATCCATTATACTTACTATAATTGAATTATAACTGTGAATTCAATTGTCTAAAATTATAGTTTATTCAACAATTGTCTAACTCAAACTTATTCCTCTAATTAATAAACAAAATTTCTAATTACATATGTAATTTGATCTATAATCTAGTAAATAATTTAATAATTTTAACAAAACACCTTAAATATAATTAAGTCACACACACAAGAAACAGGTAGCCAAATTTTATTAACAGTAACTAAATTCCTCATAATTTAACTCAATTTTCAATTAACAATTCGTAAAAGTAAGTTTGATAGCCACATACCTATTTATTATGATTTTTGGCATTTTTTAACCATTTCGTTCGTCGAAAGCTCACCAGAGGCTCATTGGAGGCACACCGCCACTACCGCCATGGAGGTCGAAGCCTCAAGACCTTACTTCTGGTGACCACATACTCTACCTCCATTGGAAATTCCCCAAAAATAGCCGGTGATCCTCCTTGTCCAATCTAGCAAATCACCGATGAGTAAGGGAGAATGAAAGGTAGCGGGGTGTTTGTCTTGCAGTAAGGAGTCATCCTATGGTGGTGGTGTCACTATTTGTTGTCTTGGCTCGCCGAAGTGAAGGGACGGACTTATGACTTGGAAAGAGGAAATGAGAAGGAAAAATAGGTGTTAGATGCCGTGGTTGGTGGCAGGATAGGCGCTCAGGGAGCGACGGCGACGAGGCGACCACCGATGATGTGCGGTGCCATCAAACGGCGAGAAGAATTGACCCGACCTCCTTCCTATGCTCTTCTTCCTTCCCCTTTTTCTTATTTTTTTTAGAAATTTCTAGGGACTTCAAGAAAACTTCCCCTAAAATATATTTGCTCTTTTATTATTATTATTATTATTATTATTATTATTATTATTATTATTATTATTATTATATACATTTTTTACTTTAATTCCTTATTTATTACTAAAATGTATTTTAATTTAAATTATAAAATCGAAAGCTTAGAGACAATATTCACTAATTTTATATCACATTCTAAATAAATTTACCCTAGTGAACCAGTATCAAAAGTACTATTCACCAACTATTAATCGACCTAAATTTTGGGACGTTACACCCTAACTCTAAACCTTACTCTAATCTTAACCTAGATAACTCAAAAATTTATCCTTTGATGAGGCAATCATCTAACCCTTTAAACCATTTAAAAGAATTTATGATGGCCTTAAAAATCAAATGTCAGGGATGATGCATGATGATAGTGCAAGAACATGGTATATACACGATGCATGAATGTATGAATGCATCGTTAGGCATCAGTCACAACCACACACAAGTAAGATATAGCTTTTCAACCTTATTACTCCCACATTGGAGATTGTAAGGTTTCTTTCCTAGGTGGGTTTAACCAATGGATCAACAAAAAATCCAATGGACATGTATGGTGCACAATAAGAAAATTGATAGCATAACATGTCTTAAATAAAAGCACAGGTGTATGGTTTTAGACATTGCATATTTGAATAATTTAGACAAATGGGATTAGGTTTACTGGGGTATGGCAGCCTTTGATTAACACCCTCCTAACTTGATTGAATTTATTCAATATGATAATGGTGATTTATATGATGTTTTTAGGTGTTTAATTGATTCAATCTTATGTTAATTAAGTTGAATTTAAGTTGGTTAATTTTATATTTTTGGAGTTAATTGTAAGTTTTGGTATTTTTTAGGGTTAGATTGCAAAAAAAAGGCTTAATTGCAAAAGACAAGAAGTTATGCTCCAAGACTATGAAATTGGAAAATTTATGCGAGAAAATTGTACGTGTAGTCCAGTGAAGTAATGAGTAGCTGTGCATGGAGATTGCATAAGATTGTAAGTTGCCATGTATGGAGACAATTCAACTAGTTTCATCTTTGAGTGGCCGTGCACTTGGAAGCCAAATTCATCAAGTGGCCATGCATTTCAAACTTTGCCATACACGGCAGTGCATGAGAGGAAGAAAAATTTCAAGTACCCGTGCACTCCTTTGGAGAAGAATGCACTGCAGTGCATCAATTTCCTTCTTCAATCAAGTGGTCATACATCAAGAGTTCAACTTTGACGTAACTTCCTTTTTAATTAGAATCCTTTTTCTGTTGTGAATTGGAAAACTATAGAAGGCATGATTTTTCATCAACGCCTATAAATAGACGTTCAAAACACCAGAACAAATCATAAAGTAAGATAATCAACTAGGAGAACTTATTAGTTTTAAGTTTTTATGTAGTTTTTCTAGTTCTTTTATTTTTATTCAATATTTTCTTTTCCAACTTTGTTTTAGTTTTTTTACACATGTTTAGTGAGTAGTTTTTTTTTAACTTTTACTAATGGATACTTGAAATCTTATATTTTCATTGTTACGACTTGATTAAGCTTTAATTTCAATATCAATTGATTATTTCTTAGTTTTAAACATATTCTTATCTTTGATTGTGTTAAGATTAATTGTTGGTTTATTGATTCAATAATTAAAAATTGGTTTAGGTACTATCATTGATTTGTATGTTCTTAGATTAATTCTTTAATGTTTATACATGATTATCATTCTAAAATTAGAGGTAATTATGTGTTAATTTTATTGATTAATACTGAGAGAGGAGGAACTAAGAATAAATTGGAGTTGAATTTACTTACAAGAGAGTTTAATAAATATTTAGAAATTTAAACAGAATTTTTATGCTAAGTGTTAAATTGTTCTTAAAAAGAGAATTTGATGCTTAAGAAAGATTGTCTAGTTTCAAGGTATTAAACTTTATTTCATCTAGTTTTTTTCATAATCACTGATGTTTCTATTGAATTTAAGTCATTACAATGAAAGTTAAGGTGGATAGTTCCTTTAGAAAGAGAATTTTAGTTATTGTTTTATTTTTAATGCATGTTAGTTTAATTATTTATTTAGTTTAATTTTTTCCTTTAAATCAAAAACATTTGGCAAAAAATCTTAGATTGATTTAATTCATACATAGATATTCTTTTTAGCAATCCATGTTCCTTTGGTACGATATTTGGGGTCTTAATCTATATTTCTATATTACTAGCCGATCTAGTACACTTACTAGACACCGGTCAAGTTTTTGGCACCGTTGCCGGGGAACGGCAATGTTGTTTGTTTAATATCTTTGATTAAGTTAATCTAAGACTTTTATTTTATTTTTTTTATTTAGTGATTGATCTTTATAGGTCAATTTGAGACATTCTTTAAGATGATGCAAGATGATGTCCAAAACTATGAATTATTTCTTTTAAAACTGCAAATGAATGATTTAGTAAGAGAAAGAGATGAGATAAAACTATTGTGTGCACAGTCACAAAATCCTTATGCATTACCATCCTTTGTTAAAGAATCTTATTCTCTTGGGGTTTTAAGAGCACAAATGGAAGAATTGAGGAGAGAGAATCAAGAACTACGATATTCAAAAGAGGCCTGTAGCTTCGAGAATCAACGTCTTCATAACCTGTTTATATGTAACGATAAGCAATTTTGGGCTGAAAAAGAATAATGGAAGGCCACACAAGAGGCTGTTATCTCTAAAACTAAAGATGTTTGTGACTTGTTTATAAAAAAGGAAAGGAAATTTTATGCTGAGAAAGAGGAGTGGGAGGCTGCATCAAGGGCTCAAGAGGAAAAGTTTAGAATTCAAGAAGAGAAGTTTAGGATTCAAAAGGAAATATTAAGAATTCATGAAGAAAATAAAAGGACTTAAGAGGACACAATTAAGAGTCAAAAAATCTATTAAGGGATAGAGAGGAAGAAATTGAAAAGTTGAAATCTAAACGAGAACTTTTGAACATTTCTATTAAATTTCAAGGTGATGGTGGTAAGGAAATAAATCGTTCATTAATAGGGGATAAGAAACAAAAGGAGCAATTCATTTTTGAAGACAAGTCATATGTTTATTTATAGGATGATGTAGGACCGCTTGTAGAGAATTTATCACTAAAGGAGCAAGAAAGGAAAAATTCTCAAGTGGAAATACTGGATTTAGTCTACTTGAAGGATTTATTTAAGCTGGAAAAGCCAGTAGGGTTCATTTTTAATGAGCCAAAGGAGGAATCGTACTTTATTGAAGATATGGAATTTCCAACTTTGGTGAACTATGACAAGTTGATTCTACTAAGGGGAGAAAATAAAGAGCAAATCCGCAAAGACCCGCATTTAGCTCACAAGCTCGGCCTTCTAAGAGTAATACGAGTTAAGCTGGGACTCAATAAACCAGAATTCTTCTAACCCTTCTCTTTAAATTTTCATCAATTTTTTTATGAGTTATATCTTATCATTTTTTTCATAGGTTTATAGAGTATAATTTTTTATCTTCATGTTTCTTTTGTTTAGTTTATTTTTGGTCTTTTAATTCATGAGTGTAAGATTTGGGGTTAAAAATAAGCTACTTCTAATGGTTTTGTGCTCGAATGTCATATTTGAAATTAGTAAGTGTTTTTAAGAGCCAAAATGATTTTTGAGGTAAGTAAATCACAACTTATTTGAACTTAATATGGTTATATGTTTCTTGAGTAGTTTAGATGTGAATTTGCCTATAGTTGCTTGGTGCTGAGGAATTCAAAGTAGAACTTTGCATATGCTGAGTTAAGAATGGACTTAAAATGGAATTTAATTGATAGATTTACTTGGCATGATTAAATTGGTGCATGAAAAAAATGTAGAAGAAAAAGGAATAATTAAGTGAATTTGACAGAATTTCAGTAAAAATTGGTTCAGCTTGGATTTACATGAGTGCAAGTTTAATTTTGAATTCATATTATTGATGAAAGTGATTAAATTGTTGATAAAATTAAGTTGAGACTTATGTTCTGCTGTTATTTTGTTATGCAGGGAACTGTGATTGCAAAAGTGCAGTAGGAAGGCCAAAAAAATATCTTCGAAGCCCAGCAGCTTCATGCTTTCGCACATCTGCACGCCAGTATCCTTGCATGCCCGTATGCTCTATTGTCCCTAATTGCACCCCCACATGCATCTAACCCTTCCCACCTATACGTCCACTCGTCCTGCCTTGCCCCATGCGCTTTCGTATGATTTGCTCCTTCCCTGCCTGTGCTGGCGCGCACTTGCCTCCTTCTTTTTTACGCTGGCACGCGAACTACTACCCCTCATCTGCGAGCTCCAGTACACCCAACAAGCCTTTGCCCTATGCTTTCATGCACCCGCCTCCTCTCCCCCACACTTGGCTGAGTAACTTCTTGCCTTACCCATACTCGGCCATGCCCTTGGGTTCTGTTTCTCTTTTCACATCATTGCTCACCCTTGCACACACACTCAACCATACGTTCACTCAATCATACACTCACTCTTTAACACAATCACTCACTCAATCAAGCACACAAATTTTTCTTAAGTAACTCACATTTTGATTTTAGTTATGAATTACCTGCACATTTTCACTTGTTTAAAGTCTTTATTACGACATGAACTATTTTGATCATAACTTTTGCCACAGGTGTCCGATTGACTATTATAATATGTTTTCAAAAAGCTTACTTCAAGATGGACATTTGTTACTGAGGCTTCACCCCATGTAATAGCTCATTTTGGGCCCTAAAAATGATGTTTAAGCTTTCAATTTTCAGTTTGAAGTCTTAAGGGCATTTTTCATTTGTTTTTTTTATTTGCTTAATACTTCAATTTGCTTGCTAAGAGTAATATGCATGAATTGGTGTGACTTTATTGTTCTTAAATATAGGTTTGCTTAGAGTTTAATTCTGAATTGTGTTATGTTCATTTGCATTCCATTACTCTTAGCTACTTATTATTTGAGATTAAACTATATTGTTGGCTTGATATAGATTGAGTTTGTATTTAAATTGGTATATTTTATTTTGTGCTTACCATGACCTAGTAAAATCTTGCTCTTCCTTTTATTTAAGCCCAACCATCACCAATTTGCTTTAAACTTGAGATTATGCCTTCCCACAACCATCTCTTATATAACATTTTGTTATTATGCATTGAGCACTCAAGCACTTTTGGCCTAGTTGCATTTCTTTACTTAGTTACCATACTTATTAAGTCTTTTTTATTGCACGATATTGGTTTTAGAGGCATATTTTCTTGTTAAACTCAATTCTAGTGATCTCATGACTACTTTTTGGCTTGATTATGGTTCTAGTTGTGGTGTGTTTAGCTTACATTGCTCTTTGGCGCTTATTTATTCATCAAAAATTATGCAGTAAGCTAATGTGTTTTGATACTTTACTGAGGACAACAAGATTTTAAAGAGGAGAATAGAGCTCAGCGGAGCTAGATTTTGAAGATAAAATTAAAGGAGTTTCTCTTACCTTGCTCATTTTTTTACTCATGAATTATGTTAGTCGGTTTGTTTTTGTTTTTGTTGTTTAGTTTTGTTTTTAGTTTGCATGTTTAGTTTTTATTTTGCATGTTAGTTAAGTAGGTTTAATTCATTTGTCATTTATTGTACATTTAACTTAGTTTGCCTTAGTTTTTTTTCTCTTAAAAAATTGAACATTTTGAACTTGAATTTAGAATGTGTTATGTTTAAAATTCTTGTTTAGCATTAGATGAAACATGTTGTTTAATGAATTTCTAGCTAGTTTAACATCCAATTAGACTTATATTTGTTAGTTTTTATCTTTTTGAGCACTTAAGACAAATTTTTGAACTTAAAGAAAAATAATGCATTGAAATAGTTGAATAATGAATTTTAGGATACCAGATCCTTCCTCATCATCCTTCAAAACATAAAAGCAACTCAATTCAATTTAGGAAATGATCTAGGCAATATTTTTCTTGTTTAGCCATATTTTAGCCTATTTACTTACCTTTTTATATATTTATCCTTTGTTAGTTATTTTGAGCCTAATGAGGAATGCTTAATGTGTACCATATTTATTTTTCTTGTTACACTCATTTATTTTACCATATAGCATAAAACGATTTTATCTTTCCTTCTAAAATTGGCCACTCTAGGATTGGATTGATTAATAGGAATTGAGTATCTTGATGGATATAATATGATATTTTTATCTTATTGTCAAGAGCTATTATTGAAGTCAAGTAAATAATGAAATATAACCTTGTGATTACCCATGTTATTATTGAATTACATTAAAGCTAGTATGAAAAAAAAAGAAGAGAAAAAGAAAGAAATATTACAATAAAGCTAGCATTTATGGCAAAAATCTTAAGTGTGGGGTATTTTTACAAGGGAAAGCAAGTATGACTTCTTAAAATGAGATGAATTATGAATGTAAAAGAGTTTCAATTGTTATTTCTTTTATTATTGCTTTAAATTATGAAGGGATGAGAAATTTTGGCTATATTCTTGATTATTTAAGATAATGGGATGAAAAGTTAGAATTATTAGTTTATTTTATCTTAGAGTGGTTATTTTTGATATTGATCTTTTATCCATTCTTTAATAACCAATACCTTAGCCCCATTACAACCTTTAAAAGACCTAAGTTATTCTAAGTTTTATTTTTTAGTTGTTTAGCGAAGATGACTTTTGGGATTTCGGTGTTAAAGGAGAGGCCTATGGTATTTCTAGAGTTTCAAGCACGAAACCATTTATACACTTAGGTGTACAATCATTCTAAGCTTGACTATGTATTTTCACTGGTATTTTTAATTTTTAAAAATGCTTAATATATTTTGGTCTTTCACACACATAATGAAACTAACTCATACTGTCTTGGTTGAATTTAATCTAATTGAAAATTTATTAAGTGCTCTTGTTAATTGTTAAACTTGGTTTTGAAATGCATGATTCTTTATTTGAGTTTTATTTTTTTGAGGAGTTGGATGGTTCTAATTTGCTCGGGGTTAGCAAAGTTTAAGTATGGGGTATTTGATAATGGTGATTTATATGATATTTTTAGTATGTTTTTAGGTATTTAATTGAGTTAATTTTATGTTAATTAGGTTGAATTTGAGTTTATTTGGTTAATTTTATATTTTTTGAGTTAATTATAAATTTTGGTATTTTTTCAGGGTTAAATTGCAAGAAAAAGGGCTTAATTGCAAAAGACAAGAAGTTATGGACCAAAACTGTGAAATTGAAAAATTTATGCGAGAAAATTATACGTGAATTCCAGTGAAGTAATGAGTGGCCATGCATGGAGTTTACATAATATTATAATTGGCCTTGTATGGAGACAATTCAACTAGTTTCATCTTTAAGTGGTCGTGCACTTGGAAGCCAAATTCATCAAGTGGTTGTGCATTTCAAACTTTGCCATACATGGCAGTGCATGAGAGGAAGAAAAATTTCAAGTGGCCGTGCACTCCTTTGGAGAAGAATGCACTGTAGTGCATCAATTTTCTTATTCAATCAAGTGGCCATACATCAAGAGTCCAACTTTGACGTAACTTTATTTTTAATTAGAATCCTTTTCCTGCTACGAATTGGAAAGCTACAGAAGGCAGGATTCTTCTTCAATGCCTATAAATAGAAGTTTAAAACACCATAACAAATTATGAAGTAGGATCATCAACTAGGAGAGCTCATTAGTTTTAAGTTCTTACGTAGTTTTTCTAGTTTTTATGTTTTTATTCAATATTTTCCTTTTCAACTTTGTTTTAGTTTTTTTTAAACATGTTTAGCGAATAGTTTTCTTTAACTTTTACTAATAGATACTTGAAATCTTATATTTTCATTGTTATGACTTGATTAAGTTTGATTTCAATATCATTTAATTATTTCTTAGTTTTAAACATATTCTTATCTTTGATTGTGTTGAGATTAATTGTTGGTTTATTGATTCAATAACTAAAAATTTGTTTAGGTACTATCATTGATTTGTATGTTCTTAGATTAATTCTTTAATGTTTATACATGATTATCATTCTAAAATTAGAGGTAATTATGTGTTAATTTTATTGATTAATACCAAGAGATGAGGAATTAAGAATAAATCAGAGTTGAATTTACTTGCAAGAGAGTTTAATGAATATTTAGGAATTTAAACTGGATTTTTATGCTAAGTGTTAAATTGTTCTTAAAAAAAGAATTTGATGCTTAAGAAAGATAGTTTTGTTTCAATGTATCAGGCTTTATGTCATCTAGTTTTTTCCATAATCACTGATGTTTCTATTGAATTTAAGTCATTACAATAAAAGTTAAGGTGGATAGTTCCTTTAGCAAGAAAATTTTAGTTATTGTTTTATTTTTAATGCATGTTAGTTTAATTTTAGTTTTTGTTTTGTTTAATTATTTATTTAGTTTAATTTTTTCCTTTAAATCAAAAATATTTGGGAAATAATCTCAGATTGATTTAATTCATACATAGATATTCTTCTTAGCAATCCATGTTCCCCTGGGTATGATATTTGGGGTCTTAATCTATATTTCTCTGTATTACTAACCGATCTAGTACACTTGCTAGACACCGATCACAATACATAAAGGCTTACATAGCAAGCAAGAATTGTTATGGTTATATAACATAGGGAAAGTAGTTATTATCATTACATGGGCTTATAGTCGAGTGAAAAAATTTTAAGGCTACCCAAGCATAGTCCCTGCTAATAAGTTTAGCCTATCATGAGACTTGGGTTGGTAGTTCTCTTTGATACCTCCCCACATTGATTGAATGTAGAGCATGCTTCAGAATAGCACTAAGGTTAAAACATAGATGTTTAACTTAATGTTAAGGCTATAAGATGTATATTAGGAAATGCAATGTTGAAAAATGATAGGATTAATAACAAAAACATTATTATAAGTAACTTAATATAGATACTTTTAAGAATAAGGTCTCTTAGTCCTCAGTAGAGTCCCCACTATAATGCACATTAATATTTGCTCGATTTTGGATTGGTTTTCAGAGGCTTACTTTTAGGATCCAAAACTAAATAAGCCTCGCTAAGACTAATGAATTGATCTTTTCACAATAAAAAAGGGTTTAAGTCCAATTTATTATTGATGGTTAATCCACGAAGCATCCAATATGGGCTCAAAGAGGCAGGTTTCATGGAGTCACCATCCAATAAAATGTTGAAAAATGAATCTCAACTTTTTGATGCTTAAATAGAGATTCAAGATATTTCTTTTACTTGGCACCTTGATTAGTTATTTCTTATAATTAGGTTTTATTATTAATTCACTATCTCCCCTCACACATAATGCATTATGATAAATAAATAAACATATTAAGCAATTTAAAGAAAGCGATAAATAAAATGGTAAATGAATAAACAAAATCCTACTTAAGTTATTACAAAAGCAAATCATCCAATTGAAAAATTAAAAGACATACATAAATCAGACTATTTATTGAATTGGAAATAATTGTTCCCTCATACATATTTTACCAAAAGGTGAAGAGTCATTGTCCATTTTTTAGAAAAATGCGGAATAAGTGATCCCAGTTTTGATAAAACAAAGACTCTTCTTTTTATATGAGCTTTTAAAATGAAAACTTGGATATTGGTCCACTTTATTAGGAAAAAATCCAAATTAATTGAGTAAAAATCATTTTAAGTTTCTTTTCCAATTATCATGCTAGAAATCCTTTTTTACTAAATTATTACATCCTAAAATTAAAATACATAAAAAAATAAATAAAGTAAAAAAGGAATGAAGCAAACCAAGAACAAGTCATGATTAAATAATTCAAAAATTAAATGCAATAAGATAAAATGAAGGGAAAGAAAGATGAACCCTTTGAATGACAACCTCCAAAATATGATAATCTCCCCGAATAAACTCTAAGATACATGAAATAAAATTGCTCAAGGAAAACAAAAAAGAATAAAACAATTAGTATGTAAAATCATAATAAATCTAATAATTAGACAAAACAATATAAAAATATATGGACTGAGATAAAATATTAATTTAAAGAATGTCAACTTTTTGAAATGGAAGCAAAAATGAAATCAAAATAAATCTAACATATAAAATGAATTAAATATGCAAAATACATAAAAAAAATATACCTAAAATGGTTTAAACAAGAGCCACAGACACCCTAAAATATGATGAACGGATTAAAGGAAGGAGAGAGACGGGATGATGAGAAGGCATCGAGATATCTTGATCGATCGCTTTGAACAACGATTGTCTATCAAGCTTTTTTTCCATCTGTCACTCAAAAAATAGATAGAAAATAAAAAAAATGAGCAGGAGAGAGAAGCAAACTATCTAACCCTAATCATGCATCTTTTAGTCCTAAAATATACCAAGCTAAAGGATAAAGACCAAGATAAATTCTAAATCATACCAATAATAGAAAAACATATAATGGTAGAAATTAAATCAAGAACTCAACCTGCATCAATGGAAAGCATAAAAAAGTTAACATGTCATTTTATCATATTAAAGGACCTTAGTTCATTATGGCAATCACATAGATACAAAATAGATTAAACAACGTAAAGAGCATAAGCCATGGCATTATAAATAAAGAACAAACCTAATTAACTACATGAACAAGATGTGAATTTAGAAAGAGAAAGGGATTGGAGTCTATAATATTACCCTCAGGAATCAATATGTAACTCTAGGAAGCAGTAATCTTAGTCCTAATCCTTGATTTCCACGTTTAAAATAAGAGAAAAGTGTTTTGTGAGAAAGAAAAATGTTTAGTGCTTGCCTTCCAAAAACAAAGAATTGATTTCTCATTCTCAAAAAGTCTACCCTTTTTCCAAGTGAATTCCCCCTTTGAAAACCCTAAATTTTCCTTTTAATACCTTAGAGAAGAGTTAGAGAGTAACTCTAACTCTAATTCCTCAAGTCTGGAAGTTTTTATCCCTTGAAATCTGCATAAGATCATATCTCTTAAAGATCTGATTGAATACTGAAAAATGTGGAAAAACTGAAATAAGCCCTACAGACAGACATTTGTACTTGACACACGATCGTCTCTCACATGTTTTCCCAAAATTTATAAAAATATCCTTAAATATGACCTGGCCCAATTTGGCCATAACCCATTGACAGACGATCATCTATCACCATGTCATGGGACAGTCTTGGATGGCCTGGACAACGGCATCTACAAGAAGACATCTGGAAGAAAATTATCACAAACGATTGTATCTCCATGATAGATGACCATTAATTACCGGTAGAGATCAAAACTCAAGGTTTTCAAAGTCTTTTCCAAAACTCTAGGAAAACAACATAAAGACCCGTAAAATATTTTATTAAAATTTAAAAATCAAGGTCAAAACTTGAGATTTCTACTTTCTATCAGAAATATTAATGGTTCCTCATCATTGATTAACCCTGATATATGCTATCTCGGATCACAGTATCTACAATTACATGTATGGTTGTGTGTGCATCCCACGTGCCACCTTTTAAGAGGATTCTGGCGATTGGATTTTGATTGGCGGGGGTTTTCAAGGTCCGTGATCTTAATGGTAAGGTAAAAAATGTCAAACTTAACTTTCAATTTAGCATTTTGAACACTTATGTCCTATCCCTCAAAAAGCAGTGTACATATACACAATTTTTAATATATATATATATAAACACTTAAATAATATTATATTATGATTCATGCTTCTTATTTAGATCTACCATTTCACATATAAAATTTGAATTCATTTTAGCCACATGCTGGATGCAAAAATTAAAATCTCTAATACCAATGTTGGATCACATGCATAATAAATCAATGATAACTAATTATATCAATAAAAAGGAAATTATATTTATCTCTTGTAGCGCAATAAACAAAAATACCAAAAGCGAGGATTTGGTTTACGTCACTGGACGACTTTATTAACGACAACTAATGTGGGGTAATATCAACTGTTTTACGTTGTAAAAACTGCTTGGAGATATAGAATATTTGAGAATGGAATTCTTAAATATATGGAACCAACCTTGCAAACTGATTTCTCATCCTCTATTTTTACTAATATTATACTACAGACCAATTTTCAATAAAACTCAAGCTCTATTTTGAAATAGAATGAGATAATTCTAATAAAATAAAAATACTTGTACCTATATCTGGTTAATCAAAAATAATTTGATTTGATATGAAACTATATCCATATTTAGAGTTAAGGACATATTCAAACTTTATTACCTCTATAGTAATTTCTTCTTATATGTTTGTTTGTTTGTTTGTTTTTTATCTTCACTGTGTGAAGATGTCTTGGAATGGATGCATAACTTACGGAATAAATTTAAGGGAAACTTGCATGTAAAATATGTTTGCGGAAAGCCAATCCAAGATGATCTTAGAAATATGCCTAGGGGTAGACAAAAAGTAATAGATGTGGCCGGTTAAAGAAAATTTTTTCGGAAGATTTTAAGGTTTTACATAGTACAAATATTTTTTGGTTCTTGGAACGTTTTAAAGGACTGGTATTTTCTGGTCCTTGAAAAGTTTTAAGCACCAATCTATTATTGTGGTTCTTAAGTATATTTAAGGGTGGAGCTTATTAGGATGGCCACAACTAGATTTGGCCCGTCTCTATTGACTTTTTGGGACCAAATTTGGACTTTTAAATACCAAATTTCCTGTTTCTATAGGTCATTTTTTTTGTAATGTTGCTAAATTTTCACACCAGCTTATTATCGCTAACTTATTTAAAGAAGCTTTTATATAATTGCAACAGACATTTTCCGCCAACAAATATGTATATATAATCGTTGTGGTTGTGTTTAGTCCAATATATAGGAATATATTATCCCTGTGTAGTTGTGTTACGGACAATATATATATATATATATATATATATATATATATATATATATATATATATATATATATATATATATATATATATATATATATATATATATAGCAACCACAATAACATTTCTTTTTCTTTTCTTTTTTTCTTTTTTCTTTTCTTTTTTTTTTTGATAAGAAGCAACAGGAATAACATTTCAAAAGCAATGATCACCTGAATTTCAACACATTTCAAAAACACCGTAAATTACAAAAATAATTTGCTAATTTTTATTTAGTAACAAACAAGATTGGGAAGACCAATTACCAAATGGAAGTACACAAACTGTAAGTGATAACAATCCAATTATTTTGAGCGCTTGGATCACTTGAAAAAATAAAACTCTGACGGATTTTGGATGAAAAAGTGCCAACAGTCAAATCAGCTAATAAGAAAATAATTCTAAGAAAATGATTCTAAAGAAAGAAGTGAGTTTATATACCATGGATTTGCATAGTCTTTTAACAGCTTCATGATCTTTAGCTTCTCCGGGTGCCGAAATGCTTTTCTTTTAATTAATCGTTTGAATACATCCCTGGTCAACTTCAATCAATTTAAATTGCTAAGCCCAATAAGGTATCCTTATAACTAATTTTGCAAATAAGGTAATTAGTTGATATATGGACCTTTTGAGAAGTAAAGGTTTCGTGATATACACGTGATTTTCTTTTTCTTTTTTCCTTTTTTCCTTTTTTTTTTCTACCAACTCAGTGGCAAAATTACTGTCGGCCCAAGTCCATATCCAAATTTTAATAATAATCAAACCTTATATAAATTCTATTAAGAAATCTATTCTAAGCTTATTTTGCAGATATTTCTATATATCCTTCTGATAAAATTATCAAAGATAAAAATTGTGAAATGAATTCTTGAAAATCAAGTTGAAGAATATCTTAGTATATAGGAATTTAGGATATTAAATTGTAAGATCAAATTGTCATTCATACATATATATTCTAAGTTTTAATATTGTATAAAAATATTTTTAAGTCATAAATTTCATCTTTAGTTAAAACTAGTTTCCTTCAAAAAATACTTTAAAAATTGGTTCGTCGGAATTTGTATCATTAGAAATTGAATTAGAAATCTAAACAAATTTCTAATCGAATTTCTGCTTCGCACTACAAGACAAAATAACGGTTAAAAAACGGCTAGTTAGAGGCAGAATTGTATGTTCTATTTCAATACAAGAAAATAGCAAAATAGCAACGGAATTGTTTCCGTTGCTAATTTAGCAACGGAAATCAATTTTCGTTGCTATTTAGCAACGAAAATAAAATTGATTGAGGTGTTATTGAATTAGCAACAGAATACAAATGGTTGTACTCCGTTGCTAAAAAGGGGGGGAGATTTTAGAGTCGAAATTTAGCAATGGAAACTCATTTCCGTTGCTAAATATGGCGGCACTTGATGGAGGAAAAATTTGGGATAAAATATAGCAACGGAATTTATATTCCGTTGCTAAAATAGCAACGGAAATTCAATTCCGTTGCTATTTTTGGACCCAATTTATTTCACCTGTTTTTGACCTAAATAGCAACGGAATACACTTTTCGTTGCTATTTAGAAACGAAATCTAATTTCGTTGCTATTTAGGTCCAAAACAGGTGAAATAAATTGGGTCCAAAAATAGAAACGAAAATGAATTTTTGTTACTAAATTAGCAACGAAAAAGCAACCGAAACTCTTTCTGTTGCTATTTCACCTAACCCTAGGTATAAATTGCCCCACTTTCTACATTTTTTTCTTTTTGCGCCTCAACCATCCCCCTCTCTATCTCACGCTCTCTACCCTATTTTCTCCCAACCATTTCCTTGCCCTCTCGCTCTGATATTCATCTATTTTTGAAGAAAAACTATTTTTGGGAGGAAAATCAAAGACTGTTGGGTTCTTTGCTGTCGTCTTTCTTGCAGATCCGATCCTTTTGTAGGTCAGTGGTCCAATTTCCTTGCCCTCTCTAGTTTATTTGATTTTCTATTCTTTGATATGTTCTTCATTTATTTTCTCCTCTTCTACCAGTACCAGGAGGGGGATAAGCATCTGTTCATTTGCTAAGTGCTTTCTTAAGTGACACTAACATAAAAGAAAAGATTTTTAGAGAGAGATAGACTTTTTACTTTTTAGTGTGAGAGAAGGATTGCACATATAGTAGATTTATTCATTTTTAGAGAGAGAAAAAAAAGAGTTGTTCTTTAGAGAGGGAAACGGAGAGAGATTTGTTGCCTCGTGCTATACTAGTTGTCGTTCTTGTCTTTTGATTCACCCATGTTGTTGTTATTGCAGTTATTGCTGCCTCCTTATCTTCCCCAGATTTCAAAAACTCTCTCTTCTTCGTCTTCAGGTATCATTTTCTAGCACTTCTATTTCCCATTTTTCCCTTCTCTTTCTGTTCTCCTCTCTTGTCCATGTTTTCCTTCCTAACTATTAGATCTCTCCCATGTTCTTGGTTTTTCCTCGAAATATGATTTGGGTTTGCTTTATTTTCTCGATTCAGCTATGAAGTTGGCCCCTTCAATGTTTGCCTCTCTAAAACCTTTGTTGTTTTGGTTAGTCTTTATATAAATGATGGATTTTATTTCCTTTTTTTAATGTTCTGAGTGTAACAGATACTTTTTATATTTGTTTTCCCTTTGTTTTTATTGAATCTTAGATTTACTATTCTTTTTTTATATACGCAGTGGACTTTCAGTGTCAGGTGAGGTCTTAGGCCTTGAAATATTTACTTGTTCCGTTAGATCTTGCCAATTTAATGTATTCTTTTGCTGTTAGCATTGGTGATATTGGCATCATCTCTTCATAAGATTCTATGTACGAAATCTAGTGCTCTTGAGGTTTTTCATTTTGTGAATAATTACCCCACACCACTTTTTTGGGATAAAAATGCTACTTTTTGTTTGTTTGGCTCTCGAGAAAATGCAAAAAGTCACAATAAAATGAAGTCGCTGAATAGAGGTTGTTATGTCACTCGTGACTCCTTGTAACGAAATCCTAGATCTTATTTGTTATCGTTCACTGTGCTTAAAAGATTGATCTCTGAATGCTTATTTAGTAGATTTGGGTGGCCTGGATTTTGGTTTTGTTAATGGTAGATGCCTGAAGTTTTAATGGTTACTTCTCTCTGAATAGAGGTTCTATTGGTTCTGTTGTTCTTTACTAACTCAGCATGCTATGAATTTTAAAAGCTGCTACATGTGTAATGACAGGTTTTGGTGTTGGTAATTTGGAGACAATACCTTTAGGCAGATAGATCTTTGGGTTTTCTCTATTTATGAGTTAAATTGATTTAAAATAACTAAATAAGATTTAATAGCACTCTGAAAAATATTTGAGTTAAAAGTAGATTATGCCTAAAAATAAGTTATTGATTTTATGTAACTTTTCTTTGTTAACTGCTCTGTTACCTTTTGTTTTATAGACTGTCAAGATTTTATCCTTGCTGGTTTTTTTAGTCATTGGTTATATTTTAGTTTTTTTATTGTTGCAGGGGATGGCTTTTCCTGTTCTCTAGTACCATTACAGGAGCTTAGATTCATCTCTGTATAACCACATTTGTGAGTGAATTTCACCCCATTGTTTTTCAGTTTTTCAAATCTGTATAGTCATAATTTTTGTATTATTAATTGACGTATGGACTACTGAAATTGCTTAAATCATAGAAGCCTTTTCCTTTTAGTCGATTATGTTTTGCTATCCTATTTAATTCAAGAAGCTATTCATCAATTATTTGTTGTTGTGAGTTTGTATATGAGAATAATATATAATTAGAAACATAAGCTACCATTAAAATTAATAGCATGGAAATTAGAAATTTAAGATTTGAACTATGTTTTGTTTCCCTATAGTATATGCAGGATGTGTTTGCTTTTTTCTTTTTGTCCTTTTTTTTAATATAGAAATGCGAATAAGAGATCTGTGGCTGAATCAACACGTTACTAGCATTTCTTTCCCTCTTTAAACTGCTAGTAACCAGATCACTAAATGACATTTTTTAATGATTTGTTTCAGTTCAAAACCAAAGGTGGTTCTCAGCTAAAGGAGTATTGTTCAGCTCTAACAAAAGAGGACTGCAGGTGCCAATCTGGTTCTCTTATTACATGTGAGAAGATCAGTATAAACTACAGTATATTGGTATTATTTATTGGTGTTAAAAGAACTTTGAATGACCACGTTATAGCCAAAAGCTTATTGCATGACTAATATGGAAATGAGGGAAAATAATTGAAAGAGAAAATCTTTCCTGGGCCAATTAGACTTTAAGTTGCTATTTTATAGAAAGCTTCATTATTTAATCCTTTAGGTTTCAGAAAGGCCTTTTTATAATGTTATGCTATATGCCCCATTGGTTATTCTCACTAATCTCCTGCATTATTTATTCTCACTAATGGAATGTGCAATTTGCATCGTTTTGATGTTAGGGGCTTGAGTCCATTTATTTTGATGGACAGGCTTGTTTATGTTTCTTAGGCTTAGCGAAACTTTTATTTTGGGGTTGCTTTGTTCTCTTTTTTTTGGGTGGTGTCCTGCTGTAGTTAGGCTCTTTGGTTGGTTCTCTGTGGCTGTTAACTTCTCTTTTAACAATAAATTTACAACTTATCAAAAAAAAATTACTGATATATATACACATATATATAGCATCTTACTTACTAATACTTGAATTACTTATCTTAGCACCCTTCTCCTACTTAGTTAGGAGAAATATGGGGTAATTTTTATAGTCAATTCATATAATTTTTTATTTAATGATGAAAAGGAAAATAACATCTGTAAATAATTAATATCCAACTTCAATTTTCTTTATTTTTTTATTTTACATTTTTATTCTAAATAAAAAGCTTAAATAATTAATTATTATTGCTGAAATAATAGACCATATATAAATATGTATACTTAAGTCAAATGTCAGCTTGGGACTCTTTCTTCTTTGTGTTTAGGAAATTACATATGCATAATACTTTGTATATGTGTTTGTGGTAAATGAGATTTGGATTGTTGTATGTATATGTGTTTGTGGTTATTGGGATTTGCATTGCTGTACTATTTTTATTAATTTTTGCAATAAAAGGATAATGAATGAACTGGAGCTAGTTGATTATTCATAGAATCATGAAGAAAAAAGAAGGAAAATTGGCAAATCAACCTGATAACTGGAGTTAATTGATTATTCATACAATTATTAATTTGTTTATCTTAGAAGAGAACATGATAGGAAGCTAACTTATGATGTATCCCTTGATAGGTGCTTACCTTGATTACTTTTGTTTTTTCACTTCTTAATATTCCTATGCCTATTTCTATTCTGAACAAGTTAATTTATGAGTGAAAGTAGATTGAGTTAACTAAGAAATCTAATTTGAATGCTTGTGGGATTTATTAACTTGCATTTTTTTAATTCACGATTAATTTAGCTGCCGTATTAATGGAAATTTAGTTGTATTTCATTGATCATTATTGTCTTAAATGGATTAGTGAAAGTTCATTTAGGTCTCACAAGTATTTTGTTTTAGCATACCTCTTTGATAAATGTCTTGTTTGAGATGTCTTAAATGTTGAATTAAAAATTGGTTAATTTTAATTTTTTTAAATAAACCATTAAATATGAATAATGACCAAGCAGTAAGTTAGGATCCTAAAAATTGTGCACGAACACCACTATTTTGAGGTGGGCTCTATTTTTATTACATCATGTTTTTCCTCTTGTGAGTTTTTTTTTTATTTTTTGTTGGTTCTTTATAATCCAATTTAAATTAATATTATTTACGAAATTCTTAGTGGGGTTTTTGAATTATTGGCATTAACGGTTGGTAAGAGATCACAAAACCTTTATTAGTTGTCATAGTATTCTTTTGAGCGAATGATGTAGCTTTAAAAGGGAGAACCAGTAATAGGCAACATATTTCTATAAAAGAATACGAGGATAGCCTTAGGAAAGTTGTTGAGCATTTAAAGGTTTATTTTTAATATTTATTTATTACTTTCATCGTACTTAAGTGATTTTATTTACCTCTTTCAAAGTCTACCATGTGAATGTGGTTATCTTAAAGTGCATTAGGAATTTGAATATTTATAGTTATTACTATACTAAATGCTCATTCATGTAATGATTTGTACATTCATTTTTTTTATGTTTTTAGCTGTGTCCACAATGCATCTTGTTCTTTGAGTACTAGTCTCTTTTGAAGTCCACTATGTGAACGCCTTTCTTGGGGCGACTAGATAAAAAATGTTGATATTTGTTATTTGTCTTTTGTTTGACAAACTATATTGTAAGATAATTTATGAAATCTGGTCTCATATTGAATGATAGAAGTACCTTTTGTTGCTTGCTTATTATATGTGTGTGTGTATGTGTAATGTCATCAATAATGGAACTTAATTCACCTTATATTTATTTATAAATATATTCTTATGGTGCCCATAATTGATACCTAACTTTAATAGTTAGTAATTTTCAAGTTACATTTCTTCAGTATTTTTAGTGATGCCTAGAAGTTTGGATTTTACAGGTGGTTATAGCCTGCAGACTATAGCTTTTTATTTTCTATTGCTCTTTACAATTAGTCATTTTAGCATTTCACTTAAATTTTGTCTGTTTTTTCTTTCTCCAGCTAGCTATTTTGACAAAGGCTGATATTTGTCTTGGTTTCTAATCTGTGTTGGTGCTCTTTGTGGGTTGTTGCTATTTGGGGGGCTCTCTCTGCTGTCAGGTTTTGGGTTGTTATTTTACTTTGACAGTTTTATACTTTGTTTATTTTTCTAGTTTTGGTGCTATGCTTAATTATGCTCTCATTTTTTGGGACTGAGCCTTTTAGTTCTGTTTTCTTATACATATGCATATGACTCTTTTATATTCGATTCTTATATATGTATGCAAATCCATTTACTTCTTTTGTCAAACATAGATTTATAACTTCTAAAAATGTATTCCATTAAATAAGATAAAATACTTATTTTGTATCACTGTTGTATTAAGGTATATAGGTTGAAACGATTCAACATGTGGGCTACTGGCTTCCAAAGGATAACTCGGTTATCATGGTTGAGTGTCACGTACCTTGATGCAACTTATTTTTATGCCATGAATTGTTTTGTTCCAATTTTAGGAGTAGGATCAGCCTATATAATTGCATATTTGGGTTGTTTGCTAAAAATTTTGATGTGATTTTTTTAAGTTATAATTGAATACATTGATTAACCTCTCTATTTAATTAACCGATAAATCTAATTATCAAATTATCTTATTTGAATAACAGTTACGCAAGTATGAGTAATGTTGATAGATCTTGGATGTATAGGCGATTAATGCCAGATGGTTGCATTAATATTGAGTTTGCAGAGGGCGTTCAATCATTCATTGAATATGCAACTTCACACCCTGCATATATGGATGGTCCAAAAATCAAATGTCCATGTAAAAAGTGCAAACATATTCGTTTCCTCCCTACTGATGAAGTGCATCTACATTTGTTAAAAAAAGGATTTGTTCCAAATTATTTTGAATGGACAGGGCATGGGGAGCCAATAATTTATAGCACCTCTAGGGGTAATCAAGTATATTCAAGAGTAAATATATATGGATTTGCAGGGGGAGCTGGTATTCGACCAAATAATGTGGATGTAAATGAAAATCTTTACGCACAAATGGTTTATGATACAGCTGGTTATTCCTTTCAAGAAAATATACAGAATATTGAAGAGGAACCAAACCCAAATGCAAAAATATTTTTTGACTTACTAGAGTTGGCTGACCAAGAATTATGGCCAAACTATGAGAAAATGACTCAACTGTCTGCCATTGCCCGAATATTGAATATAAAGTCTGAAGGTCATATTTCTGAATGAATTTTAGATAATATTCTTACATGGTACAATGATTCATTACCTTGTGAGCATAAAATGGTTGAGAATTTTTATGAAATAAAGAAGCTTATTCGGGGTCTTGGTTTGCCCATTGAACGAATAGATTGTTGTAGGTTGGGATGTATGTTGTTCTGGGGAGAAGATGTGGAATTAGAAGAGTGCAAATATTGTAGCCAACCTAGGTTCAAACCAAGAAGGCATACTAGGAAGCAAAAATTAGTTCCTTGGAAGCGAATGTATTATTTTCAAGTCTTCAAAGACTGTATGCCTCTGATGTTACTGTAGCCCACATGAGATGGCATAATGAACATGAACAGAATGATGGAAGTATGACCCATCCATCAAATGCACTCGTATGGAAATATTTCAATGACACACATACTGAGTTTGCAGCAAAAAGTTAAAATGTCAAGTTGGGATTATCCATATATGGGTTTCAACCTTTTGGTCAATAAGGGCAACACTATTCCTCATGGCCAATCATAATCACTCCTTATAATTTACCTCCATGGATGTGTATGGACAAGGCATACATGTTCTTGATAGTGATTGTGCTAGGACCTAAAAATCTAAAGCATAAAATTGATGTATTCTTACAACCATTGATATCTAAATTGAATCATCTGTGGAAATTTGGTGTTGAAATATACGATGTGTCCCTTAAATAAAATTTTCAGATGAAAGCAGCATTGATGTGGACTATTAGTGATTTTTCTACATATGCTATGTTGTCTGGATGGTGCACAACAGGGAAATTGGCTTACCCTTACTGTGGCAATGATTCTGATGCATTTCATCTTCCCAACGGGGGTAAAACATCATGGTTTGACAATCATAGGAAATTTCTTCCTTTAGATCACCCATTTAGGCACAATAAATAAAAGTTCATCAAGAATAGAATGGTACAAAAACCTTCACCCCCAATTAAATCCGGTGAAGATATATTACGGGAGATTGATGAGTTAATTAGGACTTCTGAAAGTCACAGAGCTTGAAGCTGAAGTGGTTAATAGGACCATAAGTCATAACTTCGGTTGGAAAAAATGGAGTATATTTTGGGATTTGCCATATTGGAAAACTAATTTGATACGACATAATTTAGATGTGATGCATATTGAAAAAAATATTTTTGAAAATATTTTCAACATAATCATGAACATTGAAGGGAGGACAAAGGACAATGCAAAATCAAGAGCTAATTTAAAAAAAAATATTTTGTAGAAGAAGTGAGTTATATAAAGATCCAAATGTAGGTAAATATCCAAAAGCATCATACATTTTGGACAAAAAACAAAAGCAAATTTTGTGTGAATGGTTAAAAAGGCTTAAATTTCCAGATGGATATGTTTCAAACTTGGCAAGGTCTGTTGATATAAGGAAGTACAAATTATTTGACATGAAAAGTCATGATTGTCATGTATTTATGCAGAGACTAATTCCAATTGCATTTTGGGAGCTCCTACCAAATAATGTTTGGGAAGCTATAACAGAATAAAGTTTGTTTTTCAAAAGCTTAACTTCATCTGAAATTCAAATTTCTGATATGGAAAGACTAGAAATAGACATACCGGTTACATTGTGCAAGTTAGAGAGTATTTTTCCTCCCAGCTTCTTTGATTGTATAGAGCATTTACCCATACATTTAATACATGAGGCTAAACTTGCAGGTCCGGTTCAATACTAATAGATGTATCCATTTGAGAGGTAATTAAATACACTTTTGAGCTAAAATTGACATAGATTTATATCATATGAGTAAATTAATTAATTATCCTATTTGTGATGTAGGAATTTGCATCACTTGAAGAAAAATGTTAAAAAAAAACAGATTTGAAGGCTCTATATGCAATGTGTATTTAGTAGAGAAAGCAAGTACATTTTGTTCACATTATTTTGAGCCGCAACTTGAGAATGAAAAGTTTCTCGTAATGACAATGGGGGTGCACGGATTGATGATGATAACTTATCTATTTTTACATATCCTGGACGAACACATGGACAATCAACAAGAAGAATGTTGATAGACAAAGAAATGGAGGCTGCCCATGGTTACATTTTATTGAATTGCCAAAAAATTCAACCTTTCGTGCAGTAAGTTTAAGTTATATTTGAAATTGGTTAATTTCTTATTCTTGGTGATTAGAGTTTATAGCTAAGATAATTTTTAATGTTTTTAGTGAATACGAGGAATTGTTAAGTGAGCTAATGCAGGGAAAATCACAGGATGACATCAAGAAATAAGTAGAAAGAAACTTTCCTCTTTGATTTGCAAATTATGTAAGTTTTTAACTTGCAATACGAGGAATATTTTAATAAAGTATTGTTAAACTTACAAATTCTTATATTTGTTGATTAGGATTCCTTTTTTAAATTATGTAGGCTTCTGAAAATAGAATAGAAAATAGGCTTATATGTGATCTTGCGAAAGGACCTTTGCGAACTGCTAAATCATATCCAGTCTATTTCGTTAATGGATACAAATTCCATACAGAAAATTATGGGCATAACATGGCAACAGCAAATAGCGGCATTTGCATATAAGGGGAACTGATGGATTATTTTGAAAAAATTATTGAGATACTTGAAATTGAATACCCCACATTACAGATAAAACACTGTGTACTTTTTATGTATGAATGGTTTGATCCTACTCCTAATATTGGAACAAAAGTACATAACCAATATAATCTCATTGAAATCAACCAATGGAGAAGATTTAAATAATTTAAACCATTCTTGTTGGCAATGCAAGCGACGCAGGTGTATTATATCCCTTATCCTAGTTTAAGATGGGATAGTCAGATTGGTTGGCAATCTACAAAGTAAAACCAAGAGGTATTTTTGAAGGACAGTCAAAAGGAGAAAACAAGACAAATGAAAGTGAAGCATTTCAGGAAGAAGAATCGGGTGCCTATGAAATAAATGCATGTTTTGAGAATAAACCTTTAAATGATCCAAATAATGAATTTGTGGAAATTTTATCCGGAGATGATGACGAATCCATAGATGGACCAAATTCTAAAGATGAGCCAGACTTTAATTTCAAATATTCTAAAACAGAGGACGATTTTGATGTGCAATTAAGTGATGAAAGTGATTAATTTGAGTATGTTTTATTTTATAATTATATCATAATCCAAATATGTTATTATTGCATCAATTAATTATTATTATATATGATGTAATTATATTGTTCTATTACAAGAAGAATGATATATTTATTTGAGTTTCAGGTACAACACATGCCACCCAAAAGAAAGAACAACCTATTGCCACCCAGGCTCAGATTAACATCGGATAAAGATGACGTTGCACAAGTGTACCCATCTCAACCTGTAGGGTCTACAGGTTTAGGTCTATATTCAAATTCTCAATAGCCATATCATGCATCACCTTCACCTACTACAACCCCAATGGCTCTCCTAATCTACCAAGTGATTCAGCGTCCAACAATCCAAATATATCAGCACACGCTACTCCTGCATCAAACTTTGGATCTATACCGATAAATGAACCGACGGTAGATGTCGAGACTAAAGAAGAAGGCTTTTAACCTGGTGCAAAGGGAGTTGATGGAAGAATTTACATTAAAATTATCAATGATATGTGAGTATTGATCTAATTTTGTATTAGAAGATAACATTAGTTTATATATGTTGCTATGGATATCTAATTTAAAATTGATCTAATTTTGTTCATATTAACAAGTTTATACCATCAGGTATTTGCTCAAGAAAAATTAGATCCAAATTCAAATAAAGGATAGAAATTGAGGGTTATGTATGGAAGAATCTCTCTCTACAGACAAAAGATTTTTACTATCAAGAGTTTGAGGTAAAAAAATTGCATTATTTGTGATGAAATAGCTGATTTCATATATTAATGGCATATCTATTGTATTTTACATTAATTAAATTATGTTCTTTTTCAAAAAGAATTTTTTTGGGATGTAAAATTTAATGGTGTCATTTATCAAGTTTGGGAAAAGCGTGCTCGTCAACGATATAAAGAATTTGTTGTTAAATTACACAAGAGTGGTGAACGACCTTCTTTTATTTCTGAAGAAATATGGGATCGTTGGCACGAATACTGGGCATCACCTGAAGCAGTTGCCATTTCAGAGAGAAATTCTTCAAATAGATGAGGATGTTCCAATGGAGAGAGTTTTGTGGTGCACACTGGAGGAACTTTGAGCCATCATGAGCATGCAAATAAATTGGTAAGTATTTGAATTTTAGGAAATTTAGAATAATGTTTCAATGTATTAATTTAGAATAATGTTTGATACTGTTGGATAATGATGATTTAACATATGTAAATTTCTATGTCACAGGAGGTAATGATAATGTTTGATAATGTTGGACAATGATAATGTTTCATAATGTTCGACAATGATAATGTTGAATAATGATGATGTTTGATAATGATAATGTTTGATAACTATTGGATAATGATAATGTTTGATAATGATGCATTTTTTAGATAAGTTTTTCATTTCACAGGAGGTAAATGTCTTAAATTTAAAGGAAATTCAGCTGAATTTTTTTATAAACGTTAGTTTATTTGGTCATGCAGGAAAAGTCTTTGGGTAAGAGGCCAACATATCCTGAAGTTTTTATGTACACCCATACAAAAAAGCATAATAGTCAAACATTTGTTAATGCCCATTGCAGACAACTCAATGTACGTTAAATTTATATTTGTATATTAATTATTTACTGAAATATAGTTAATTCATTTTAACTATTGTAATTATAGGAGCAATTACAAGATACTCTCACTCAACAGCGACAAATCTCTGAAAATGTGGATGAGCGTTGGATATTTCCTGATGTAGTTGGTGGTAAGAATAACCAAGGAAGGATTTTTGGCTTAGGATCAATTGCAAATAATTCCCATTCGCATTCATCTGCATCAACCACAACTGCTTGTAGTAAGCATTCTGAACCTTTTAAGAGAGTCATTCAGCTTGAGAATACTGTCAGTATGTTGCTCAATACTTTAATCCAACTAAAGAATGAGGTGAAAGAGTTGAAAAATAAGGACACCTCTCAACAGCCAGATCGTCTGCCTTCACCAACTACATAGTTTATATTTGTAATATTTAGGTATTGGTACTGATTTTGAGTTATATTTCTATATATTGGTTTTTATAGATTCTACTATATTATTTAGGTATCGATACTGAGTTTATGTTAATTTTTTATGGATTTCTTATTCATACTATGGATTATACTATGTTATAATTAAGTTAATTGCATTTTCCGTTGCTAAAATTTACCAATTAACCGAAAATGAGTTGGTTGAATTTAGCAACGGAATTTGATTTTCGTTGCTAAAAATAGAAACCATCGGATTAGCAATGGAATTTTCCATTGCTAATTTCCCTTGCTATTTTTTTAGCAACGGAAATTTGGTATTTTTCGTTGCTATTTTCCGTTGCTAAATTGTATTTTTCTTGTAGTATTTTCTAACGGTCATAAACGGCTAGTTTTGTGTTTTCTCTCTTCAAACCAAGTTTTTGGGTATAAATATATGGTTTTAGATCATTTTGAAGGTTAGAGAAACTATTGGAAAGATTTTCTAACTCTTAAGAGAAAGCTTACTTATTTCAAATCTCACTTTCCATCTTGCACTTCATCTTTACATATCATCCTTAATTGATTATAGCTTGTGTTGTAATTATTTGTGAGGAATCTCTATTGAAAGATTGTGAGTTGGGTTGGCTAAAACCTAAGATAAATTATAGTAAGCGTTTCAATCTTTTACTTGGGAAAAGATTGTGGGTAGATATACATAGATTTGTATATTGCCTTGAACTCTTGCCCTTAAAAGAGTTAAAAGTGGAGAGAAAAGTTCAAGAGTAATTCTTGAGGAGTGGAGGTAGGCAAGTTGGCCGAACCACTATAAATTCTGTGTGTGCTTTATTTTCTGCTCTATTTTCTATCTTCTACAATTTTGTTTTACATTCTGAAAATTCGTGTTTTCAAAATTTTGTAAAATGAATTTCTAAAACATTCACAACAAATTTAACACACTTTTTTCAGAATATATTTAAAGTTTAAAAAGAACTTGCAAAATCTATTATTATTGTTATCTTGTATTTTTTACATTCTTTGTTAGAAAAGCTATCAAAAATCTGTACTTGCATACAATTATGTTCCTTTAGAAATTTGGCTAGAAAATTTCAAGACACCCAATTCACCCCCCCTCTTGAGTATCTTTCGGGACCTACATTTGGTATCAGAGCGGTTCTCAATTCCTTAAGGTTTAACCACCTTGATTGATCCTAAAAATGGTCGAATCAAGTTGTTCTCAAATCGTTACTCCATTTAAAGAAGGACATTCTGTCCATTATCCTCCGATGTTCAACGATAAAAATTATCCTTTCTGAAAAGTTGTCATGAGGCACTTTATCCAATCTCAAAATATGGATTATTGGGATATCATTGAAGATGGATATGAACCTCCAAGAAAGATTTCTACTAAAAAAGGTGCATCAGAAACTGCTACTGTTCTAAAGACCAGAAAAGAATTCATAGAAGCTGAAAAGAGAAAAGTGCAGCTAAATTCTAAAGCTATGAGTATACTTTTCTGTTCACTACACATAAATGAATTCAATAGAGTTTCTGGATGTGATACAGCTAAAGAAATCTAGGATAAGCTACAAGTAACATATGAAGGTACAAATCAAGTTAAAGATACTAGACTTCATATTCTTATGGTAGATTATGAAGCATTTAAAATGAAGCCAGAAGAGTCAATTTCTGAGATAATCAATAGGTACGTTAAATTAACTAATGAAATTAAAGCTCTTGGTAAGAAACTTGATGAACATAATAAAATTACTAAGCTTGTTAGAGATCTTACACCTGGATGGGAAGCAAAAGCGTCAATTATGTTAGATAAGGATCTCAGTACTTTAAATTTTGATAATGTTTGTGGATCTCTTATTTCTCATGAGCTTTACATTAAGTCTCAAGATGCAGAAAAAGAAAAAGATAAAAAATTAAAGGTTATTGCTCTCAAAGCAGAATTTGAAAGTGATTATTCTACAGGTGATGATGAGATGGTTTTAATTACAAAGAAATTCAAAAAGTTGTACAGAAATGGCAAAAAAATCATACAAAAAGCAGCATAAAAAATTCTCCCATCATAAAGTAGAAAATTCATCAAATTCTGGTAGAGATGTGATTTGCTATGAATGCAACAAACCTAGTCACATCAAAGCTAATTGCCCCAATCTAAAAAGAAATGAGAAAAAGTTTAGAAAGAAAGCTATGAAAGCTACATGGAGTGACAGTAAAGATTTAAGCACAAGTGAACCAGAATCTGCAAATTCTGAAGATGTTGGTCTTATGGCAATTTCTGATCATGAAGACCAAAATTCTAACTCACATGCTGATGACAGAAGTTCACCTGGAAATGATTCAAAAAATTCTGAGGTAAGTGATTCTGATTCGAATTCTAATTCAAATAAAAATGGCAATGAATATGAAAAAATGCTTGAATGCTTTGAAGATTTGCATCATAAATATCTTATGCTTAGAAAGACTTATATTGAGGTAAAGAAAAATTATGATGAATTGCTTATGGAACATGAAAATTCAAAGGAGACAGAATTAAAAATAAAAAATGATTATTCGATTTTGGAAAGTAAATTTATTACCTTGCAAAAAAAATGTAATGTAAAAGAAAAACATGTTTGTGTGTGTAATGAGAATTTAATTGAAAATCTGAATGCAAAATCTGTTCATAATTCTCATCCAAGTACATCAAAAAATTATAACAGAAAATACACCCAGAGAAGGTATAAGAAATACTCATCTGATAAAATGGTAATTAGTACTTCTGCTGCATGCTTTTATTGCTGTAAAAAAAGACTTATTTCGAAATTTTGTTATTATAAGAAAAATGTTAATTCTACCAAATACAAATGGATTGTTAAAAATTCAGCAAATATTGTAACTAACCATAAAGGACCCAAGAAAGGTTGGGTACCTAGAAATACTTGATTTTTTTTTTTTGCAAATTTGCCTAAAGAGAGCCAAGACAAAAAATGGTATATAAATAACGGCTACTCTAGGCATATGATGTGGAACAAAGCTAAGTTTTATAAACTGAAAATCTAAAAGTAGTTTTATCAGTTTTTGTGATAATAGAAAAGAGTAGAAGATGTTGAAATGAAAAAATATATTATATAAGGGTAAAGATCTAAATATTTCTACAAGAAAATTGAGACATGCAAACTTTCATGCATTGAAAAAGTTGGTCAAAAAAAATATTTAGTGAAGGGAATGCCAAAAATGAAGATTGATAAAGATCATATAAGTAAGGTGTGCCAACTTGAAAAATGAACTCAAAATTCAATAAAAAAAAATCGACAGAAAACGTAACAAAAAATTCAGGCAGAATAGCAAGTTGTGAATCAACAAAATTGCCAAAAGATTAAAGATTTCATAAGTATCTGGTATCAAAAAATAAAAAATAAAAAAAAAAATAATGACAGGAAGAGCCATGCGTGAGTCTTATGAGATATTTAAAAGGAAATTGGATGAGTAAGAAAACTTGAAATGATGGCTCAAGGCTACAATGAAGAAGAAGAAGAAGAAAGACAAACCTTATCAGTAAATAAGAATACTTGAAATGGGTATATCTGAGCTTTAATTTTATCTCTAAAAAGGTGCATCTTCTTTAAATCTCTAAGAGCAAATTTTATTTTTTTTTTTGAGATGTGGTTTTTTATCTTTGGTCTGCTGGAATTTATTTTTGAAGAAAGGTTTACGTGTTGAAGAAGTTTAATATATGAAGAAAAAATCAAAATTTATGCAAATTGTCTTTGTTACCCCTAAGAATGATGTGTGTTGTTTTAAAATTATATAGGGACAGCCCTGACATTTCTCTTACTTTAGGTTCCTGCATTTGGGTAATTGCAAAATTGCAAGTTCCCAAGTGATATCATTACATGAACATGCATAATTTTCCAATGGTCAAACTACTTCATTGATTATTTTTAACTTTGAATTTAAAATTCAAAAAGTTGTTTTTTACCACCTAAAAATCGTGTGCTACCTTTTACAAATCTCAAGTCAAAAACTTTTTAACAAACTAATTGTTTAATGAAAAATTCACAAAAGAAAAATTCACTATTTTATGCCAAAACGTGATTCACTTTATAAATGTGATTTTTGTCTTTGAAAATTGTGCTTTTCACCTTTTAAATAGCTTAAAGAAGACTATTCTCTTTCCCTTTAATATATATATATATATATATATATATATATATATATATATTTGCTTTCACGTTAAAAAATTGCTTTTCACGTAAAACAAACAAAAAAAATAATAGAAGTAAAAAAAAAATTGCTTTTCACGTTTAAATAAATAAATAAAAGTAAAAAGTAATTTTCACTTTGTTTTTCACGAAAAAAATTAATAAAAAAGGGATTTGAATTTTTTTGTCTTCCTTTTATTTTGAAAAAGCTATGTAAGCCTTTTGTCATTTGTCTTTTGTGTTATTATAATTTAAAAAGAAAACCAAAAGCCACCTTTTTACAAAACATAGAAACATATAGATTTTGTTAAAAGAAAATTAGCAAAAGTGGTTTGTTGTCTTTGAAAAATGTGTTACTTTTAAAAAAGTTAACTTTTGTCTTTAAAAATTGTGCTTTACTTTTAAAAAGTTAACTTTTTAACTTTGAAAATTGTGATCTATTATTTTGGGAAAACGTGAGTTAAACTTGGCATATTAAAGTGGTTAAAGTGCAAACCACCTATTTGATTCTTTTAAGTGAAATAGTTTCCCACGTAAGTCATCTATTTAGAATTAAAATAATTTCTTGATTTTTGCAAAAGTTAATCCAACTTTCACATATTTCTAGTTAAAGTTTTTATTAATTCTTTAACAACTTTTCAAAAAGAAAATAATACTTTGATTTTTACGGAACCCATCTCTCTTCAAAACTTATCATTTCATTTAAAAAATAAAGTCTTTTACTTGGGTAAAACAACTTTCAATTAGTTGGATTAAATACTTGGCTTCTTCTTAAACCCAAATCGTCATTTCCTCAAAGAACTCAGCCTCCCTTATTTTTATTTTCTTCTTAATCCGAATCATTATTGCAAATGAGTTGATAAAAAATGGTTGCCAAGCATCATCCTCGTCAGTCTCCATTGCCATCACCGATGCCTTCCTTTTGTACCCAAGCCTTCATCATTCCGATTCATAAAGTTCCAAAATCGTTCCTTCAAAATTCAATGCCACTTTGATTTCAAATCACCCATTGAAGCAGCAGGTTATATCCCGATCTAGTTTGAGAGTTCTACATCTCTCGGTTCGAAATTGAGAAAGAAAATTTCAAAGTAATTTTTCAAGGCTCAATCCTTACTGTAAATCCATCCTAATTGTGCTCAATATGTGGAACGGTCTCATTCGGTCGACTTCGGATGCAGCAAAAATCAAGGATGGACAGGTTTTTCTCTTTCATTTTGGATATTTTAGATGATTATTTTGTGGCGTAATTTTTTTTCTTGATGATATTTACATATGTTTGGGTTTGTTAAAATTTTTTGTGTTCACATTTTGTTATCTCTTTCCTTTTTGATTGATGACAAAAAGGGGGAGAATAATGGAGAAACGTTGATCAATAACGATAATTAAAAATGGAGAAAAATAGATGCATGATTTATTATATGGCTATATGATTTGCTAAAATTCTGAAAATTTCCTTGTTGATGGAAAATTATTTATTTATTGAAAATTTAATATGCTGATGCATTAATGCTATTTGATTCTTTGTGATGCATGACTTCTTTAAAAATATTTCTTATAAAATCTCAAGTTATATTTTTACAGAATTCATTGGTATGATTATATTTTGATAAAATCTGAAGTTTTACAGGAATTTACACTTACTTTATAGATTTTATTTTTTCTGTAAATATACCATGCATATATTCAGGGGGATCTTTTTAGACTAACCTAGATAGACTTCTAAGTGGAGTTTATTAAGGTTTTGTCATCATCAAAAAGGGGGAGATTGTTGGCCTAAGGCCATATCCAAATTTTGATGATAATCAAACCTTATATAAACTCTATTGATAAATCTATTCTAAGCTTGTTTTGCAGATATTTCTATATATCCTTCTGATGAAATTATCAAAGATGAAGATTGTGAAATGAATTCTTGAAGATCAAGTTGAAGAATATCTTAGTATATAGGAATTTAGGAAATTAAATTGTAAGATCAATTTGAGGATCAAATTGTCATTCATACATACATATTCTAAGTTTTAATATTGTATAAAAATATTTTTAAGTCATAAATTTCATCTTTAGTTAAAACTGGTTTCCTTCAGAAAATGCTTTAGAAATTGGTTCGTCAGAATTTGTGTCATTAGAAATTGCATTAGAAATTGGATTAGAAATTTGAAATCAAACTTCTGCTTCACACTAGAAGTCAAAATAACTGTTAGAAAACGGCTAGTTAGAGGCAAAATTGTCTATTCTATTTTCTAACAATCATAAACGGCTAGTTTTGTGTTTTCTCTCTTCAAACCAAGTTTTTGGGTATAAATATATGGTTTTAGATCATTTTAAAGGTTAGAGAAACTATTGGAAAGATTTTCTAACTCTTAAGAGAAAGCTTACTTATTTCAAATCTCACTTTCCATCTTGCACTTCATCTTTACATATTATCCTCAATTGATTATAGCTTGTATTATAATTATTTGTGAGGAATCTTTATTGAAAGATTGTGAGTTAGGTTGGCTAGAACCTAAGAGAAATTCTAGTAAGCGTTTCAATCTTTTACTTGGAAAAAAGATTGTGGGTAGATATACATAGGTTTGTATAATGGCTTAAACTCTTGCCCTTAAAAGAGTTAAGAGTGGAGAGAAAAACTCAAGAGTGATTCTTGAGGAGTGGAGGTAGGCAGGTTGGCCGAACCACTATAAATTCTGCGTGTGCTTTACTTTTTTGCTCTATTTTCTATCTTTTACAATTCTGTTTTACATTCTAAAAATCAGTGTTTTCAAAATTCTGTAAAATGAATTTCTGAAATATTCACAACAAATTTAACACACTTTTTCAGAATATATTTGAAGTTTAAAAAGAACTTGCAAAATCTATTATTATTGTTATCTTGCATTTTTTACATTCTCTGTTAGAAAAGCTATCAGAAATCTGCACTTGCATACAATTCTGTTACTTTAGAAATTTGGCCAGAAAATTTAAAGACACCCAATTCACCCCCCTCTTGAGTGTCTTTCGGGACCTACAATTACTATTAGAACTTAAGATTTCATTGTTACAGGATGACATGGAGGAAGAATAAGTAAATAAAAAATAAAAAAAACAACAACAATAACTATAGACACTACAAGGAAAATGCAATTTAGCAACGGAAAATAGCAATGGAAAATACCAATTTTTCGTTGCTAAAAAAATAGCAACCGAAATTAGCAACGAAAAATTTCGTTGCTAATCCGGCGGTTGCTATTTTTAGCAACGAAATTTCTATTCCGTTGCTAAATTCAACCAACTCATTTCGGTTATTTGGTAAATTTTAGCAATGAAAATTCAATTACCGTTGCTAAATTTAGCAACGGAAATAGATTTTCTGTTACTAAATTTAGCAACGGAATTTTTATTTCTATTGCTAAATTTAGCAGCGAAATTGCTAGCAACGAAAAATAAATTCCATTGCTAATTTGAGGAAAGGCAATCAAAATTCGCAATCATACATAAATTCCCATCGATAATTATCGTTACTAAATTTAGCCATTGAAATCATCAAAATTTTGAGGATCTGAATAAAATTTTAATTTAAATCTAAATTGATTAGTCATTTAAAAAAAAAATATAATGCAATTAACTTAATTATAACATAGTATAATCCATAGTCTGAATAAGAATCCATAGAAACATAACATAAACTCACTATCGAAACCTAAATAATATAGTAGAATCCATAAAAACCAATATATAGAAATACAACTCAAAATCAGTACCAATACCTAAATATTACAAATATAAACTATGTAGTCGGTGAAGGTGGACGATCAGGCTGTTGAGAGGTGTCCTTGTTTTTCAACTCTTTCACCTCATTGTTCAGTTGGATTATAGTATCGAGCAACATATAGACCCCACAGGTTGAGAAGGGTACACTTGTGCACCATCATCTTTATCTGATGTTAATCTAAGCCTGGGCGGCAATAAATTGTTCTTTCTTTTAGGTGGCATGTGTCGTACCTGAAACTCAAATAAATTTATCATTTTTCTTGTAATAGAACAATATAATTACATCATATATAATAATAATTAATTAATGCAATAATAACATATTTGGATTGTGATATAATAAAATAAAACATACTCAAATTAATTGCTGTCATCACTTAATTGCACATCAAAATCATCCTCTGTTTCAAAATATTCAGAATTAAAGTCTGGCTCATCTTCAGAAATTGGTCCATCTATGGATTCGTCATCATCTCCAGTTAAAATTTAGACAAATTCATTATTTGGATCATTTAAAGGTTCATTCTCAAAACATGCATTTATTTCATAGGCACCCAGTTCTTCTTCCTGAAATGCTTCACTTTCATTTGTCTTGCTTTCTCCTTTTGACTGTCCTTCAAAAATACCTTTTGGTTTTACTTTGCAAAATAAAAATTTTTTCTTAAATGCAAGAATCCATAGATGCATAAAAATAGCTACATCAATTAACTCAACTAGCAGTTAAGAAGCTTGCCTGGCCTTCACTATCTCTGTAACTTGCAAAAATAACTCTGCTACCTCTAACAGGGCATGCCTCCATACACGAAACTTGAGGCCACGAGAAGATCAGCTTGGAAATGTGATGTTCTTCCTGTCAGACATTTAAAAAAGAAAAATGCTAAATCAATGAACTTTTTATGCTTTACCAACAGCTAATGATAAAGTGGCTGAAGCCTCACGGAAGAAAGAAAATAGCTATAAGAATCTAGAAGTTTAAGACTATACTTTTCATATCTAATGATTGTTTCGGAACCTTAGAAACTTTTTTAACATTTTACAAAAAGGTACCATTTCTCAATTTGTAATCAGCTGGTTGGACTGCTTTTGCCAGTTAGCAGTTCTATTACCATTACTAATCTATGTCTTCTGTGCAAGCTTTCAAAAGTTCAGTGGAACTCATAAAAGCTCATTAATGGATTAAGTTAAGAAATTTATATAAGAATGAATAAGAATTTTAACCTAAATAATTAGCAAAGATAACAAGCTCATGGACAAGGCAACTAATTCAAAGGCTTCATGATGTGTCAATGCAAGAACGACAATACTTATCATTTCAGCCAACCTCCCAAGATCAGTAATCAAACATTACTACCTGTAAATTGAGATAAGCTCAATCTCCCAAGATCAGTAATCAAGCATTACTACCTGTAAATTGAGATAAGTTGGACAGTTTAACTTCGAGCAAAATCCAGCAATTTAAAACCAAGAAAAAATGTTTTCACACCATAATTAATGGGGGATCACGAAAACCAACTGATTTTAAATGATTTTTGAAAATAGATTAAATCATTCTATTGCAAGAGATAGAGAGACAAATGCAACCATGGAGATACTTTAAATCAATTCCACAGTGTAAAAGTGACTTTTCTACACAAATATGAGACTGAAACTTAAGCATCATAACCTAAATGAAGATTGATGAAATTGTAATGGCTACCTGCCATTACCCAAACCTAAAAAGAAGCCATAATTTTCCCAGTTACTGCACAATTTGAAGCCATAGAAGTTGAGGGGTAATAAGAATAAATGTGGGAAAACTTTCCATAGCACTTCTAAAATAGCTATATCGCAATGAATCAGCATGAAAATAGGAAAAAGAAAATAAAAATTCCAAGTGAACCATATATTGCCTTCAGATTATTGACGCCAAAGATAAAAGTTTAGTACACTTCAAAACCTGCAAAATATATATATATATATATATATATATATATCAAAGCCGAGCAGTAAGAGAGAACAAAAAGAATCCAAATGGAAATCACTTTTCATGTCATCAATATCAAAACAGGCCAATGAAAACAAGGGCCGATGTAATTAAGCTTGTCAAGAACAAAACATCCCAGAATTGATCAAACTTATCAAAAGAAAACGAAGCAAATACCTCGATTATGTTCTGATAATCCAGCGATCAACAAAGGATCTGCAAAATGAAATACAGAGGGAAATATGTTTCTTGTTTGCGAGAAAAGAACCTTTTGGAGAAAATTTTTAAAGCGAGCTAAAATAAATATATATATATATATATATATATATATATATATATATATATATATATATATATATATATATATATATATATATAACAAAGAAATGATCAATGAAAACAACTGTAACTCTATCGCACGCAGGAAGAGAGTTTCTTTCTTGGACACAAAGAAGAAAACAGAGCAAGTCTTTTCTTTCAATAGAAAAAGAATGCTTCGTCACTGCACTCCTCTCTCTTAACGTGAAGTTGCGAAACGACAAGGGTAGGCACCGCTTTATTAATCATTAATTAATTAATAATAAATTTTTATAACACAAAAACGGTGGGTAATCTTTGTCGTGAGCATTTGAAGGTTTTTCATAAAAAAAATCACTATAAAATGTCACAGATTCAAATTGATAGCTTCAAATGTAAAACAAAAAAGGTGGATCTATAACAAACAAACAGAAATAAAATTACAGACAAACAGAAATGAAATTAAGAAAGAAATGAAGATTAATGGCCCACCATAGCGAGAAAGGTCACAGATTCAGACACAAAAACGGTGGAGATCGTTTAAATGCTTGTGATGAAAGTCGATTACAAGTAGATTTACCCCCGTCTTGTAAATCCAACGGGTATGAATCCCCAGCCTACGATCTATTGAAATCAAAAAAGCGAGAGACTATGATTTTTCTCTCAAAACTAGGGTAGAGAGGCGAGCGGCGCAAAAGAACAAAAAAAAGAAGAAAAAGGCAGCAATATTTATACCTAGGGTATTCCAAAAATAACAACGAAAATATATTCTGTTGCTATTTTAGCAACGGAATTTAATTTCCGTTGCTATTTTAGGACACAATTTTTTCACTTCTTTGGGACCAAATTACCAACGAAATTTATTTTTCATTGCTAATTTAGCAACGAAAATAAATTTTTGTTGCTATTTTTTACCCACGTTTTCCGTCTCTCTATGACCAATTTTCCAATGGATTCTATTTCCGTTGCTAAAATAGCATGCAAAATTTTTCGCCGCCATTTTTAGCAACGAAAAAAGGTTTTCGTTGCTATTTTTCATGGTCATATTATGCCGCTAAAATTTTCCTTTCTTTTTAGTAACGGAATACTACCATTTTTGTTCCGTTGCTAAACAAAAAAAAATTAACCAAATTTAATGAAGAAAATTAATTTTCGATACTAATTAGCAACGAAAAATAAATTTCGTTGCTAAATTAGCAACGGATTAAATTCTATTGCTATTTGCAGATTTTCTTGTAGTGAGACATGGCCTCACATTTTCACGTCTTGAATTTATACACAAACTCGCTCGTTTCAGGTTTGGCTTTAGATCCTCCACTAAAAATTGTTTGTGAATTTTCTACAGTATAAATCGTTAAATTATTTGATAAAAAAAAGTCGTTGAATTTTAACAGTAATTAAATAAACATAGATGCTTCCATCATGGGGATTTGTTTGTCTCCTGATTGATTTTCTGAATTATTAACAGAAATTAGATAAGTATTCGCAAATTGCTTCAACTACCTCCACCTTTATTATTATATTTTATTTATTATTATTAATCTAGGGTCAGACGATATAATATCCAGGACTTGCATTCATCACGGAGCTACGTTTGCCTTTTGATTGATTTTCTGAATTATTGACATAAATTAAGTAAAATAATTGGTGATCTCATCAGGGCGAAATTTAAATTATCATGTGCGCACAGGACCACAACACATGATTAAATAGTAAATACTATTAAGCAGAGGTTAAAAAAAAAAAAAGGAGGAAAGAAGTCAAACACTTAACAATATTACCGTCATCAATCGGTTGCTTCTCTCCTATTAAATATTTATATTAAATAAATGTGAAAGAAAAGAAAAAAATTATGAGAAAGTACGTCCGGCGTGAAACCGACAGGGAGTTGGGACACGTGGACTTGGTCATCGGAGTTTGAGCATCCTGTAAGAAATATGGTTTGATACTATAGTTCATATTTTATAAATTCGTTACACGTTGGATTTAAAATTTTATTAATTTAATAGTATATTAAATTTTGATCATTAATTAATTAATATTTAATAAATATACAAATTTTAAAGTTAATAGATGTATAAATTAGTCATCTTTTTACCTTAATTACCAGTACGCAAATAAAAAAAATACAAATCGATCATATTTTAGGTTATTCATCAAACCATTACTACAGAATGAGGATTAAGAGAAAGAAACTAATTTGATTGATTCTTAATCATTGAAAACCCTCGCATTATGTCGAATTTCATACAAGATAAGTAATATATTTTTTTATATGATTAGTATCATATTCAATATTCGAATAGACATTATGTTTCATGATTGATTTATATTTTAATGATTGAATCTTAAATTATGAATATCTAACATGTGATATCAGAGTACGTAATTTTAAGTTGATAATAATTTTTAAATTTATGATTTGATGATTATTTTAATTATGAAGTTTATTGATGTTTATATTGATTATGAATATTATGATATTTATCAAATCAATGAATTTAGGATATTACATCAAGATTAATTTTTTTTGCTAATAATTAAAAAAATAGTTTGTTGTCGCCGTATGCTCTGATGAAGAAATTGGCAAGTTAATTGTTTGATTGATTAAAATTGCTCCCTTTGCATGTTTGTGGCTGCCGCCACCTGTTGCCCTGGAATGTTGTTGGCCATGCTTCTGTTTTAGAGAAATTAGAACTCTTCCAATTAACAATATTTATCTTCACATCACTCACATATATATATATATATATATATATCAAGATTGCAGAAGTTTAATTGATTAGGATTTGTTGGTTACAGTATAATTAGAGTTTTACCATGACAACATAAATGCTGACATTATAAAAAAAAATAATAATAATAAAAAAGAAAAAAAAAAGAAGAAAATCGTTGGCTACCGTTCAACTTTAATTGCCACTGTATGCAATCGTATTTCAATTCATAGAATGGCTTGATGTTTGTTGCTTATGAATTATGTTTTATGGCGAATTACAGTTTTGATCCATAAATGTTTTAATGTTGAATATATAGATTTTAATGTTTTGATTTTTTACTTTTTGGATCATATTAATGTAATTTTGACCTATAGTCAAAACTTTAAATTTAATTTTATCATATAAACATATTATTATTGTTTATTATTATTATTTTGCTTATCGATGTTGTCATTTTATTTTATTATATAACATTATGATTAAAATTAATTTGTTATGCACCAAAGTGACCAAATTAATTTTTGAATGTGTAGTCATATAATTCATGTTACATTTATATATACATGTCAATATATATGGCAATATGATTAAAATTAATTTGTTAGTCATAAAAGTGGTCAAATTAATTTTGAATGTGTGGTCATATAATTTATGTATTTTAAGAAATGCCGTAATAAATAATTTATTAGTTGATAGAAATTAAGGATTTTATCCAAAGGTAAAATCTGTATTTTATAACTGATAAATATAAAAGAGAAAATTAATATACTTTTGTCACATATATATAGCTATCCCTAGGGATGAGCAAAAATCGAACCAAACTGAAAAACCGAACCGACTTTTTAATTTGGTTCAGTTTTTCGGTTCGTTTTTTGATTTTAAATTTTAGAAAATTTCGGTTTTTGAATAAAAAAATCGAATCGAACCAAAATTCTATAAAATTATATATTTTTTATTTTTTAATTAAATAATTATTTTATACATATAAATTATCTTATTTTGAGTTGTAAATTATATGAGTACATTTATCAATTATTAATATCTATTTTTTAGGTGATAATTTAGAATTTTGACGATTAAATTGAAAATTAATTAAATGAAAAATTTTATTTAACGGTTTTGTTGTATTATTTATTATATATTTTGGGATTATATCTTTAATTTAAACTTTTATTTGTACAATTTAGATATTTTTACTTTAATATATTATGATTTATAATTTTTTATAATTTTTAGAAACAATCTTTTTTATTTTAAAAAAAATAGTTTTAATTTTTGATTTTTCAATTAACCAAACCAAACCGACCAAAAATTTCGGTTCGGTTTGAATTTAGTTATTCTATAAGTTCGGTTCGATTTATAAAAATAATGAAACTTCGGTTTTCGGTTCAATTATTGAACCGTTGCTCACTCCTAGTTATCCCAACAACTGGTATCAAAGCCTTATTGGGATATTAATATCTATTTATTCTATGCTCTGTGGTTGCCACTAAGTTGGATCCTCCATATCAAAAAATAAGTTAGATTATCATTTTTTAAAGACTTACAAATACCTTTGGTACGGTGGAGTTTTAGTGTGTGCTTTACACTAAAATAAAATCATGGAGAAAAATGTCTACAACAAAATTTGATATTGAGAAGTTTGATGGGAGAATCAATTTTGCCTTATGGCAAGTGCAAGTCAAGGATGTATTAATCCAGTTTGGATTGAATAAAGTATTGAAGAGAAATCCAATCCCTTTGACCAACAGTGGAGATTTAGGAAAGTCCACAATGAGCAATGAAGACTGGAATGAGCTAGACATGAAAGCTGCCAGTCAAATTTGTCTCTGTTTAGCAAAGAATGTTATTGCTAATGTGATTGGACTATCTACAACAAAGAAGAACTCCTATAAGAAAATTGTATGCCAATAGCTCTAAAGAAGAAGGTGAGGTTACCAATGTAGTTTCCCTGAAAGAGGGAGATGATGAATTTAATAAAAAATATATATATGTCCTCATGGTATGATTGCTACCACTAAAGATGCCATGAAAAAGGATATATAATTGGTAGCATGTCCACAGATTTGCACAAAGGCATTGGTTGATAATTATGCAAGGTGTGTGGTGGAACAAAGGAATGTCGATGGCCAATGAACTTTCAAAAACTCAGCATGGAAGTTGCACCATAATTTATTTGCAAGTTTTTCGACACGGCCGAACTGAAATTCTTGGAGTTAGTATTAATTCCAAGTGGGTGTACTTTTTATGGTGGAGTATGATAACTCTTATTTAAGAATTGTAATTGTTAGTATTTAACAATGTTTTGGTAGCGGGTATATTTTTAAAAAAATTATGATGGATATTGTTTGGAAATAATTAAAAAAAAGGAGGTGGAAAAGTCAAAAAGGGAGGCTTGGAGGTGGTAGCAATTTTTGAATAAAAAATTGTTGCTGAATGGATGCGCGTATGGGAGGTTTATAAATAGGCCTTCTCATTTTGCAAAGATACACAACAATAACAAGCAATGGGTGAGTTTGTTTGTGAGCACAAGAAAATAGTGAGGGTTAGAGGGTTTGGATAAAATTTTCTAGATACTCTCGGGATAATTTTTCTTGTGTTAAGGGATGAGAAAAATATTGTATTTTATTTTGTATGTCTGTAACAATTTTTCACATAATGAATACTTTTTTTAGTTGTCTTTTGACAACGACCGTGGTTTTTCTCCACTTTTGGAGTTTTTCACATAAATCTTTATCTTGCTATTTCTTTATGACTGTTTGACTATTTTTCATATTTCAACAAAGATAGGATAAAAGGGCAATATTTCCCAACACTTTGTCCACCTAGCTAGATTGCTCAAATTCTCAAAGCTACACATATTTATGATTTTCTCCACATCTCCATTGTCTTCTTCCTCTAATCTAAAAGGACAACCCACGAATCTACTAATTTCTTGACATAAAAACTCGTATCTTTCTTCATTCATATTTCAAGAACATTATTTTGTCAGGAATGCCTTCCAGTACCCCAAAACATTATCCCAATAGGGTCCCTGAGTTACATATCCATTGTAAAACATCTCAAATGTTTCTTCTAGGCATTATTTCCTAACACTTTGTTCACCTAGATTGCTCAAATTCTCAAAGCTACACATATTTATGATTTTCTCCACAACTTCATTGTGTTCTTCCTCTAATCTAAAAGGACAACCCATGAATCTGCTAATTTCTTGACATAAAAACTCGTATCTTTCTTTATTCATATTTCAAGAACATTATTTTGTCAGGAATCACTCCTAAAAACATGCAAATTAGCGACGACAAAAATCATTGCCAATTGATGTTTTTTCGTTGCTAAACTAACCATCATTTTGAAGCAAAAGTCGTCGTAGCATATTTAGCTACAACAAGAAGTCTTCGCCAAATTTTAGCGAGAACTAAGAATTGTCACCATTTTGCTACAACAATGTTCTGGCTAAATTTTACGACGATAAAATTTTCGTCGCCAATTCACTACGACAATGTTCACGCAAAATATTGCGACGACAGTATTTTCGTTACAATATTGCTACAATATTGATCATACTAATTTTTGCGACGATTGAATTGCGACGACAGTTTAATCGTCGCAAAATTGCTACAACGATGTTCTTCCTAAATTTTGCGATGACAATGCATCGTCATTAAATAACTACTGTTCATACATTCTAATCCCTCATTAAATTGAAATTATTTTTGAATTTATTAAATTAATATAGAGATTTAATCATTTAAACAATAAATACAAATAACAAATTTATATTTACAGATTACTCAACATTCAATATATATATATATTACTGAAAAAAAAATTTTACAAATGCATATCTAAATAAATTGTATATCCAAAATAATACGTGCATATATTGCAGTAACAAATGATATACAAAATGTCCTAAGCTTAGCATAAATATGAACTTGAAGCTCAGTCCTCATGGTGGATAGCTACTGCTCAAATCTCTCCTTCAATCTCTTGTAGAATAAAGGATCATGTCACTTCCACAATTTTAGAGCTCCTCTAGGAGCAGCAGTAAAGATGAACTTGCATAACAGATTTAGAATGATTAACTATTAATATCTTTTCTATTAAAAGTAATGCAACATTAATATCTCTCTGCCAGAAATGCTAGGGAAGTTGCTATAATTGTTAAATGGGCATAAAGCATTGCAAAATGCAACACTAAAGAAATCAATTGATTACAGCCATTAAAAAAACAATTAAAGGATCATATTAAACTTTTGGCACTATGTTGACTCAACTACAACACCGTACACAGATGAGAGAGAGAAAACGAAACAGATATCATATATCAGGCGGTGTTATCATAGCAACAGAATAAATGGCTCTTACCTATATCCCAATGCCTTGCACCAGCAGGTCCTTAAAAGTTGTCTTTCATTTTCAGCTAACCAAGTAAAACTGAAATCCACATACAAAAACTTATCTAATTAATTAACAAATTGAGCACAGCAACTTATCTAATTAATTATCCTTTATAGTAATATCAACATACAGAACGTTAACTGCATATATACTTTAGTTTTCATTATGATGGAGTATATAAGGAATTTACAATTATAAATCTCAGTTTATTTACTCTTTTTTGGTTTTCCAACATACATGGTGGAAAATCTTCATCTAGTTTATAGCCACTATAAATAACACAATTTATGATGAATCGCAGTATGATGAAATTAGCTTAATCTTCGTTGCACAAACAAAAAATTCTAATGAAATTCACAGAATCAATAATCACATTGTAGCAAAAAAAAGTTTGCTAGTTTTTGAAAAATGAATTACCTTTTATAATAGCAAAAATAAGCTCCAACAGCTCAATAGAAGGTTTCTTTCTATCTAGATTCACCATAGATTCGAATACTTGATTCACAGGGCCATATCAATCTACAAAAAAAACATAACTTCATTATGTAAAAAGAGCTAATTTATGAGCTCATCAATGTTATATCCAAGATAGAAAATGTCAATAGTGGCCGAGCAATCTAAACGAAGAAAAATCCATTGAAGTTACTATTTTAGGATTTTCTTATTTTCTTTGTATTTGGAGCATAGAATACTTGGATTGGAAGCAAATTAAAGCACTGGAAATTGAATTAAATAATTGCTCAGGGTAACGTTTAAGGGCTTTGCCAAAAATTCTGTGTGTTTCTTATTTTTGAATTAATGCAAATGTGAATTATAGCAAGACTGAAGAACTTTGCAGATCAATAGCATGAAATAAAACCGTTTATACGTACAAATTGTTTGCTCACAAACTTGCAGAGAAAGTAAATAAACAGAGTACTTATAACCTAAAGCTAACATTCTAAATGCTAAAACTATGAAAAAGAAAAATGCAACTGAATCAGATACTTTTGCCTGTCGAGCATTCTGATATGGACATTGAACTTGAAGTCGACACAGCAAACACAGTTCAACCATTGCATGTCATTCTCAATTTCCATTCTTTCTTTGCAACCAGGAAATCAATGATTTTGCATTACACCGTGATGATTACATTACTCCATAAAATTAAAAGGAGGGTAGTTTCTCTCCACTTCATAGATAAAATAAAATAATACTATGTCAAGCAAAACATCAATTAAACATACAAGATGATTCATGCAATGTTCAGATGATAGTGCTCTTATACCTGAAAGAGACATTATGTGTGTTCTCCAAGCAAGTGTTTGAGTTTTTAAAACGGAAAGATGAAGTAAAGCAATTGCAAATGATCTGAGATTAGAAAGCTAAATTGTAACAGAAGATGCACCTTCTGGAGGTTTACTAGCAAATATTTGCTGCCTTCAGAAAACATAATAATCAATGGTTATTGAGCAATTGAATATTAGTATAGATATACATAAGCGTGTGCAAGAGTATACAACCTCCAGAATTTGAACTTTTTTTCCCTTTACTAGGGATCCAAATGGGTCCCAATTGCAAGTGAGTGCAATATATAATATCTAACCAAGCATACAAATTACTAAAATAAAGTTTAACCATATGATTAGCCATCAGATGTACAGTCATAATTTCAAATTTCGGTCCCACATTTTGTAATTCCTTTTTCCATTTCACCAAGTTGACAGGAAATATGGAAAAGGAATAAAACAGACAATAGCCTAGGAATGGAGGGGCAAAATTATTAAAATATTAACATGATGAGTTGGCATCAAAATTTGCAACATATTCCTGGCACTACAATGAAGTTTAGATTGCAGCTTCAACCCAGATAGCCCACTAAACATCAGTTAAAGATAAAACCAGTGTCTAATGGATTATTGAGGACAGATTAATAGTGGAATGTTTACTGGTGCATAGGATTTTTTTTTCCACGATCGAACTTATCTAAAATATAAGGCTGCTTATCTTTTTTAATGCTTTGGGCTACTTGATTTTTAACAATAGCTCAATCGATCATGTTTTTGTAAGTGTTATAGGGATAAAAAAGGACAGAGAAGCAGATGTCAGTCCACTTGCTGGGATGTCAAATGTTTCCATAAGAATGAAGAACATTTGGACTGTATCTAATGAATCTGGAGAGGGAAATGTCTACATTGCCCCTATGATATCCCCCCAGAGAAAATTTTCCCAGTTCAACAGAGAGGGAGAGCTCGTTCTCTTGGAGGACCTGGCCATTAAAATAAAGTGCACTGAACTTGCGATGTCTGTCATCAGCTGGATTATGCAAAATATAATTAATAGATTTAACATATGGTCTGGTTTCCTAAATTTGAATTTAGCCAAACAAAAGCAAATAAATTATGAGAAAGTTCATATGTGAAGTTCCAGGAATGGAAATTAAGCTATTTTTGGTTGGCAGTATATTCATATTCACAAGGTTGGCTCTATAATGATTCAAGCAAAGAAATCAATTATGAGACATAGTCTTTGATTAAAAATTAGGATTAAAACAGGACAAAAGCTTAGGTTGGAATAATAGTTTCATGTACCAAAAATATATAGCAAAAACAGGGACAAAAATGCAAGAAAATGGAATGAAGAGACCAAAAAATAGCAAGTTCACTAGAATTATGAGTAGTATACATGAATAAGTTACCATAGAAATACAGAAGCAGATTGATTTATGGCTACTGTCACACTTCTGTTGTCATAAAAGTGACAGAAGATTCAGGCCCAGCAGGTTTAGAATATAATATTATTTTCATAATACTAATTATTATAAGAATATTGCAGAAAATTTATGGCCAAGAGAGAGAGAGAAGGGGGGGATGAGCAATAAGATAGAATGCAAAGCTTTCAGTAATAAAATATATCTTCTTAAAAAGAACAGCAAATATAAACATATTTGTCCACAATCATTGTTACTCAGATATGACAAACATAACACCATCTACACCAATTATACTGTCATGATATTGAATATATTAATGAAAATATATTTAGTATTAAATGCTTCTGATAAGGAGCTGATGGGTAGGAAGGCATGTTGGAAACAAATTGTATTTTCAGTTGTAGGCTGAAAATGGGAGAGGTAGTGAAGGGTTGTAGCTCTACTCTGCTCTTAAAGTGTCTGTTCCTTATTTTTTGCATTTGCTATTTTTTTGAGATTGTTCATCCAATGTATTGATACTATGGATCATCTTGTATTGGGTTTACTATCAATACAAATCTCATTATCCTCTTATTATTTTTCCTTTACTGCTATTTTATTGTGTGAATCTTGTTGAACTCCATCAGCTTTTAGGCAAGGAACTCGAAAACTAATTCTTTACTCTGCATTAAGACATGAAGTTAACAATTCCCTTATCATTTTAGAATTGGGATCATTCACAATTTTTTCTCATCTCCCCTCTTTCGTTATCATTTCAGAATCTGCATTGCATGATGCTCCATATTATCATTTCTTTTCAATAGTAACAACAACTTATCTTCAAATTTTTAATTTTTAATAGAAAGAAATTATGTTGCTTACTTTTTCGAGTGTTATTCAGCCGTTGAGGGATAAGGTTCTTCTAGCAATTTTTCTTTTAAATATTTTTTTTCTCACAGTATCCTTTCATTTGGACAATAAAAAAGTTTGTGTCACCAACAACATGAAAAAATCAAGAACCGTTGCAGGCTTTTTAAGTATTGAAAGATTAATAAAAAAAAGTTTTGATATAGCTAGCCAAGGAAACTCTGCAATGAGAATTTTAAAATAAGCACTACAAGCAACAATTTTTGTGCTAGATAATTTCTTAGTAGTATACAGATTTTGATAATCTTGATCAAATCATTCTAAAACATAAAGAATGACGAATAAAGCATGCTTTGTCACTAGAAATAGAGGAAATTAAACTAAACAACCACGACATTATCATTCACTATCACATAGGTTATATCTTAAACAACTATTTTTCAATCAAGATAGAAGAGACAAATGAGAAAATGAAAAGCCTAATGATAGGAAAAATATAAAGAAGCATACCTACAGAAATAACATTTTCATCCAATGGGACTCAAAGTAATACCTGCAGAAAATTAGAATTCAACATTTCTCATAGACTCAAGAGAGAGAAACAAACCAAACTCCTCAGCGGTAATAAATACCTTGATATGCTGCCAGCGAAATTAACACATATAAATTACCAAAAAAATAGAGAACGGGATAAAATTAGATTAAAAAAAAGTCCAAAAGAAAAGAGGAACCTCCAAATTCAAAACAATTACACCCTCTCATCCAAGAATGGTAAAAGGATAGGACAACAAAGGGTCCAAAATCCGGATATGCATGTCATTTCTTCTTTTTGTTGCAACCCTACAAAAAACCTCTATTGTAAAGTGACAACAAGGGAAAAAATAAAACAAATGTCAGCAAAATTAGAAGTATCTAAAATACCATGAGCTTTGAGAATGTGAAGGATCTTGCTATCGGTAACGTTCTTGACCTGAGCAATACTGTGAGAGTCACGGAGGATGATGCCAATCTGAGGGGGTAAGACCCTTCTTTGCAAACTTGCAAATATTCTCCTCAATATATAAGATCGCCGAGATGAAGGTGATATTGGGCTTGATTTGAAGCCTTGTGTAACAATCTCCATGCTTACAAGCGCCATTCTTGAAGTAAAATGGGAGATAGAGAGAGGGGGGAACGGTAAAAGGGCAGCAGCACAGAAGGGTAAGGTTTTAGGGATTTAGAAAAAATGAAATCCGCCAACACTATTTTTATCCCGCTCAAAAATTCAAGGAATTAGCTGCAGCATGCCTCTCACAAAATTGGCTACTACATCTTTCCAAGCTAATTTTTTTTGGAGCTATTTTCTCCCAATTTAGTTATTTTATTGTATAATTTATAATAATTGATTATAATTAATATTATTGAATATAAAAATAATAATTAGTTTAATTTATCTAATTAAGTAACAACAATTTAGTTTATTTAATTTATCTAATAAATACTGTACTAGATAAGTTTATCAAATTAAATGGTTTAACTAAATGTAAACGAAATTTAAATATTAAAAATAAAAATTATATAAAAATAATTAAACATAAAATACGAAATATGATGTATTCATTTTTGTAAGCTAATTAAAATAATAATTTTAATTCATTTTTCAAGTACTAATAACTTATAATAGATTTAGATAAAATTAACACTTTATTACCATAAATATTTAATTAAATTAGCGACAACATTGTTATCTCCAATTAGCTACAACGCTGTTATCACCAATTAGCTACAACTTTGTTCTCGCTAATTAGCTACAACAATGTTATCGTCAATAGATCTATATGATTGGAATAGTAATTATCTAGTTTGGCTATAACATTGTTGTCACCAATTAACTACAGCTCTATTCTCGCTAATTAGCTACAACAATGTTGTCGCCGATAGATCTATATGATTGGAATAGTAATTTTGCCAATTTAGCTACAATATTGTTGTCGCCAATTAGCTACAACTCTGATCTCGCTAATTAGCTACAACAATATTGTCATTAATAGATCTATATGAATGGAATATTACTTTTGCGAATTTAGCTACAACATCGTTATCGCCAATTAGCTACAACTATGTTTTTGCTAATTAACTACAACAATATTATTGCCAATAGATATATATATATATATATATATATATATATATATATATATATATATATATAGAATAGTAATTTTGTCAATTTAGCTACAATATTGTTGTCGCCAATTAGCTACAACTCTGTTATCGCTAATTAGCTACAACAATATTATCGCCAATAGATATATATGAATGGAATAGTAATTTTGTCAATTTAGCTACAACATTATCGTTGCCAATTAGCTACAACTCTATTCTCGCTAATTAGCTATAACAATGTTGTCGTCAATAGATCTATATGAATGGAATAGTAATTTTGCCAATTTAGCTACAACATTGTTGTTGCCAATTAGCTACAAATCTTTTTTCGCTAATTTGCTACAACAATGTTGTCGCCAATAGATATATATGAATGGAATAGTAATTTTGTCAATTTAGCTACAATATTGTTGTCTTCAATTAGCTATAACTCTATTCTCGCTAATTAGTTACAATAATATTGTCACCAATAGATCTATATGAACGGAATAGTAATTTTGCCAATTTAGGTACAATATTGTTGTCGCCAAGCAGCTACATCTCTATTCTTAGTGATTAGCTACAACGATATTGTCGTTAATAGATCTATATGAATGGAATAATAATTTTGTCAATTTAGCTACAATATTTTTGTCACCAATCAGTTACAGCTCTGTTCTCGCTAATTAGCTACAACCATATTTTCGCCAATAGATACATATGAATGGAATAGTAATTTTACCAATTTAGCTACAACATTATTTTCGCCAATTAACTACAACTCTGTTCTCGCTAATTAACTAAAACAATATTGTCGCCAATAGATATATATATGAGTGGAATAGTAATTTTCTAATTGGGCTACAACATTTTTGTCGTCAATTATTTACAACTCTGTTCTCATTAATTAGCTACAACAATATTATCGCCAATAGATATATATAAATAGAATAGTAATTTTCTAATTTGGCTACAATATTGTTGTCGTCAATTAGCTACAATGCTATTGTTGCCAATTAGTGGCAATAATTTGCTACAGCATTGTTGTCGGCAATAGAGATATATGAATAGAATAGTATAATTTGCTAAATTGATGAAAACATTGTTGTCGCAAAATTAGCTATAAAAATGTTATTGCTAATTCGCGACAACAAAGTTTTCGCTAATTTTTCTTTTGTCCTCGCAATTATTTGAGCCAAAATTTTGGCACCTAATATTAGCTACAACTGCAATTTATTCTCGCTAATTTGTAGCAATATTTGTTTTTCCTCTAACTCTTTCAATATTTGCAATGAAATTTATTTTTTGTAGCAATATTGTCGCTATATGGTGTATTTAGCAATAAATTTTACTGTTGTCGCAAATTTTTGTTGCTATTCTATTTTTTTTTTTGTAGTGAATGCCTTCCAGTACCCAAAACATGATCCCAATAGGGTCCCTGAGTTACATATCCATTGTAAAACATCTCAAATGTTTCTTCTAGGCAATATTTCCCAACACTTTGTTCACCTAGATTGCTCAAATTCTCAAAGCTACACATATTTATGATTTTCTCCACATCTCCATTGTCTTCTTCCTCTAATCTAAAAGGACAACCCATGAATCTGCTAATTTCTTGACATAAAAACTCGTATCTTTCTTCATTCATATTTCAAGAACATTATTTTGTCAGGAATGCCTTCCAATACCCCAAAACATGATCCCAATAGGGTCCCTGAGTTACATATCCATTGTAAAACGTCTCAAATGTTTCTTCTAGGCTACGAGGTTTCATCCCCAACGCCTCATATCTTTTCGACATAAAACCACAGAGAAACAAAAACGTCCTTTGGGCCTCTCCCTGTATAAACAATTTTACAACCGTTAGTTTTATCAGATTTGGGCAAATTAGTGTAAAGACAATGAGTACTCACTAGTGGAATGTGTCCATTTCTGGAACAGTATGGATCAAATTTTTTTCCCGATGATCAAACTCCATGAATGGCACAAGGTCATGGGATCCTTTTTTCTGTAAACGGCTTTCATAATCACCAGAGCTTGACCGAGTGACAATTGTCATAGCTAGAGATTTAAGCCAAGCTAAGCCTGTTTTCATGAAACTGGCTAGGAAGATATCAGTAGATCAAGGCTTGAAGTGTTCTTGAGCAGAAAGAACTCCTAGCAAGAAAGTGCCTGCTTACCAAAAACCTTAATTACGCAGTCTAATGGATGCACTGCCCTCATCCTCATCAACTGCTATTCTTTGGATTTGCTGCTCTTAAAAACTTGTAATCGCTCCTATTTTATGGAAGCAAAAAGTGGCCTCTTATCCTTTGGATTTGCTGCTCTTAGAAACTTTGGCATTCCGGGATGCATTTAATCTTCATCAAAGAACAAGCTTCTTTTATTTTTTATTTGGAAACAAAATGTCTTCAATTAATTCAAGCCATTCACCAACAGGTCTTTACGTCCTTTACTGGCGGATATTCAGTTTTTACTTGGAACGTTTTATTTTCACCTAAAATTAAGTGGCATCTCAAATGGGCCACTTAAAGAAACTGAAGCCCAACCTATAACCCATATGGGTTTGCTTTAGTGATTTGTAGTTCAACACATGGACTCGCAATCTGTTGGATCAATTATCTATACAGTATTTTCCAGTCCGATATTGCCCTTGAATTTTTTTTCCTTTAGCAACTAAAATGGTCTTGTGTTGATTGCAAGTTTGCTTGTAGTGTTTGGAGCTGCTCTAATATAGGGTATGTTCAAGGTACTGGTGTGGATTTTTTACAATGGGCTAAGCTGCTGTTCTCTCGTTTGGATGCAGCGAAGTGTGGCTTAGCTATAGTAATTTGCTGGGCCATTTGAAAAGCCAGAAATGACTTAATTTGAAACAAGGTGAGGTTAACTGCTTTTGAAGTGTCGTTTATGGCTTGCTCGATTTTCAGAGAGTAGAAGGAGGCTAATTTACCAAAGTTGGATTTAGGTGATTGTGTGACTGATCCACCAGTGAAGTGGTTCCCACCTCCCTTTCGATTCTTGAAGATTAATATTGATACTTCGTTATCTTAATCTACTCTCAAAATTGGTCTTGTGTTTGTTGTTAGAGACCATGCTGGGAATTTCATCTTTGCTGGTTATAAGACTATTGTTGGAGCGTTGGATCCAAAGGTTGCAGAAGTACTTAGTGTGCGTGAAGCTCTTAGCTGGGTGAAGGAAAGGAATTTATCTTCAATTAAGCGTGAAACTGATTCTCAACTTGTTTATTTTGCTTTAAAGTCGAACTCTTGTGATTGTTCTGATTTTGGATCTGTTATTAGTGATTGCAAGTTTATTTATGCTCCTTTAATTAATATCCAATTTGAATTTGTTAAGAGATCTGCAAATGTAGTGGCTCACTTGTTAGTTCGAGCTGCTCTTTCTATGACAGGTCTTAAGTATTGGGACTTGTCCCCTTCTTCTTGTATTATCTTTGCCCTTTTGGCAGATTCATCTTAATAAAGTTTTCTCAGTTTCAAAAAAAAAAAAGTCTTGTGTTGATTAATTTAACTATTTTCTGTTTTCTGCCCACCTGAAAATGGAATTCGGGTTAATGCTTAAAGGTGCAATTCTTTTGGAAGTTCTTTTATTATATGTTTCAAAATACTTTTTATGGCATTGAATTTTAAATAAATTCAATCATGAACTAGATAACTTTTGTTTACAACACTGTTTACTCTTATTACGTATTGTGGAAAAATTCCTTGGAGTATTTTGCTCGAAAATTCTGGTATTCAAAGCTCCTTGGTAGACCCATGCAGGGCCCAACATCATCAGTCACAAGTTTTTAAAAGTTATTCCATCCTTTTTAATTTTTTTTTTTTAAAAGGCCCTTTATAAGAATAAATCAGCAGTAATACAACGCAAAGAAACAAAGGAACGAAATCCCGAATGGCAAATACAAAGACCACCACTAAAAATAGATGCTATTGCAAGACAAATAGCAACCGTTGGCTTGCCTGGGCAAAAAAACTTAACATGCAACGACGTCCTAATTCTGAATTTAATCGATCCAATAAAATTTGGATATTAAATGATTAATCCAAAAAATATCATCTAGTTTCAGTATTATTTTTTATTATTCATAAAATTTAAATTCAATACATCACTTAAAAGAATAAATACTTCTCTCGTCTCATCTTTTATTAGATCACTCCGTGTTATCACTTGAGATTAAAATATTTTGGAACAATGCATCTTCGGATTGAGTACTCTTAAATTTATAATTTCTTTTATTATATTATATTATATTAAATATTTAAATTTTTATTTTAGTACACAATAAATTCAAATAATTATTTAATAAAATAAAAATTAAGAGTCTAGAAACTTGACATAAGTTTAAAATAATAATATCATTTTATCCGAATTTGACAAAATTTAATTTAATATATACTGAAATAAAAAGTTAAAAATTAAAGGATTTAATAATAAAAATAACCTAAAAATGGTTTTTATTTTTATTTGATTGATACATTACGTCGCCATATAGTACTAGTTGGACAAGGATATCCAAAGCCCAAGCCAAATTCTAGACCCGTTTCCTAGGTCCCACGTGGCAGCGGCAGACGACAGATGCTACGCAATTCGAAAGTTAATAAAATTTCTCTCCCTTGCCAATGAGAAAAATGGATAAATAAAATAATAATAATTAAGAAACGAAACGAACATACAAATTTTCCAAGCGAAAGAGAGCGAAAACAGAAAGAAGCAGCAACCCAATTTTCCTGATAATAAACAGTCTGCAGCTTGACTTGTATGACAAGGATTAGATTTGATTTTTTTCATCGCTTTCGAACCCTAATCAGATAGAAAAAGGGTTTTTCAATTTGAAGCATTATCACCATTTTCTCCTTTTAATCGTCCTCTGGTAAGTTCCTGTTTTGTTACCCCTTTTCTCTTTCAATTTGAAATTCGGGGATAAAAGAAGTTGGGGTTTCTCGGGGACCAAACAGGGTACTTGTGCATATATTTAGAGTTGTTGAATGTTTATGTTTTTCTTTAATTGAAGCGAAATCTGTTTCCATTCCCAATAATTATGTACAGCTCTCATGGGTATGAGTTTATGGGATGGGTTTAATTTAACATGAGCGAATTGGTGTAATAAGGAAGTTCAATTGGTTGTATATGTTGACAAGGGAAATTCTATAGATTGATTATGTTCAAAGGGGCCACTAATGACTTTTCACAGGATGGAAATTAATATTTTGTTTATTTAACACTCGTGCAACAGTATAAGAAACGAAAATCATGTTTTCGTGTGAAATAGCTGGAATCTAAAAGCATCAATATTAGACTTGTTGATTTGCTTTCAGCCATCGATTTTTATGACGTTTGAGTCTTATTTTGTCCAGGTCATTATACAAGTGTTGCATACTGGTTAAGCTTTATTAAGTATTGAGGACATTCTTGCTGCTTTTTATTACTATGTCACTTACCATGTATCCTCATCAATCAAATTAAGGGAAATTTTCTGAGTAACACTACCACCGCCTGCTACTCCACAGAGATCAATGTACCATGTTATGTGCCCAATTAGATTTCTGACATTTTGCAAAAAAAAAAAAAAAAATTGTTGCCTTTTTCATCTCTCTTTCAGTACCTTCACTAAATTCTTTTCATTATCCCCTTCTCTACCTTCATTTAAAAACTCTAATTTCTCAGTCTTATTTGTGAAGAAAGGTAGAAAAAAGCTGTTTTATGAACAACAATATTGCGAGAATTTGAAGCTTTTAATCTCTTTATTGCACTTCTTTTCTGGCTCATCTGGCCTTCTCTGATTTGCATTTTAATTTTTTTTTCTCAAACACATCGTTATATCTTCGCAATTTTTAAAGCTAACAAATGCTACAACCAAATCGTTGTGGTTTGGTCTGAACTTGCAATAAAAAACTGAGGGCTATTTAAGGACCATATAATCAAAGAGATGAAAAGGAAAAGGAAAGGCATGAGATACTTGTGACGATTCTAAAAGTGGCATTCTGATTAGTGAATTACAACAAAGTGCATCCTAACATTGACAATTTTGTTGTTTCTATGGCTTTCAGCAAAATAGTTCCTATTGTATATTAGTTACATGTGAGATGATTTTTTAATGAGATAGCTATTTTAATACTTAATCAGCTTTCATATTGACCTTAGAAGTCTGTTATTCGAACACGTAAAGCAGACTTAATGACTTCAGAGGCTGCATTTCTTGATGGTGGATTACAAGATGAATATTATATCTTAATTAATGATGAACCATTTTTATAATGTAGAAATATCTCAGAATAGGAATAATTATTGACCGATTACTTGCTGTAGTAGAGAAGTTTTCTTATTCATGTCACTATTTCTATTTTCTGATATTAGGTGAAAAGTGAATGTTGAATCTGATGCTGGGGTGAACACTTGAACCCAAATCTGTGGAAGAACCTTCAAGACTTGGTTATAGTCCGTTCCATCCCAATTTGCTGGAATATTCTTTGAGCTTGGATGGGCGATGGAGGTATCCAAATCCTGATGGCTTTAGCAAAGGAAGACAAGGAAGGATTGTTTACAGCCAATATCCATGTGCCTTTAATTGTGTATTGATGTAAGCTGTCGTCTTGTGGTGTACTGGAGAAATTTTAACTACAGAAAGAATGTCAAGGGGTCAAGCTCAGCGACGAACTGATTCTCGAAAGAGAAATTTAGAAAGATGCAAGTCCAAGGAAAAAGCCAATGATGTTATTGACATTGACAGAATTCCTAATTTTATTTTTATTGATGCCCCCGAACCTTCAGATTGGGAAGATGCTAGTACTTCTACCAAGGACAAAAATCCAGTATATATGAATATTATTTTCATTGATGATGACGATGATGAAAGTGGCGCTTGTAGCAGTTCTCAAGATGGTTTTGAAGAGGCCGAAAATCAAGATGCTAAATTCACCTCAAGTAACAGATACCATTCTTCTTGCAATGGAGGTAGGAAACCTTCCTTTAAGTCATCAAATTGCTGGGGTACCAGCTCTGGAAAAAGCTCTTCCCTTAATCACCAAAAGTTTTCTTCTGGTCTTTCATATGAGAATGATGATTCTGATTATGACATTGTGGAAGATTATATGGGAAATATTCGTCAGCAGTGGGAAGAGGCTTCACTGAGGAAGAAGAGGTTTGAGAATGTAGGGAAAGGCCGTTCTGGTGTCCAGGATGAAAATCATAACTCAGGATTTACCAAATCTCAAAATACTGTTGATGCTGTTAAACCAGCTGAAGCAGCCAGCAGAAATCATCAAAATAATGTAAATGATATGAAAGATGTTAAAACAGGCGAAGCACCCTGTGGAAATTATCGAAATGACAACATCAATTTATTTCCATGCATGGGCAGTACTTCTAATGGATCAGATTTGGAAGAGACCTTCCAGCAGGAGCTTTGCAGAACTCAAATAGTTAATGAGACAACTTCTACGCATTCAGTAAATACTCAATCAATTGTCAGAAAGAATTCTTCTACTGATTTATCCTCTGGTGATGGTCTATCTGATGGCCTACACTGTATAATTGGCAATAGAGAAATGCTCAAGAAAACGAATGCTTATAAATATGCTGAAGAGGAAGAATGGGCATCTAGACAGAGAGAGTTAGAAATTCAGGTATGCAAATGTCTCAAATTATCTTTCCTTCCATATGACTTTTCGTTTCCTTATATTGCTGTGGTTCTTGCTTGTCTGGTCTGGGTAAAGAGAAAATATGTCAGCTTTTTATTTTATTATTTTTATTATTTTTTTTTTCTGGAGGACCGAATTGTAAAAAATAAATTTGGCTTCCATTTTTTAGTTTTTCTTGCATGGAGTGCAGGAATAGAGATCTAAAAGAAAAGGAGTTGTCACATGCTAGGGGTTCAATTCTAATGAAATGGGTTGGACTTGTTGCTACTCCTCTGAGGTAGCAGGAATCCAGCAATAAAATTGGACATCATCAACCTGGTTATACTCAGATCTGTAGTCTGTCCATTTTGCCAGCCTAGCATGGCCTGAGACATCAATCTTGCATGAGAATGGAAATGCATTAAATGATAAATACACCTATAAAATTTCTGGAAACTTCCTCAAAATTCTGGCCCTTTTTTTGGTTACCTATGCAGTATTTTATGTGTTTATATTGTATATGCATGCTTGTGTATATTGATCAGTCAATTTTGGCACATAAAGTCTTTTGCTTGCATTCCCTATTGCCATACAATCTTGCTTTTTGGTATTATATCCAATCTGGTTGAAAAAATTATATGAGCTGGTGAAAGAGTTTCTGACACAAGAAAAAGGTGTTGCACTTGTATTCAGCCACTTATCTACATAGTGGGACTGGCAGTTAGATCAACAGTTAAATACATTGGTGGGCATCCCTAAAATAACTGGGTAGAATGCCCTAATTCTGGATTGGTCTGGATTGGTGCATTTTATGCATATAGTCTTTTTTTTTTAAATAACATTGGTAAATTGTTGCATAAATCCTTAGTGTCAAAATATGTAATCTAATTTGGTTGTGTAGGCAATGTGTTCTTGTAAGCAAAGCCCATGTCATTGTCAAAATTCTCTGTTATTTTACTTCTTATTTACCAAGTCTGGTTTCTAGAGCTCTTTGAGCAGTCAATTGATCCTTGGTCTCGTTGGTTTGCTTGCTTTGGCAAACTACAATACAAGGATTACACCAAAGAGGTTGCTAATGGGGTTTAAAACTTGGCCTATTGCTTGATGACGTGTCTGAACTAATATAGTTTATTTCTCACGCTTTGGGCATCTGGTCATGCTCAACTTGAATCAGATAGAAGGATAGCTCTTTAACAGCCTTACTTAAAGGTGTTGCCTTGGATCCCAGGTGTTTGGTTTTACTGGATTTTGGCAAATTAGTCATTTAAAACTATACCATTGAGACTGACCAGAGAAATGGCATAATCAGATTCTATTATAAGATTGTAGAGGAAATTTGGTTGGAAGGACAATTGAAATTGCTGTCAGTGCATTTACTCCATGAGTTGTGCATTCCTAGTTCTTTGAGGTCCTTTTCTTTTTTTTTTTTTTTGATAAATGAATAAAACGTAATTTGATGAGTTTAAATTGCCTCTATAGTCTGAGACATGTTAAAGCACGCCCACAAGCTGTGTTGAGAACTGTCCTCCATATTCAGACATCTCTCACTTTTACAGGCACAAGAAGCACGGCGTTTGCGCAAGAGGAGAAAGGCTGAAACACTTCGTCTATTAGATATGGAGCGAAGACAAAAACAGCGTGTAGAAGAGGTTCGAGAAGCACAAAAAAAGGTTTTTGTGGCTGCTCCCTTCTCATTTTTCGCTTATATTTTACCATTTCTTTTAATATTGCACCATTTTCTTTTCTAGATAGTTATTCTTTATTCTGTATTCTTTGTCTTGCCATTTTGCTTTTATTTTTCTTTTGCATTTATAAACCAGGTATGGTCTATAATGTTACGATTGATGATACTGACCTCAGGATGAGGAAACTCTGAACTTGAAGGAGCAGCTTCGAAGTGAGGTGAGGAGGGAAATTGATAAACTGGAAGCTAACTGTAGAGATATGGCTTCACTTCTTCGTGGCCTTGGAATTGACACCGGAGGAGGTATTTTCCCTTCATCTTCTCAGGTGAGTTGCATGCATTGCCCCTAAAAACTGATCACTTGGCCTGCACATCTGGATCAATTTTTATAATGAAACACATAAATTACCCGGTGATATGATGCTGTTCTCTTTTCACACACATAAGGAACTGGATAACAGATCTATTTGTTTGTGTGCTAGGCACTTTTGATATTTTACATTTTCCATTCTACTGATGTCACGATAGATGAAATCGGGAAGTGATATAGGGAGGAGTAAATTCAGGTCCATGATCCTGGTCTTCCAGTCATGGTGCTTTTTGCTGAAATGAGAAAATATCACATGTTCAAATTGGGGTAGCATAATCAATATGGACATAATTGTTTACCTATATCCCATGCGCATCCGCTTCTGCATCAGACCCTGTTCTGAAATTGCCCATCACTGTCAACTGTTTCTTGCTTCCCCAAAATTAAGTGATGCAGCAATACCTTCCTAATGATGTTAAATTTCATTCTGGAATGATTGAACTGTAAACATCCTTATCTGAACCCATGGTTTTTGTATCATTGTTATTTTCCCTTTCTTAACAAAATTGTCTCATATTATGTCTTATTCTTTATCCTGTTTGCTTGAATTTGAGTTCAGAAAACTGGAACAGATGGTTCGGAAATGCTTCTTAGTCCCCAAGTTTTTGTTGGCTTCAGAATAGATACAAATCATGGAATAGAAATCCCTTATAGATGACAATTATTGTCATTTGTATTTGTGACTAAATCTTCGGTTTCCTGTTTTTATTTTCTTAACCAATATAATTGGCGAATTTAACTTCGTTAATTTTCAGATGCTAATTTTAATTTCATTTACACTGATGCATAATTTTACTGGCTGCAAATAAAAAATTCAGTCATAGAAGACATTCGCCCTACTTACAGTTATTCTTCATGGTTTGGGGAGGCTATCCCATGTATCTTTTCCTAGAGTTGCTTTTTCTCTGGGAACAGTCAAGGGTGATAACATAGAAGAGTTGAAATTTGTGTTTGATTTTTACGTTCTTTGCTTTATTATGCTTTGAGATCTTATAAAGTAAATTTTACGAATATTAAAAATCTCAAAAAGTAGTCCATTCTAGTGCTTTTCTTTTTTCTGTCCAAATCCCATTGACCACTTCTGCCTTACTTTCTCTGGCTAATTTTGGAAGTCTGTTGTGATTTTGTTCCCCATATTTTTGATGGTAATACCAGGTACGTGCTGCTTACAAACAAGCTCTACTCAAGTTCCATCCAGATCGGGCATCAACAAAAGATATTCGCCAACAAATTGAAGCTGAGGAGAAATTTAAGCTTATTTCTCGTGCAAAAGAGAGGTTTATGTTGTGACATAACGGGATTCCGACTGAGATTAGTATAAAATTTTGCCTAGGTTTTGCAACAAATCCCTTTGTTGCATTAATTGAGCATCTGTTGAGATTATGTCAGACCAAAGCCGTTGGGTTTTCCTTGTTTTCCTTGTCATAATTACGTTTATAATCTTTTATGCACCAGTTAGTTGACCCTGATTCATTGTTTCTCATAGTAATTTAAGACGTTTTATAGCATATAACAGGGGAACAAAATTAAATTCTTAGTTTTAACCTTGCATTTTAGATGTGTTCTTTAGTGTCATTTGTTCATATACTGTTTGTATTGTTCTATTAGCTGAAAGATGAGAAATTCTCTTTTGTAGTTCAGAAATGCAAAAAGTTGTATACAGACATAATGATCCAGACATATATGGAATAGAAGGCGAACTTGGTTTTAGTTTCAAAATGGAACACATAATTATGGATTATAGCAAGGGCTGTGTATTTGCTTGTGAAAACCTGTTGTGGGAACTTGGAAATATCTAAAATTGGTTTCTTGAATTTCTTTTAGGTGAATTGAACCAGTACAAGAAACATCTAAATTCTGAATTTAACCATTAAAATCGGTTTATTCGTTTATTCTCCTTAATTTATTCGAATAGCTAGATTAATCGGCTTTTCACTTTATTTATTCTGATATTTAGACCAATGGGAATACAACGTTATTCTTAAGTTCATCCTTGATAGTCAATGTACCAGAAAATTAAATGTCTATTGGTGCAAGGAATGGGTAAGTTTACACTTGCAAAGATTTTAGACTAAAAGACTATCATATGCTTGTGTGTGTATTACTGAATCACCTCTCTCTTAGATCAGAAACACCAAGATTGAATTACAAAATTCTCACAAACTTAAATTACAAAATTCTCCCCAGTAACATCCAAAAGTATTTAATTTATGTTCAAGAAGAAAGAAACAGACAAGAAAAATTGTCTGCCTCCAATTACAATATAATCCAAAAAACCTAGAAAAATTATTACAAGAATTGCCAAAGAACAAATAATTATACAGCTTGAAGAAGGGGCAAGGAAACCCCATTAGCCAAAATTGAATTCTCCACAACTCTTCACCTAGTAAATTCTCTAATGTATAGAACTTGTTCTTTTCACTTTTAAGGAACTATGAAGAAAAAAGGAAAGGGAAACAAAAAATGAGAGATAACGCCTAAAGTCAAAATTTTCTACTTCTGACTCTACAATAATGCGATCACAGGCTGAGGGTATAAAAATATTGAATATCGCATAAACTATCGATGATCAAGAAGTAGCACATTTTAACTTGTGATACAATCTTGGTAATATGGGTGACTTTGATTTATGTACCTTTCCCACAGAGGCTTGTACCTGGCAATGGCCAATTTCAGCCATGGTTTCATGTTTCCATTATAGTGAAGAACAGCAGCACTCTCAATCAAGCGGTTGTCAATGTTCATGTCATATCCTAGTCCTAATACGTGCCACCTTCGATCAAGTGGCTCGGTTAGTCCATAGAATGCCAGAAGAGCAGGAGGAAGTGTTCCCAGCTTCCACAGTGTCCAATCTACATTTTGCTCCTGCCAGTAGTGATATCGCACGGTCACATTGGCCTTCCTCCATGTAACCAAATCAAAAATATTCATACCAAATGCCCATCCACATGCTTGTGGATCAAACTTTGAGCTGATTATTGGGTTTGAGAAATTGAGATGCTTATAAAAGCGATGATACGCCTCAAGACAAGTTTCCACAGCTCCATTGACGTTTCCGTGCAAATCCAATGAAAAGAGTTGTGTAAGATCCTTTTGCACGACGACATCATCATCCAGGAAAACTATCTTTTCCAGTTGTGGATAGATTTCGGGAATGTAAAAGCGAAGATGATTCAGCAAAGATAGGTACTTCGGATTCCGTAGTTTTGGCTCAATTTTCATATCTTGATAACCTGAATAATAATATGCCCTTGATTCTTCATCAAGAAGCTGTTTAACAACAGGAGCATATGAAGCATTCAACCAAGAGAACTCTTCTACATTCTGCACTTCTACAGCGGCCCCTTTGAAGTCATTACTGAGGAACCATGCCTGCATAGCGCCATAGCTGACACCATTTGTAACTATGTGGAAGACTATCTGTTTTGGATGATCAGCATTGGAGATTGTTGAGTTGACGACCACTGAGGTTGCCAGAACATTGTCTGAAAATATGCAGAAGTGACAGAGATTGTTATCCACGACACTTGGGGAGTTTCTCTTCTCCTCTGCAAGGTCCTGAAGGGGCAGCTTTTTAAGCCAATCAGTAGTTAGCTTTATTTTGAAGCAATGGAGGCTCTTGGGTATAGCTTCGGCTGCCAATTGCCCAAACACAGTGCTCTGAATGGTTGCTGCATTTGCACGTTCTTCAAGGGCATTGATATGAGATTTCATTGTCATTATGGTTGTTGCCACGTCATAGTGGGCATCCTGTGCCTTGAAGATTAGATATGACATGCTACTGATTATTGGTTCAGCCTCCTCTAGAGTAATGGGCTTCCCTCTCATGGCTGCTTTTGAAAGCAAGAGCTGGCAACTTCTGATCTTTTTACTCAACTCCCATGCAAGGTGGAGACTATTATGCTCTTTTGCAATAATGACATAAGCCTTTGCAAGTTTTACTTGCTCAGCCAACTGCCTTGAAAATGAGGTGGCACTTAATAATTCATTGGTAAAATTTGAACTTTCATGGTTAACCGACTCAGATCTTGCGTAGTCCTCCTGGAAAATTAATGCCAAAATAAGTATATTTTAAACAAAGTTACAACAATAACATGTTATTTTGAGTGAATTACATGCAACTACCATATGCAAAAGAAATTACGGACCCTTGGATTGTGCTGATGAATTGACATCTAAAAACTAATGTCTACGGTATGTTAGCTATCAGAAAGTAAGATTGCATAGTTGTACATGTAAATGAGAATAACTTATAGAAAGAAATAATATTTTATTTCCAAAAGTACCATGAAAACCCAAATATCACTTGTTTGATTTTACAACGCACAGCCCATGTAGATTCTCCTACCATATTATATGAACCATAAAAAAGCCTGTTCATAATAAATTTGAGTTTAGCCTACTTTATGTTGAAATATGTGGTTACAGCAATACATATTTGCCTCTTGGTCTCAATGTTCAATAATGCACTATGAATTAAAAAATAAAAAACCTGCCAAAATCCAAGTTGGCATAAAATTGACCCACTGGCTAATATGGAAGCACTGTACAAGCTGTTGAAAATGTGGTCTAAAACCCAAAGCACTAAACTGACAGAGCTAATATAACCGAACTTTGAGGCACAAAAAGAAGCTGCATAAACTTCACCGAGAAGTCAAAAGGGGAAAATAATTTCCACTAGTCCAGAAAGTGCAAAACTACAGGCAGAAATTGTACAAAAACCATTTACTGCAGCATCTAGCCTTTGAGGCTGGTCTATTTGGCCAACATGCACCTTGATATGATTGAAAGTTTTATGTTCTTATTCAATCATGTGATAGACAGGAAACAAAAAACTATAATTGCTTCACGACCATTAAACAAGTTTACTTCAGCAGCTCCACTTGCCCAATTAGCTAGTATGTCAAACATTAGACTTGGAGGAAAGGACGCATATGATTGCCACAATTTGACACGAAGCTCTCAGAATGATGAGCCTAAAGATTACTGCAAACAATACCATCCTCAAATAGGATGGCCATGTGCAACCCTACAGCCTTTAGCTGTATTAAGGAAAAAGCGGAAAACCATTTTCTGCAAAGGAATGGCTATAGAGATTATAGTTATTGACAAGAAGCATGTCTCATTACAGCAAATAAATCATTGAAATCAAGATTTTTGGTTTAGTTCCTTGCAATAATCATATAGTTGTGACCACAAGCTACAGTAGTAAGTAAAAGAAGAAAAACCATCTCTTCTTCAATGGCTACACAAGCGTTGTAATGGATGGAAGGAATTTTATATTTTAAAATGACCCAATCTCCCAGTTTTAATATTGCAAGATCAAAGCTGTTGAGGAGGAGCAGGAAAAGCAAAATTGTTCGTTAAAACGATTCTATTCAGTTTCACCATTTAAAGAAGAAGATTGAAACAACAGAAATATCAATAGGAAAAATGGAATGATTTGGAATGGAGTAAGTGATTACGAGAATCGAAGAGAATGTTAGACAGGAGAGTAAGTGATTTGGGATTCATTCTATGGTGGGCACTAATAAATAGTACATATGCATAATATTACACAGAACAAGGGCAGTTGGCTGGGCATTTCTTGACATCCAAAAAGAACTAAATGGATCAGTGTTTTCCAAATATAACAAGGCAGAGACAGTGTGAATTCTCACTCTTAAGAAATATATATTCTGGACCAGAAGCTAGTTAATTTAAAATATGCATACATACTGAATGTTGTCCAGACAAGCCTCAAAAAAATCTATATTATGAATCTAACTTCTAAAGTCTCTTAGCCTGATTGCTCAGGCTTCTGTTGGCTGCAGCAGAAAGTTTCTGAACCTCAACCCCTCAAAGCAAAGAAAACAGAAATATTTGTCACATTCCAAAAGTAAAAAGACACATAATAGCCATGTTTATCCAATGGCTTTAATCTCGACGACCAGGGCAATGCTATCAAATGTAGAAATCAAGAGAACAGCTTTGTAACTCAGCTGAAAAATATACTAACTTTCGAATAATCAATGTAAATAGCATAAAGTCCACATTCCTTTGTCTTTGCGAGTCCATTCCCTTCCTATACATAACATACTATTTTAGATGAAAAAACGAAATACTTCTCCATTTCTGACATCTAAAATCAGCAACATACTAAACTATGCCACCCAAAACCGTTCAGGTAGATGATGCTACAAACTGAGTGATGAATAATGAGCATGGAAAATTCACATGCTAAAAGGTGAAAAGCATACAATGCTCAACTTGATCTTCAAGAATATAATGGTTAGCATGGAACTGAAAAGAAAATGAACTTGACGAGTACACTTGAAAAAATTGCATAAATGTTCCATTATCATGGATGTAGTTGATGGAAAAGAAGTTTAATGACTAATAGCTATCCAAAACTAGAGAACTTTTTCATTTGGAGAGAATCAAGGTTACGTGAATAATATAACAACTGCCATTTCACAAATAAAACAAAGAATGGAGTGGTTGTGTTAGAAGTTGAGAAAATCTCAACCTACGAGCAACTGTAGGAAAGACCTGGTATTCCTACAGAACCAACAGTAAGAACAAATACCATGAAAGGACCACCTGCACTGAAAGGTACGCTGGTCCATCAATAGAAATCCACGACAGGCAGCTGGCAGGTAATTAAGCTCAAAAATGAAAACAGATATTAAATATGTAGACAGAACTGCCTATACGTTTCAACTAATCAGCTTAATTGATAAGACTCGGATATCAAACTTCCTAAACCTTAATCATTACAAAGCTAAAACTTATGTTTTACACATAAACGGAAGAAACTAAATACTAGATTTGACATTAAACATCAAGATCAAAAGGGCATGTACAATAACTCACTTATCAAACTAAAAACATATGTCCAAGATACATGAAACATAAAAAAGCAGAACACTTCTCTTAAAGCTCACTCACCTGTATCTGTAGGGGCTGCTTGACCTGATCTTCATGGTGATGATGGTGGAACACAAACAAAACTAGCGCAGCAATCAAGAACATCCCAAGAAGCGCCCAGATCCATTGTGATAACCTCCTCCTAACCGGGCGCCGGTAGTCGGCAGCCCGCCTCCGCATCTTTTCCCGATCCGCTCTCCACAATTCACCAACAAATCAAGATTCCAAATCCGAGCATATCCCAGATAAGAAAAACCGCCAAGCAACAATCACAAAGTCACCAATGATATCATCGTCAATTTGACATTAACATTCACAAAGTTTGAAGAATCAATAACTGATATTTAAATAAAACAGGAAGAAAAGGCCAAACCAAGCAACCAATATGAAAACGACTAAACTGATGAAGAAATTGGGACTTTAGAGTTCCAAACCAAAATTGGAGATACTGGGTCAAATGGGGATAGGAAAAGTGATGGTGATTTAGGTTTTATTGCATATGGGAGTGTGAATGAATAGTAAAGGAAGCAACTTTGAAAAATTGAATCGAAGAAAGCTGGGTTCTATTTGTTTTTGAATGTGGCGTGAGGGGTCTTTGAGGAGCTCTTTCTATGGACCAGGAAGTGAAGTTTTCAGGGAGAGGGAAATCTACAAGAGAAAGCAATTGGCCCGCACATGTGTACATGTGCTGTGATTGTCATTTTACTTATTTATTTATTAATAAATGAGTGTCAATAATATACTCCAGCACATCCGTTACATATTATACGCACCCTAGGATGTATTTAGTTTTAATCTCAACCGTTCAATTAAAAATGCCATTTAACTTAGCACCGGAAACACTTCGTAGGATAGAGTGGACACGTGTAGGACATATAGATAAAAATCCTTCGTAGAGTAAAAGTTTGCATGGCGTAAAATTGTGCTGACAGAGCTTTTCTTCTTCTCATCATAACATCTACAACTCCATTAAAAAAACAAAAGAATTTTCTTATCATAATCAGAGGAAAAAGTACTGAGTTTGGGGATTCATGATCGTCTTCTCAAATCTCAAGTTTAGCTGCGAGCAAAATGAAATTAAGATTCAAGAACAGAAAAATAACCAACTAATATAGCTAGGGAAGAGCCATGGTCGGTTCGATTCAATAATTAAAAATCGAAATTTTCTTATTTTTATCAACCAAATCGATCCGAAATTTTAAAATAATTGAATTTAAATCGAACTGAAATTTTCGATCGATTTGGTTCGGTTAATCAAAAAATCAAATTTTAAAATTATTTTTTTAAAAAATAAAAATATTGTATCTAAAAATTATAAAAAATTATAAATTATAAATTATAATATATTAAAGTAAAAACATCTAAATTGTACAAATAAAAGTTCAAATTAAAGAAATAATCCCAAAATATATAATAAATAATACAACAAAATCATTAAATAAATTTTTTTATTTAATCGATTTTCAATTTAATAGTCACAATTCTAAATTATCACCTAAAAAATAGATATTAATAATTGATAAATGTACTCATATAATTTACAACTAAAAATAAAATAATTTACATGTATAAATAATTATTCAATAAAAAATCAAAAAAATTATATAATTATATAAATTTTGGATCGGTTCGATTTCTATACGTTTTTTTCCTTAAAAACCAAACCGAGCTGAAAAATCAAAATTTCTTAAAATTGGAAACCGAAAACCAAACTAAAAACCGAATCAAATTAAAAAAATCAGTCAGTTCGATTTTTGCTCACCCCTAAATATACCTCTAAATTAAGATTGACATAGTTTTTGCAATTTGATTAATGTATCTTTGGCCCACATTTTGCAACATCTCAAAGTCTTTAGTTTTCTCAAATCTAACTGTGGTAACCTACTCTGCCCTGAGGATGTGCAACATCGCAAAGTCTTTAGTAAATGGAGATGTACCATTTACTAACTACACATCACATATAGTTGTTTAGAATTACACATTACCTGTATTTGTTTAGGTTATTTCTTGTTTTTTAATGTTCAGATTTTTATTTATAGGTTTGAATTGTTACATTGGCTCGGAGTTGATATGATATGATTAATGAGTCAGAGTTGTGAATTTTTGAAATTGAAAATGATATTTAATTTGTGCAAAAATAATAATTTCGAAAACTCAGAGGGGGTTATCAACAATTTTTATAAATCTGCCGCTTGTGCCTACAAATCAATCTCAAAAACTGCTACCTGCAAGTTCCCACCTCCGATGAATCTGCCACCAGTGCCTTCCCATCTCTCTCCGCCCTCCTAAGCCTCGGAATACCGGAAATTCGCCTCCCAAAGTCTCTGAAAGTCCACAAATTCACCCTTCGCAGGTTCTTACTGTTCATTCAAATTCGGTTTGCAATGTATTTTATATTTTCAATCTTTCACTTCTAATTTACAAGCCTTTTTTCTCGCTTCTCTTTTCTCGAGTTTTCTCGGGAATCAAACAGACGTTTGATGCACATTGAAACAGGCGCGTTAACTTGAATTAATATGAGCTCGTTGGGATTGGTCTGGGGACATTTGGGAGATGTTTTTTCATGTTATTTTGTATTTTTGTTCATTAGACAAATAAACATGAAAGTTTGTGTAGTTTATTTGGATTTTTCCAAACAGCTCATGGACTACCTTGGACCTTGAGGAATAGCTGTTTGAATATGATTAAGATTGAGTCAATGTCTTATCTGACGAAAAACTACCTTTTTTTTTATGTATAAAGAATAATTGTATTAGTATTTCATTTTTTGCTTATTCATGTTTATGCTTAAATTTCTGACTATTGTTCAACTCTGCTTGAGTTGCTTGATTTAAATATTGAAAAATCCAATTCGAAGAAACGGAAAAGAGGATTTTGGTATTCTTATGTTTTCAAAAGGTCTTTGTTCTTTTTCTTAGAGTCTTATTTCAAGTTATTAGCCTAATAATTTTACTAATTTTGATGCTAACTTTATTTTTCTGACTCTTCTTTGTTTATTTAATGGTTTACAAATTTGTTGTGTAGTATCAGATGAAAAGAGGAATTTGAGGATATCTAGGATGTAAAATTTTCAGATAAAAACGATCATTTCATTGAGTAATCTTTTAATGCAGTTGATGGAAACATTTCACAAAAAATTGCTTTGTATTTTTATTGATCTTTTGAAGCTAGAGGTTTGATTTTCCTTTACTTATTGACAAAATATTGCAAATGAAGAGGATTTGAATGACTGAATCTTGACTTTGTTGTGTGGGTCTTGCTGATATAACTTGTTTTCAGCTTAGAGCACCACCTGTGGACCACTAGTTAGCAATTTGAGGACTAATTTTATTTTTTGTTTTCTGGTTCTAGGACTGATTGAAGGAGAAAAGATATAAAATAGTAATTCAGCTTACTTTGCCATTTTGCTTAGTTTGAGATTTTTGCTTTATTAGTGCTAGCATTCGCTTTATGATGCTATGTCTGTAGTTGTGAGGAATTAGAAGCTAGGTCATTAGATCATTGATGACTGTATTTAAATTCCAGATTATTTATTCTTGATTTCTATATTTGTTTTTCTTTTGTAGTTGGACATCAATGTTTATTCTCTTTCTCTCTCTCTCTCTCTCTCTCTGTTTATGTCCCCCTTTCTCCCCGAAAAATTTTATTCAATAGATTTTCTTTTTCTTTATTTCTTTTATTATTATTATTTTTTTTTGTCATAGTTCTCATATTTGCAGGGGAGAGAGTGAGTGGGAGCAAAGATAGAAATGGCTAGAAAATCTGAGAGATTTTCTGCAGATTTTGTGATGGGAGGGGCAGCGGCAGTGGTATCAAAGAGTGCTGCAGCTCCAATCGAGAGGGTAAAGCTTTTATTGCAGAATCAAGGAGAGATGATCAAGAGGGAGCAACTGAAAAGACCTTATATGGGAATTCAAGATTGCTTTAGACGAATATTGAGAGAAGAAGGTCTTTTTTCATTTTGGAGGGGTAACCAGGCAAATGTCATAAGATATTTCCCTACTCAGGTTTTCTCTCATTCTTGAGAATAATGCCTATCCTTCTCTTCTTTATTAGTCAGTTGCTTGTGTATATGCCATTAGTTTATGTTGTGTGATGTAAGGTTATTTCAGTTGTCTCTTTTATATTGTCCAATTTTTTCCTTACTTAAATATGTAGTTCCCCCCAAATATTACTAACATGCATTTTGGGTTTGCTATTATTTAAGCATAAAACCAACGATTGCACCCGTATATCTATATGTCAAAAAATTAGTATCAAAGCTTGATTCCCAGTGTTGATTAAGTGTTATATCCCGATAGAATTTCAGAACATATGTCCCAATAGAATTTCAGAACATGTTACATAGTGGGCTGGTGTCTGTCCATAGAGTCAAGCTCAATGTGCAGCCATTTTAAAAACATAACTGATGTAAAGCTTCTCTTATTGAAATGGATAATAGATAACATGTTATCTTTCTAGTAATGCATTATTGTTTTTAACTGCTTTACTTGCAGGTTCAATACATTCACATGTCACCAAAATTTTTTTATTATTTTTTTTACACATCTTATTTGTGCCCAAGAGAAAAGGAACTCAAAAAATTCCAATTGTAGATCGGATCTGCATTCTTACAAATTCTTATAGTATTTATAAGATGATAAATTCAGGGTTGGAAGATGGAGGTGTTCAAGGATTCTATAATTATACTGGCATTTGTTACATTCCATTATTTGAGGTCTAGCCTGGCATTTCTACCTATATTTAGCTATGAATTGTTGTACAGACACTGAATGTTTGGTCTTTCCATATAATTTCTCAAACTTAATGGAGAGACACTGGATGTTTTTGTCTTCCCTTCTTCTGAAGGTCGCATGTTTCATTTACTCCTGCATTCCTATTCAACATTCTTCCTCTTATCTTGAATTAATCAACATGGAAATTTCATCCATTGACTTGAGATATCTATTAGTGTGGTTTTATAGTCCTGTTGTGATCTTTGCCTAATGTGATTACTGAAACAGATGCTCGATTGTCCATAGGCTTTCAACTTTGCATTCAAAGGGTACTTCAAAAGCCTTTTTGGACGTTCAAAAGAGAGGGATGGTTACGTAAAGTGGTTTGCAGGGAATGTGGCTTCAGGTAGTGCCGCTGGAGCAACAACTTCATTGCTCTTATATCACTTGGATTATGCACGCACCCGGCTAGCGACTGATGCAAGACAGTGCACTGTTAATGGTCAACAGCAATTTAAAGGGATACTAGATGTTTACCGAAAGACCTATTCAAGTGATGGAGTCGCAGGGCTGTATCGGGGATTTGGGGTTTCAATTATGGGAATTACCCTGTACCGAGGCATGTATTTTGGCATTTATGACACCATGAAGCCCTTCATTTTAGTGGGACCTTTTGAGGTTAGTCCCTTCTTCGATTGTAAACCAATGTGGCAAAGGTATTATTGATTCAGTAGCTATTGGATTCAGTATACCAAGATGTTTATGGGATCATCTAAGAGCTGGTCCATATCAAATAACTTTTTGCGTTGATTTTGAATTGTTGACAGAAGTCAACAATTACCAAAGTCAATATTATGTCAAGATAGTTTCATTCTGTCAACAGATCATTATCATGGCCTCATTTCCTGATACCTAGCAATAGGCACCTTCAGTTTGTGTCAGAATTTGCATACATGGGCTAGTTGTCTCTCTCCCATGCTGCCTGAGTGGATAAGTCTTAGATGTGAGCTCACAATGTCAGAGTGTTTGTATAATTTGCAGGCAAATTTCTTTGCTAGTTTCTTGTTGGGTTGGAGTATCACCACATTTTCTGGAGTTTGTGCATATCCTTTTGACACTTTGAGACGGAGAATGATGCTGACTTCTGGACAGCCTGTGAAGTATCACAGTGCCATGCACGCATTTCATGAGATTATTCACCGTGAGGGTTTCACAGCACTCTATCGAGGGGTTACGGCAAACATGCTTGTCGGCGTTGCAGGTGCTGGAGTACTTGCAGGATATGATAAACTTCACAGAGTTGCACTTGGTCGGGGCTACGTTATTGAGCCACCAAAAAATGTATTAAAGTGAAATGATGTACATATAATTCAGATTTTTGTTCGAGCTTAATTCTTATACGGAGTGGTCACTGACAATTGTAAAAAGATTCAGATTAAAACGGTGAAAGAGGTGCTGGTGAAGGAGATAAAAGGGGGATTGATGGCAACTTTCAGCCTCAACACTGACAGGAGTTTGTAGGATATTTCCCATGTACATTATCATCAGTTCCATAATACTAATAAAAGGAATTTGATTTTATTCATGTATACAGGGCATACTAGCAGCGATTTCTTTATTATTTGACCAATAATGTTATGTATGAATGTAAAAGATTTTGCAACCTCTTTTTACTCAAGACAGGCAACAAAATATAAGAAATGTGTACATTTGGCAGCACCAGTTAATGATTGTTTTCAGTTTGCTCATTCAGTTATACAGTAGGAAGTACCAATAAGCCTTAGAAGAAAAAAAAACAGAAAAAAAAAATGTATAAAATTAAGATGTTAATTAAGTCCTAAGCCAAAAGCCAAAAACTTTTATGGCGCTTAGTGGTGATCAAATAACCTCCAAGCTTTTTGTCTTTCCGCCTGACAGCAATAGTCATGCATGAAGAATTCTGAATGCAATACTCAACTGCACCACCGGCATTCCTCCTCCCTGACCACCGCCGCATCAGCCGCCCCATGATTGACCTTTTCCTCTGCCCCAACACTAGCAGCGACACCCTTTGTTTCTTTGCTTCTTCCACTATTATTTCTCCCTTTTCTTTCCCTTCACGTACACCTACCTCTACTTTTACCTATTTCAAAACCATTTACATTCAACAAAATTATCAATTTCTAATAATGTCAACTTCAATGAACTTTTCTTCTTTCACTCAATTATTGATCTCTAGTCGGCTGCTTTATTATTAATGGATTTTCTTTTATTTAGAATTTTAATAATAATTTCGTGTGCTAGTACCTATAAATGAAGCACTAAGTAGTATGCATGCGTAAATTATATATACTTTTAATAACAAAATTTTTCTAGAAATGAAAATTTTGGTCTCAAAAAGTGCCAATTTAGTTCTTTAAAGTCAACAAGAATCGCCACCGTCTTAATAGTTTCTCTAAAACTTCTAAGGACTGGCAGAAACTATGGTCCCTATAAAGTATTAAGGACATGCATCATTAAAAAATTGATTCTTTTAGTGTTGCTTTCTCTAATAAGAGTGTCAATTGTAATTTAAACTTGAAAACTCCCAGTTCTTGATTAAAATTAATATCGTTAAGCTAAAGTGTATTGATAATTTTTATTCTTATAAGCAAAGATGATTCACTAATGTTGAGGTTAAAATTGTGAAAAGGAATGAAGTAAAATAGGACTTACCCCAGGCCTTTTACTTTGACAAGCATTTTTCATGGAGTGGAGAAGTTCATGAGCTCTTAAATTACCCTTCACATTGCTATCATGGTCTGCATTGCAAAACTAAATTGCCTTAATAGAACAAACCAGTAACTTATTCAGAAACTAATTAACTTCAAAGAATCAATAAATTATATATGATAAACAACAATCTGACCCTGTTTAGATGGCTTAGCAACACAGAGAAGAAAAATAGAATCTTGGGTTTGCACAGTGTGAGACAAAGCCCATTCAAGAGCCCCCTTAGCTTCAAGGCTTGAATCTACCACCACCATAACTTTGTTACCATTTCTATACCCATTTTCCCCACAAAAATTCTCCATCCCATTCCCCAAAAACTCAACTTTCTGATCATTATCACCGGCATTCGATGTCGATTTCCGGCGAAGAGATGGAGAACGAATCCTAACTCGAGCCATGGACCTTCTTACACACAGCTTAGGCAACCTGGTACCTGATGAAGCCATGTTTTTTGGTGTAAAGTTTGATGGTAAATGAAATGGGGAATATTTGATTTGGAAGGAAAATAAGTTCTCTAAATACAATATATATATAGAAAGAGAGAACTTTGATTAGTAGTAATAGCAGTGCCGTCCTCTTGGATGATTGTTATGTTGACTTTAAGATGCTCAATCTATATAATTAATTATAGTTGTTTGTTTGCTGTGTTCTTTTTCCAAATAGGTGGCCTCTTCTTCAACGTGCTTGCCATGAAGCTATGGACCATACGTGCCAATTGGCAACCATGTTTCCACATTACATTACAGTTCTTTAATTTCTTGTTGAATATATAATGTAATCTCTTAAATGATTCCACACGTTTTTAAGAATTTGCCATCTTTTTTTTTAAATAATAATAATAATAATAATAATAATGGATGATAAGATATAGACATCTCACTAAATTAATATTGTCACCATTGACTTTTGTAGGAGAGTATTTTTGTCTGCTTTTGCTTTGTTGCATTTAGATTAGGAGGGAATGTACCATAAAAGGAACAATAATAAAGGTTAGGACTTAATTAAAAACAACTAATTAATTGCTCTTTATTTATTAATTTATTAAATTAGGATCATAGGAATGATTATGATATAATAATTCTTCTTGCATTATGGTTCACTCCCCAAGGCTATTGGATGAATAATTTCAGGCTATCGTGGCATCCACAAACATCTCATTCATTGACCGTCAAGTTCGTGTGAAATGAGAGAAATATAGAAGACTTTTTACTCAGTAAACTTCCCCAAATTTCTTCCTTTCTTTCATACATGATTCGGATTCACTAATCAAATGAAATCCCAAAGTCTTCTTCACCCACCAACTAACTATTTATCATCATACCACTAGAAGAATCACTATTTGGAATTTACTCACCAAAACTGTTGTTCTTGCTCACCCACAAGCCAAATACCATTTTTTTTATATATGGTTATAAGTGGAAGTTACAAAAAAGATAACTTATAAAACATTACTTATTCAATGTCTCTTTTATAATCTCAATTTGGATGTTTTTATAATAATTATTGGAATAGTAAAGGGTGGAATTCGAACTCCGAGCAAACAAAAAAACAAATTTTCAATCGTTTAAATTATAGATTATTTCTAAAATGAAAAATATATATCGTATTCTTCTTTATCAATACTATAAAATCTTGAGTCTCTACAAAAATCACGTAGATTATAAATTGATAATATAGTTTGTTATTTCGTATAATGTGATGCATATTACGACTATGGTCGACGTATAATTCTATGTGAATTATGTTTTTTTTTTCAAAATAATTGTAATCTTCATGAAATTGAAGAGGATTATACGAGTATTGCCTATGCGTTTTTCATCTTTCATAATTGCAATTTACAATTTTTTTTATTTCAAAAATACCACACTTTTATCAGCATGAACTCATTTTAAAAACTCAAATGCATTTTCTCTTACTTTTTCATTACATCTGCGATTTTTAATTTTGAACAGAGATTATAATATTCAAAATTTAGTATGGATGCGAATGCGAAATAAATAGAAAAAATAAAATGGCATACTTGGATAGAAAAGTGATAAAATTAGAATGAAATAGATGATTTTGTTTAATTAGAATGGATGAAATAAAAATGGAAAAGAAATAATATACATGTATACATATGTGGTATATACACGTGCCACTGTAGAGAATTGTTTGTATTATTAAATAATGGCATAAAGCCAAAGTATAAATGCACAAATGGATTAGCAACTCACCTTGCAAATCTGCCAAATGTATATCTGATAGTTACAAGCAAAAGAGTAATTACAATTATGTCATAAGAATAAACAAGAGATAAGTCTCTACACCCCCCCCTCTAGTTAATGCGCTGCGAGGTTGAAGATGAAGTTTAGTGCCGTAGAGAAATGAACCGAGCAATAGATAGTGGCTTGCTGAAAATGTCTACTATTTGATCATATGTGGAAATAAAATTGACTTGAAGTTGACCCGAAGCTACCTTCTTGCGAACAAAGTGATAATCGAGCTTGATATGTTTCGTTTGAGCATGGAACACGGGAGTTTGCAGTGAGATAAATAGCCCCTATGTTGTCACACCATAAGATTGGAGGCGAAAGGAGATAGGACCCCAAGCTCATGAAGAAGGGACTGAATCCAAATGACCTCAGCTGTTGCAATTGCTTTACATTCACTCTGTTTATGATTGAGCAGTGGTAGGCAATTTCTTAGCAACTCACGAAATAAGATTCGAACCAAGATAAACAGCATACCCATTAATGGAGTGTCTATCATCTTGACAACATCCCTAGTCACTGTCAGTAAAACATTGCAGCCGAAAATTAGAGTCTGAAGTGAAGAAAAGTCTATAATTGCTTGTGGCACCGATATATCAAAGAAATTGTTTAACTGCTGTCCTATGAGTGTTCCCTGGAACATGTACAAATGGACAAAGTTTGTTAACTGTAAAGGATATATCAGTATGAGTTAACGTTGCATACTGCAATGACCCAATGGTTTACCGATACATTGTGCCATCAGAGAGTTCACCATCTAATTTGGACAATGGAAGAGAAGTTACTAGTAGCGTATATAACACCCCTTATAATCCATCATGCAGTTTTGCTCTAGGACATCAAGAAGGTACTTTTGTTGACTAAGAGGTATTCTAGTAGCAGTATGAATAACTTCAATGCCCAAAATTAAGAAAGTTCGCCCCAAGTCCTTCACTGGAAGTTCTTTTTGTAAAAAAAGAAACGAATTTATCCAAATATAGAGAAGAAGAACCAATCATTATGATAGCATCAACATAAACCCATAAACCAAGATAAAGATGGAAATATCTGCATTAATGTAGATGACAAGAGAAGTGTTTGCTTTGGAGTGAGCAAAACCAAATGAGAAGATATGTGCTAAGCCTAGCAAACCAAGCTCGAGGAGCTTGTTTGACTTCATAAAGGGAGCATGCAGTTTGCAAACACACTACAAAAAAATGTATTTTACTAACGGAATTTAGCATTTTACCGATTGAAAAAGACTTTACCGATGATATTTTATTATTTTACCGACGGACTAAATTCGTCCCTAAAACAACCAAAGGGACCAATTTACTGACGATAAATTCTGTCAGTAATATTACCGACGGATTTATTCAAATATTCCGTCAGTAGTTATTAAAAATTCATTGGATTTGGTCACGTCGGTAAACCATCGGTAAATTTAATAAATAAAAATTTTAACTTATTTTGATATAAACAGCACAAACTTTTGTTGTCGGTAAAAATATTTAATATTAATATTAAATTTATAAATATATCAGCGATAGATTGTTCCATTGGTAATTTGTCGGTAAATTAAAATATCTCAATTTAATTTTTTATAATTTTTTGCTAATTTTCTGTTTACAAATCCCATATTAAACACAATAAATTCAATATAAAAAGTCTAAAATTTAAATTCAAGATATATTAATTCAAAATCAATATATACATTTTAATTCTATACAAATAATATCAATTTAAATTTATTCAAATGACAGAAATAATAAATTTAAGATAAAAAATGGTAAACTTTGGCATTTATAGAACAAAAACTTTACAACAAATCGTTGATACATCAACCTATCCTGCCACGATAAACTTTTTATTTATAGATACCTATTTCTAAAATAGAATGTACAAAAGATCATGTAAAGTTGCTTCCTGCCCACATCTCAACACTATATACATATGTCGCAGAAATAGATCCAAGTTTAGGTTTGGTTCCTAGTTGCAAATCAAACCTGCAAAGCAACCACCATATCTCGTGTGTAAAGCACTATTCAATGAAGGATTATAAATTGACAAAAAAACAAAAAAGAAGTAATGATGCAAAAAGCAAATGTCACTTTATGTATTTCCGTTATTGTAACATACATACTCTGGTGAATTTGCATCACAACTGTGAGGTACATCAGGGTTTGGCACTACATTTTTCACTGCAACATTTTAGAAAGGGAACCATAAGTTTCGGGTTGGACTTTAACACAATATAGCTGCTGCAACTGTTCAAGTTGTGGGAAAGCCTAACAGCAAGAAGATAAATCTATAAATATTAGCAAATAAAGTATCCAAGGAGGAGAAAGTAAAGAATAATTCAGAATACACTGTCTAGCCTTATTTCAAATACAATAGCAGGATGGCATAGACATCACCAATATTCACTTTGAAAAACTATATAACAGTGAGAGAGTGTGTACAACTTACGTAAGCAGAGGGGTCAAAGAGTTTGATGTAAGTTGCAGCAGAAAACTTAAGAAACTGAAATAAGAATGCCAAAACTAAGAAATCCCTCTTTAAAAAGTAATATCATTAAGGGATACATTTGGAAGTAAAAAGTCATACTGTAATAAAGGCTAAAATAGCAACACACTCAACAATAGCCAGGGTACAACATGAACTCCATAGAATCTTAATTTGATATATAAGCAACGTCAATACAACTGAACCTATACTTTGGAATTTCAAACTCTAACAAATGGATCAAAATCATCATCTAAGGCTGGCCAGAAACCAATATAAAATCTTCCATTCTGCTGTGTAGAACTAGATTTAAAGGGAGTTATCCAGGGAAGATACACCACATTCACCTGCTAAAGGAGGGAACACTTCAAGAATTAAGCCAATTCCTAAAGCACTGATAATTTTTTTATTAAAAATATCTTATTACAAACACACGTCATAATAACTTAATATTAGAAGGGTTCAAAGAACAGAATTGCACCTCATTGCCACCACTGGGACCTCCAGAAGCGAATAACTGGAGAATAAATGCTTTCTCACACTTTTCAGCCTCATCATCAGATGCTGCCTGAACAGCGCAAAAATAAACAGCACAAGAACACGCAATATAGTCAGTAGATATGTATTAAAAGAGAGAATTTAATCAATACAGAAGTATGATTTCCACCAAAAAATTATAATAATAAGAACTAATCAGTTTAACCACAATCTTGTAAGATATATCACCTTCCAAATTTAAACTTGAAATCACATTTGCTCAAACATTTAAAAAAAGTACCAGACTACATCAAGGGAAAATTATTCAAGATAAAACGGTCATAAACAAATGTCTACGTATATAGCCTTGGAATTGTACCAGTACAACATCTAGAGTAAAATCACAAGATTGTGTTGAACCTCTAAGCTACATCCTTCTCACTCCCCTTCCTTCCCTATAATGAGCCCCTAAATTATCCCAGCACTAAACACATATCACATTTAAGTGACTCCATAGTTCTCAAGACTGTTTGTCTACTAAATTAGAAAATTTATCTTCAGCTGCTGCCTTAGACAAAATGTGTAACCTGATCCAGAAATTCCATCCAGCAGATTGCCCACCTTTCACCCTTTACCAGACAACCCAATTCCTGTTTAACCTATGACAATCCTATTTTCTGAGCTTTTAATGACCATAAATCACACATAAGAAGATATTCTAGTCTATCCCATGCCAATCTCTTTTTCATTGCAATCCAAGAGTTGGACAAATATTAGCCAAAGATTGCCCCACCTAAAAGAAAAGGATACTATATGGCAATGTGTCAAACTTTGACTATTCGTCATCGTTTGACTAAAAACATATATTTCATTTTTACTTCTTTTAAATGATCACTTTCTACTCAAATCACTATGGACTACACACTAACCACATTCACAAATTCCCCTATTCTTGTTTTCTTCATAGCACGTATGAAATGAAGAAAGAATTCACAAGCATAAAAAACTAACATAAGAATGGGGTAAAATCATTATCAATCTAATCCAAAAATGAACTTCATACTTGCATTCTGCTCATAATTTTTGCAATGAAATAGTCATTGAAGTACTAATATGCAAGGACAGCATAAATTCTTTCTTTCCCATGGGTGAATGGAAGTTCCCAAAAAAATAATGCATATAATTTTCTAAATGTTAAAACAAGTTATAAATACATCCGCAATCATAGTAGCAGGTTGAACAAAATGTACTCAGACACCAGTTTCAAACCAACAACAGAAATTAATGAATTAAGAACTGTTCCAAGTTTAAGCATCAATGATCCAGCAATTTGGTTTCTTGTTTAATCTTTAAAGTTGTACTTCTATTTCAAAGTTTAAATACACAATTCTTGATAATTTAATGGCATGGCTTCTGTAAATATTATATTGCTTACATTTACAATATAAGATATGAATGGGTTTGCGGAAGATGGTTGTCAGGAATAAATCTGGTGAAGAATATCAAATGCTATTAGACGTTCAGTAGACTTGAGGTTCTTTTTATCTAGCACTTACATAAAATATAGCTAATTAGTAGTTGATGTCTACAAGGTAAATAAGAATGCTTAAATGTGCATGCAAAAAAGAAAACAAACAATTAAAATACATGAGAACTTTTCTAAACTCAAACACTTAAATATCTTGCTAAGGTATTTCATGGTGGTTGTAGAAGTAAGTTCGTCGAACATATAAATAGGCTAGCCAATATCAAAATGAATTAATCTAAGCCGGATGGGGCATGAGCAATATAACAACCAGAAATATATTCTTCATTTCTTTAATAATCAAAAGGAGAATTTGATAGCACAGCCAAAACTCTCAGTGCAGCTTTCATATATTAAAATGAAAATTGAAATACATTTTAGGAAGTTTATTTTCAAAAATGAAGTAACACAAAAAGAGCAATATTGACCAACAGCAGAGATCATTTAACCAACAGATGTAACATAACTAAGAGGAAAAAAAATAATAGAGAGAAGAAGAACCAGCAACGAACCCATCCTGCTAAAGAAAAATTCTCAGGCTTAAACAAAGGCCCAGGATCACAATAAAGCCAACCAGTCAATAAATCCTACAAGAACACAGGAATTTACATGATTAATTACCTTTTTTATTCCAAAAAAAAAACCACCGCCACCTTTTTTATGATACAAAACCTACAGTTGGTAGAGTATTTACCTTTCTTGGACATGTTAGCAAATGAAAACATCCCATAACATTAGCAAGCTGCATATGAGTTGAATAAACATTTGAATAAATTCTATTGTTAAGAATCAAGTCCGGTGGGAAAGTAGTCAATTGAAACAATTGAGTTAACATAACTGACAGGCAAAAGGAACAAAAGACAAAAATATATAATTCATAGCCACATGATAATTGTGAGCCTGAAGCAACCTGTTCACAAGTTTTACTATTTGTATGTAATGTATTATTGCACAGGTTAGCTTTGCATCAAGCAACAATTTATGCAGCACAAAGGCAAAAGAATCTTCAAATGAATAAGATAGAGAATTAAATTACACTTCTCTGTAATAATTAATGTTACAATCTACTCCTCGTAGTTCAAGTTCAAAAAGAGGAAGAACCAAATCTACAATTAAAAAGCAATAAAAAACACTTAGATTTTCAAAGTAGCAAAAAAGAATGCTCACCACAAATGCAGAGATCATAGTTGCGACAGATGGAATTCTCCCAAGTTTTCTTTGGTGATAACCTAATCAATGGAGTTCTCCCAAAGATGAATCTACAGATATATGCTCACCACAAAAAGAAGAATCTAAAGATATATGCTCACCACAAATGCAGAGATCATATTAACTACAAATATATACTTTTCTAATTGAGTACTTGTTGTGGATTTGGTTGACCACAGCCAGGCTAAATTGGGTATATTTACTCCATTCATCGGGAAGCGATGAAGAATCCACAACATCTAAATACATAGACAAGTGGTCCAACCCATAACACCATAACCGGTCAACCAACCCATAATGCCCCACTACGACCATAATGAAGCCAAAACTAATTACAGATCCGCTTGATCACATAATACAAATAAAAGAGAATTAAATAAAACATTAAGGGTGTATTTACTTACAGAAAATAGTTTTTTATTTTCTATTTTCGTAGAAAATTAGAGTATTTATTTTTCGTAGAAAAGACGTTTATTTATCAACAAATAAAAAACTGCAGTGTTTATTTTTTTGTATATATATATATATATATATATGTGCATACTTACATGTGTATATGTATATGCATATGTATGTAAATATATGCACATGTATTTATGCATACATATATATGTACATGTATGTGTATATATGTACATACATATATATACATATCCATATGTATACATATGTATGTACATATATATACATACATATGTATGTATGTATGCACATACAGATATATGTATATGAATATTTATGTATATATATGTGCATATGTATATATGTATATGTATGTATATGCATAAATACATATTTATATGTATAAGTATGTATATAGATACATACATGTATACATGCATGTATGTATATTTGTATATGCATATGTATGCGTATATATGCACATATATATACATACATATACATATATATGTATACATATACATATGCATATGTACGTGTATGTGTGTATATACATATATATACATATCCATATGTACATATGTATGCATGTACTACATATACATATACATGCACATGCATATATTTATATATGTATGCACATACAAAAACTTACATATCTATGTATATGTATATATATATATATGTGTGTGTGTGTGTGTGTGTATTAATATTATTTAGAAAATTTGAAAAACATCTTTTATTAGTTTTTCAATTTCTTCTTTATTTTGAAAAACTGAAAAATTCATTTTCTGTTTTCTATTTTAGAAAACTGACGAAAATAAACATGATCTCCATTTTCTGTTTTCTGTAGAAAATTTTTCTGAAAAACTGGAGCAGTTTTCTGTAAGTAAACAGAACTCTCTAACATTCCATTGGTTGCGAACCCTCAACCAAATCTGAATGCGGTACAAGCATCTCCTCGTCTTCTTGCTGTGAATCCAAAAGCATGCAAAATCCAAGCTGTGATCTGGAAAAGGCCTATCCGTATGACACTAAATCAAAACCCTAGAAACACAAAACACTATCGAAAACAAGAAAAAAAATCTCTCTCCGATTCAAGTAAATCAAAAATCTCCCAATCCTTTGCGAGGACCCTAAATGATCCAAAGAACAAACCTTAAAAAATAACAAATGCAAAATAAACATTAAATTTGAACTCAATTGAGCTTGATTGACACAGAAGGATCAATTCCAAATTACGAATTATGGAAATAAGTGAAGAGGAGCGAACCTCTTTCACGATGAGCTTGGTGAAGAAACGTTCGGCTTGAATAGCGAAAACATCTCTACGGTAGTCTCGCCACACCAGAATGCGCCCCTTTATGTCTAAAAGAAATAGAGCAGAGGCTGCCCCAGCCATTTAACTTAGGATTCTCTCTGTGTTCTTTTTCGCTGTGTTAATTTCAGGCATCAAATCTAGGGGTTATCAGAGATCTCGAGCGAAAACAGATAGGAGATATTGCGCTTTCTAGTATCAGTCTTATCACAAAAGTGATCAAAATTAACAAAATCCTAAAACCCATCTAGAAAATTCAAAACGCAAAATAGCAAACAAGCAAAAAGCGAGAAAAAGAAAGATTACATGATAAAGACGCTAGTAGAGATTTCAGGCCAAAATTGATAAACAAATCGGTTAAGGTAAAAGATTACATACTTTTTAAGTTGACAGACTAAGTGAGGGAGAAAAAGAGACAGATTTAATAAGGGAGAGAAAGGAATACAGATAAAAATAGAGCGAGGTTGAAGGAGGAATAGATAACGGCGGTGATGAATCACCGGTGGGATTAACCTCGCTGTCGAGATAGCAAGAAAAGAGGTTGGAGCGCCTAAGAGAAAAATTCCCCCTTTAGGGCTTCATTGAATGAGGGAGCAAGGAATTTTTGTTTAGTTAAAATTATTTTATTAACATTAAATATAAAAAAAATTAATAAATGAATACTGACCAAAGAAATTCGCAGCAACAACTACAACTCTTTTGCCTTAAATTTTCGTCACCAATTCCGTCGCTAAAGACGGTACCAAACAATTTCTGCATGTATTTACCGATGAAATAAAAAATCGTCACAACTTCTATCGGTAAAACTTCAAAAAGTCAAATGCTGCTTGTATTATCGATGAAAATTCCGTAGCTATATAAGTTTACGGATAAATTTTATTACCGATGTACGTAACAGTCGGTAAATCGATCGTTAACAATTGGCGTCAACATTTTTCTCCAAATATGCTGACGAATTATTAATTTCATTGGTAAAAGTGTTGTCGTTTATCAAATTTTTGATACCTATGCATTATCAATTTGGTCGGTAATTTGTCAATAATATCCTACTTTTACCTATGGAATGTGAGTCCATCGGTAAAATCAGCCAGTAAAATTGATCTTTTTGTAGTGACATGAGTAAGTTTAGTACGTAGCATTAACAAATCCCTTGGGTTGCTCCATATAAATGTCAAAATCAAGATAACCATGAAAGAAGGCATTTGAGATATCAAGTTGTCTGATAGACCATTTCCTCATCACAGCAAGCACGAGAACAGTGTGAATGGCTGTTGATTTAACCATAGGATTATAGGTTTCTTTATAGTCAAGCTCAGATTGTTGATGATACCCTTTAGCTACAAGCTGGACTTTGTAGCAATCAATAGTGCCATCAGTATTCCTTTTAATTCTGAAAATCCAACAGTTCCTTATAAAATTAGCAAAAGCAGGCTTTGGAACTAAAGTATATGTGTTAATTGCCATTAGTGCATCAATTTCATATTGCATTGAAATTTTCCACTCCGTGTAATAATTTGTTTGATTATAAGTTGATGGGTCCATCTAAAGGTAATTGTGTTTGGATTTGGGTTTAAAGGTAATATGACTTACGTTGATGTGTTTAGCCATGGTTTGAAGTCTAAGCTCTATAGGGTGAGTTCGGGTAGGCTTGGGAGATCATCGAAGAACGTTGTCTGAAGAAAAGGGATCTTTGGACAAACCTACAAGGAGATTTAAGCCAGGAGCTGACATGGGAATGAGAAAAGTAGGAGATGATATTGGTGGGTTATCATTGGAAGAAAGAGATAAGAATAAGTCTATAGTAGTGGAAGGAGGAAAATAAGTGATAAAGATGAGCAATTATTTGGATTAGGATCAGAAGAGGATTGAGTGTTAGGCAAAAAAGATAAGGATGAAAGAAGATGAGAAAGAGGAGAACCACCTAATTGGAATTGCACTAAAGGAGGAGTTATACTCAGCCAATGAGAGCTTAAAAAAGGTGGATTAGATGCAACTTCTTTTAAAAAGTGATAAGAAAATTTTTCTTCATCAAAAATCACATGTTTGGCAATATATAATCTCCTAATTTTTTTCTAAATAGTAGTAACCATAATAATTAGGAGCAAAACCCAAAAATATACATGTTTTACTTCGATAAGAAAATTTATGATTTATTATAGGGATGAAGTAATGGGAATACAATGTAACCAAAATACAACACTGGAATTGATAAAACATTGATGGTATAAATAGCTATTTGCAAAGCATAAGGCCAATAATGAAGGGAAACATATTAAGTTTTAACCACATCGTCTTGTTTGTGATTGTGCGGGCAAGCTCTGCAATGCAAAATGTCATGTTGTATAAAATCATAATGAAAGGATTTAAGAGGAAGATTTAAAATTGAATAAAGCAATTAAAAACTTCACTTTTATTCTTTAAAAATTAAATCCAACAATACATAGTAAAATCCTCAACGAAAATAAAAAATTACTTAAACCCTAAATTAGATAGAGTGGGTCTAGGTCCTTATACATCATAGTAAACAATTCTAAAGGAACTTAACTAACATACATACCTCGTTACAAAGGATTTTTGTTGAGTTTGCCCATACAACAAGTATGGCACGTGATTCAGAAGACCGTGTATAGGATGGGAGATTATTCTTTTTAACTATTTTGGTTACTATTTTAGAATATAGGTGACCTAGCTTTTTATGCCAAATGCCTTCTTTAATATAGTCAGCAGAGTATATAGCCCGCCTCTAGTTCATCCCGTGAGCATTATTTGTCCTATTTTTTGATCTTTAATAAAAAAATTTCATTAACCTAAAATTCAAAATAGTAATTATTGTCAAGAGTAAATAGATGGATGAATAATAAATTTTGGGATAAAGAGGGAACATAGAGAAGGTTTTGAGTTGAAAGGAATGAGAAGGATGAGAAACAAGTCTGTACCAATGTGAATTAAGCCTTACCCGTTATCAACTTGAATCTAATCAACACCGATGTAATCATTGGCAATAGTGAGAGTGGCCAATTCAAGTGTGGAAGGTGACTATGCAATTCATTAAAAGTGACAGGTTCAGGTTGAAGATTAAGGGCAGTAATGATGTTATAGTACTCATTACCAATGTTACGGTAGACAACGACATTAAATTCTACAACAGTCATAGTACGGCTTGATAAAGATAATTCATCAGCTAAGGATTTGGCATGTTGAAGGTATTGTGAGACTGTTAAGTCACCCTTTTTTAGTTCTTGCAACTCAATATTGAGTTGAAGTCGTTGATTGTGAGAGATGGCACCAAAGGTGTTGGCAAGGGCAGTCCAAACTGATTAGGAAGTGGTTAAGCCAATGACATAATGTAAAGTCCCAAAATATACCCTGGTAGGGATATGGTGTGTTCATGGGTATATATAAAGTAAATAATAATGGTTACATAAGTTGGTGATCGGTTCGAAATATAACAGGTATTAATAAAATTATCGAAGAATAATTCGATAATTTATTTTAGTTAAGATGTAAATGCATAATTAGTATAATACATTGGTTAATATGTAAATGAGACAAGAGTTATATACTAGCAAGTGATTAAAGAAATTTTAGTTGCTAAATTGTAAATAACTAATGATTAAAAAAGAGGACCAATGAGAAATGGACATTAGTGCTTCTAAAATGCTTAAAAGGATAAGGATGTCATAAGAGAATAAGGGAAGGGGGCTGGCCATTTTGACTAAATAAAAATTCAGATTTTATCTTTATGTTCTCTCTTTATCCTTTGCATACTAAATAATCTCTTAAAGGAAGAATGAAGAGTTAGCAAGATTTGATGTAATCCAACTAATTAAGGTTTTAATCGAAGGAAAGGTTAAGAAGAGATGTAGACCAAGAGAAGAGATGGAAATGAGCTTCAAACAAGGTATGAGAATCTCTTACCCCTTTTTGTGTATGTAAAATATGATTTGAGTATATATGTGGATAAAAAATGGTATAATGATGTTGATGGAATTCAAAATTAAGTTTAAACGACATGTTGAAGTTTGATTTAACTTGGGTTAGCAAGTTAGTAAAATTCTACAAAAGAATCACTTGAACCAATTTTAAAATTTTAATTGTATCCCATTCTATAGGCCTTTAAATGGAGTGATTCTAGTTAGCAATGAAAGCTAAAACAGATCTAAGAGTTTATCAAAGAAATTGAAACTAGATTTTACCTCTAAGTCTGTCGATTTTTGGCTTGAAATTGTGTAATGGTTGTTGCCTTGTCAATTGAAGCAGTTTGTATAATTTTTTGTATATCTTCTTGTATAGCAGTCCAAATTGCATGATTTTTTATTCTATGAAAACTTGAGATATAGTAAAACAGCTGTCTAGAAGAAAGTTTTGCCTGAAAATCATATTTTCTTGGATTGTACACGTTGAACCTGGGAAACCTATCTGCAGATTTATAGGTTTTTGCATCGACGTAGCTAAGTTAAATGCCATCTCAGTTGGGTCACTTGCATGTTGTCCTCTAACATAGCCGAACCTTATTCGAACTTTTTAGGATGATAATGAAACTTTCTAAACACAATTATAACGTTGTAATCAGAATATATATATATATATATATATATATAGAGAGAGAGAGAGACACACACACACACACACACACACACACACATGAAATATAGGATTGAGCCAAGCATTTGTAAGGTGAATTAAAAGTATATAAGTGGTGTTTGTGTACGTATGAATTTGAATAAATATTATATGACCATAATTGAATATGTTATGATGTACTAGGGTATCAAAGTCATGAAGTGATTGAGTGAACATGTAGTGTGTGAAAATATATCTATTATATGATATGAATAGGTGCAAAGGAATATATGCAAGTAAGTGTCGTTTATACATTTTCATTGGTTAAGAATTGTTGGCATGTGTATAAGGACGCGCATATTGATACATGTCTTTAGTGTGAATGAAAATTGACATGAGATGAAAAGTGAATTAGCAAATATCTGTTATATGATCATGAATGCAGTGAATATCGAAAGCATGAGCATTTGAAATGTAAAGTGAAATAGTGAGTGAAGTCTTAATCTTGTGCTCGAATTAGACATAGTCATGGATACATATAAGGGATAGTGAATCGAAACCCTTTTAGTATCCAGTGTTGGCACTGTAATAGTATCTAGTGATCCAATATCTTTTGGTATCTAGTGTTGCATCGTAATGGTATCTAGTGATTTCATATCGTATGGTATCTAGTGTTTCCATTGTCCATGCCTACGTTGAGTTCAAGCTATAAAAGTTATTACTGTAACACCCATACTATTACAGTCTTACTGATTTAAGTGATTGGTCATAAATTTTTTTTCTCTTCTTAACTTAAAACTTATAATCTTAACCATTTAATTCCTTATTACTTAATGCTTATCCATTATTCATTCTTTAAGATCATATTGTTGCTGACCTATAACTGTCCAATTTTACTATTTATTTTCCAAAAATCCAGCAATATAACGACTATAAACTTAACTAGCTCCCTAAAATACAGACCATTTTCACAGCCCCACAGGGACAACAGTTTATAAACAAATATATCTTATGCAAATAACTCAAATTCATTCCAATCACACATAGTTCGTCTATACAAACCAACCGCATAATTACATATATACAATATATATGCCATTACAGACCAATACTTAAACTTCAAGCATATACCATAATATACATGCCAATACAAAAATATAATTTTTAATCCTTCAAAAATCATTCATCCACTGTGTACTATTGCTCCAGCTCACATGTACCTGCACGCAGTAAATCATACGTGCTGAGTATTAAATATGCCTAGTGGTGACTAACAATCATAGTATTCTCCAACATGCATAATTATACTAGTTATGCAAAATTTTTAATTTTTCTTATCAAAAAACACTTTTTAATACTTTTAACAATCTTCAATTCAATACTAAAATTTTGGTAAACTTTTCATTTTAGTCCTTCATTTTTCATTTTATTATAAAAATACCCTTTATTACTCTTTAATTACAAAATTGTCATTACTTTTCTTATTTTCATTTCACATTTAAGTTTTGACATTCAAAACTTCCAATTAGTCCTTATTTTATCTTTTTATGTAAAATTATATTTTGATCCCTAAACTTTACAAAAGTTTATTTTTGGACTGTTTGGTCATTAAATTACCATTTTGCCCTTTATAATCATTTCTTAATTATTTTTATTCATTAAGTGCAACTTTTGAAAAAATTGTGATTTTGCCCCTAAACTTTTTATTTCTTTTTAATTAGGTCATTTTTCACTTTAAACTTCACTTTTAGCTTTCTTTTTGTACTTTTAACTTATTTTTAACATAATGCCCCTAGTACAATCCCGGCAAAAATTTTCAGATAGGATATACGGGATATGGATCCCATAAAGCCATAAACAGACTGAAAAATGATCCCTAAGAATCATTTCTCACAGAATAGATAACAGAGCAGAGAGATACTATGGGAGATCAATGATTTGACCATAGCAAAGCAAGTTGCCATAAATTGCACCGCAATATGAATCTTTCTATGGCTAGCTAATTATATCCTGAGCTAGATTTTGACTGCCTGACTATTGCTAAGGGCACAAATTCACTTAATTTCAAATCATTTTTTAGATTTTTAACAGTTTAAATTATTTTTCCAATATAGTACATTGTCAGTCAATCTTTTCAATACTTTTTTCACAGTTTGTGAATTATTTCACAGTAAGTCACCATTTTCTCATCACTTATGAATTATTTCTCAAAAATTTAACATTTTTGCTTAATACATAACCAAAATTTCATCTCAAAATATTTAATTAATTTTCATAAATTCTATAAAAATTCATGGATATGTTATTTCATATTTATAATCATTTTATGGCTTAATTTCATCAAAATACATAAAATACACATTAATTTCTCTAAGGTAACCATTCGGCCAACATAAGAAGTTCACCATATATAGTCTTTTAAATTCCTTTAAGCTTCCTAAAAGGCTTATTCAAGGTCTAATTACACTAATCTAATGTCAATTTCAATTTTACATATTTTTTCTAATTTTTTCCTAAGTTATATAAAGAAAAAATCATGCAATTTAAGAAAAATAGAAGGATTTATTAGTCACTAATCTTTTTATACTTTATCGTCTGTAGGCTTCCTTTTTCTTGCCTTTAACCTTGAAAGATTGTTTACTAATTTGAACACCTACACATGGTCGAATTTTCCATCAAATAAAATCCTATGATTTTGATCTCTTTTGCTAAAATTAACACCATAAATGAACTTTAGGCACCTAAAACTACTTATAGGCACCTTTAAGCAAAATTAAAATCTTAAATTTCACTTACCTCCAATTGATCCCTAATAATTCCACCTTTAATTTCTCCCTATTTTCTCGCTTTAATCAAGGAGTAGAGGCTATGAGGGTCTTGTAGGGAAGTAGGACTTTACTTAAGATACTTGATGGAGTGAAGAATTTAAAGGGAGATGGAAGAAATTTAAGAAAGAATAGGGAGAAGGGATTTTGGCCAAGGGAAGGGGAAGAAGAAGGTTGTGAAAAATTTTGGTGTTTTATAGATTTTTCAGCCTTTTATATGGGTGTTCAATGGGTTTGGGCTTGGGCCTAAAGTTGGGCCCATCCAATTTAATCCAAGCCCATTAATTACCCAATTTGTAATTTTAATAAAATTCTCTCTTTTTTCAATTTCAAATTCTCCTAAATTTGATTTCATCATTTTTATCACATCAAATATATGTTGTACACAAAATTTCAGCCCAATCAGAGTCAATTACTAATCCGGTTCAATTAGATTGGTCCAATTCAACCAATACCGGTGTTACCGAAAAATTTAATTTTTACAACCAAAATAATCTACATATCATTTTAGATATGTATATAATTTTTAATAATTTTTAGACTTCATTTGCTATTTTTAACGGCTCGATCAAATATTGGTTAACTAGTTATAATCTAAAATCGAAACACTTCTTTTTTGTATTTTTGACTTTTAAAGGTCTATTTGATCTCAAATTCACTTTAAATTTCAATTCTGAACTACCCATGACTAATATTTTCCGATAGTCAAATAAAATATTTTTTACTTTCAGATGTACTTTTCAACCTGATAATACTATTCACTATCAAAAAATACTATTCACGATTAACCCAGCATTTAGACCATTACAATTATAGTGTAATTAAGTGATGTGTGTGAGCATGTTAGTGGAAATGATTGTGAATTAGTGAATCATTGATATATTAGTGAATGACATTATTAATCAGGACATTTGCGTTCAACTATTACATTTGTGAAACCTAGAAATATAATGATGGTAATGAAAGAGTACGTGAGATTGATGTGCATAGTTTTAATGTTATCTGCTAGCTAATGAAAAGAATGAGTTGAACGTTTAGAACTACATGGTTCTAATTTTCGATTTCGAAATATGTAGGAAGCTTGGAATACTAATTCCGAGTCCGAACCAAATGCTAGATGTATTGTTAAGTATCCTAGTAATTAGTGGCAAGTTAGAAAAGTGATCCACATAAGAGTTTTCAAGGGTTATTATCAACTTTAGAGTAACAAATCAATAGCAGAATCTTAAGCGATCTTACTTTAATTAAAGTGGAATTAAACGACTAGTGAAGGTGGTTTAATAGGAGTGGACAGTTGATTTATTCGTGCAACTAAGATTAATGCTAGTTAGTGAATGTTGGCGCTAGTTAAGTTTAGTCGTGTATCTAGTAGAATGGAATACTATGATTATAAATTAATTAAGTGTGTTTTTAGTTATACTTAGTGAATTATAATTATGTATGACTTAGTTAAATGTTGCTTGAGTAAGTTTGGAATTGAAAATGTTCCAGAGGCTGGGATAATGGCAACTGCAAAGAATCAAAAGAAGATATAGTGTAGACCATAAAAAGTATTATATATTGTAAAACTCTTAATTGTATATCTATCTAAGATTTAGTGAGATTTGCTCATGTAATCAAACTTTGTGTTTATTATAAAAAGTTTAATTTAATGCTATGTAGTTTGTACTGAGGTCGATTAAATTATATAGTGATGCTTATATTAGTTAAGTCGATATGATTTATAGTGGCTATAGCTGTAAGGTCCCAAATAGTACCCTAGTAGGAGTGTGCTATGTATATGAGTATATTTATAATGGTTGTTAAAGGATATGAAAATAAATATTAGGGCAGGGATATGATTGACAATAATGTAATTATTAAGGGTAATTTGGTAAATTGTACCAATTGTATTATGTATGTATGGAAATAAGTGAAATGTGGGTTAAATAGTTAACGTAAGGAAAGAATGTAGGCAATCGAGTGATTAAGTAAAGTCTACAGGCTAATGTGTAAATAAGAGAAAGTTAAAAGCAACACTAATGAGATGTTGACATGTAGTGCTTCTACAAAGGAAAAAGATAAGTGTGTATTTATTGAAAGGAAGAGAGAGAGCCGGCCATATTGAGAGGGATGAATTTCCAAAAACCTTCCGCTACTCTTTTCACACCTAAATTGCTCCTAATTGATTTTCAAGAGAGAATTGAAAAGGGGAAACAAGAATTTAAGTTTAAAAGGTGAATTAGGTAAGTAATTTATGCATTTATGTATAAAGTCTTTTCTTCCTATCATTCAAGATATGGAAATGAATATGTTTACTTGGATTTGTGTTTATGTTGAGTGTAATTAGTGCTCTAGTGGAAGAAAGAGCAAAAGAAAGGTGATTAAGGTGGCAAGTAGAAGTGAAATTAACTAGACTACAAAAGGTATGAGAATTTATTATCTAATTTTGTTCCTAGGATGCTTAAAAATGACCTAAGATTTTAAAGTCTGTTGTTGGCCCTATTTTGGACCAGCTTGTGGTATTTTTATGATATATATTGATTCATAAGTTCGATTGGCTTGATTTTTTATGCTATGGAAACTAGAGATATAGGGAAATAAAAGTCTAAAAGACCATTAGGTCTAAATCTAGTCGAAATAAGGTAAAAAATACAGATAAAAGTTGGGTTCTGGTGAGTAGGTGTGTTGTCGACTCTACACCATTGTACCGACTGGGGCTTAGGTTGGCATCTATGGCTTCTATCACGAGTCGACAAAAACCCAAACTCCTCTCTTTTGTTCTTACAATATTAGTATTTTAATCATAGGCATCCGATATGCTTAAAGGCATACACTAGAACAAAGAGAACCTACAAATATGAAATAACTAAAGATGAAATATAACAAGGTTGAAATAAAACAAATACAAGCACAAAACTAAAAAAAAGGAGAACATAAATATACTAAAGAGATATCTGGTGTGCGATGGTTTTGAAGCAATATATGCCCATATTTTTAGATATGTTATGCTTTAATATGAGCATGGCTTGCTAGAGTCTGAGTTGAGGGTAAATATACATGCCTATATGGGTTGTAGCTGCTATTATGTTAGACACTTATATATCTTCTGTTAGAGGTTATACCTCTTCTATTAGAGATAATATCTCTTCTTCTTTCTGGTTCTGACAATTTCTGATTTAGAGGTAAAGCCTCTTTTGTATGAATATTAATTGTATCTTTTGCTCTGTTACCAATTGCTTGTGTCTTAAAATAATATCAAGTAACTTTTCAGTTATATTGATTTATATTAATTCTATTTCACTCTGCTAAATTGTTTGATCTGTTCAGATTCTAGTAAAATTTGATAAAACTCTAGTAATTATCTTGGTTTATTACAAATTATATTCTGAATGCTTCCCCAATTAAGTAGCCAAGAATTATTAACTTCTTAATTATTTCAAGTATCTAACAATTTATATATGTTTGGTTTATCTAAATATTGTAGCTCATTTGATTAGAATATTTATGCAATTACTATAAGTAATCATTATTATACATAGTTAACCTATACTAAGCTTTATGCTTAGCATGCTAGCTTTTCTTATGTGCAGGTATTAGAACTTAGTAAAAGTGCAAGTTAGAGTCGGGACAACTGCAGTGGGCTAACATAGAAAGTTAGGATTTAAGTTTTATATTTATTTTAGCATCTAAATTGTAATATCTATAAAGGTCTATTGTAAATATAATTTTGTGGATTAAAAATCCACCTAGAGATAGTCAGGGATTTCTGCATATTAACTAACATGTTTTATGGATCGGTTCTGGCACCCATATATCCTTCTAGGGGGTATTAGGGTGTAACAGTAGCATCCCAAAATACTCGTGATGGGTATTAGAGTTTTATACATAAGCTAAGACTTCCTCGAATTGGGAAGAACTAAGCCAGCAAAGAAATATCTAGTCATGTTGGAACCTTAAAGTTTCGATCAAACTTTAGTCAACCCGAACACTATATGAATTGAAACCATAAAATTTTCTTATTTTCAACTTTTGGATACTCATTTGACATCATTTTGATTCCAAATTTGAATCCCGAGCTCCTACTGACATACTCTTTCCAATGATCAAATAAAATATTTTTTAAATCTAAAAGATACTATTCACCCCGATGTCACTATTCACCATCGAAAAATATTATTCCCAACTAACCCGGTATTTGGGCCATTAGACCATCTATCTCTCCAACCGTTTAGAGACCTTCCATTTTTCACTTGCTAATATGTATCCATTTTGATAATCTCTCTCCCTGCAAGAATATTGCGCTAAGTATAATTCAAGTTGAAACCCAAATCAACATTGAAAAAAGAATAGTAAGGGAAATAACGGGCCTTTATTAATTTAGCTAGCAAGAAATTCGGATTGGTGGTTAAACGCCACCCCTATTTAGCCAATAAAGCTCGATTAAAGCTTGAAAAATCACGAAAACCCATATCACCTTCATACTTCGATTTGTACAAAGTTTGTCAACTACAGAAATAAAATCTCCTTTCATCAAATTTTTGTCCCCACCAATACCGATAAATTAACACCCTCATATCTTGACAAAGACCGTCAGGAAGTAAAAAACATTGCATGACATAAGTTGGAATCACCTGAACCACTGCTTTAATGATCAATAAATCTTTACTAGACCAAAAAAACAATTTCTCCTTCTCCTACAAGTGATGCCATAACCGCTCCTTTACTCTATTGAAAACCAACTGCTTTGATTTACCAACTGAAGTTGGCATTCCCGGATAAAGCTCATGTTTGTCCACCCTTGATACTCCCAAAATACTAGTTAAATAAGAAGCCAGATTTGCATCAATATGAGAACTAAATGACACCTCAGATTTTGAGAGGTTAGTCTTCTTATCAGAAAAGAATTGATACCGCTGCAAAACCAGTAAAAGTGCACCTACTTTCGAAAGTATAGCCTTAAGAAAAAGCAGACTGTCATTAGCAAACAAAAGATGCGAAATCAATGGAGCATTTGGACAAATTCGAATACCATGAAGAGAACCAGCTACAATTGCTTCATTAATTAAACAAGATAATCCTTATGTTCACAACAGAAATAAGTAGGGTGATAAAAGGTCTCTTTGTCGCAGCCCCCGAGAAGGACGAAAATTGCCACAAGCTTCCCCATTGATCAATATAGAATAGGAGACAGAAGTAACAAAACACATTACAGTTGTTATCCATTTTTGAGAAATACCTAGCTTGCTCATTATAGATTTTAAGAAAGCCCATTCAACCCTGTCATAAGCTTTAGTCATATCTAATTTCAAAGACACCTGCCATATAGTTTCCTCTTAAATTAAACCTTGAATATCAATATAGTTTTAAGCAAACTTTACAACCGGACGGTCCGAACCCCTTACCAATAGCTACAATAATAATATGTCAAAATAATCCAAACCACATATTTTTTATTAATCTTTGTTAATAACTAAAGATAAGAAGTTAACACCACCAGGTGTTGCATACATGGAGAGATTTACACATTTCAGATATATTACACTATATATAGAAAGAGAGAGAGAGAGAGCATTACATGTACAGGAAATAAAAGATAATTATAAGCCATCAGGGCTATGCTATTGATAACCATGAAATTGGACATACTTTGTTGACTAGATTATAAATTAGGATACTAATTACCGGATGATCTGCATCCTAATGCATATTAGGCCATAAAAAGTTTTTGCTTTCAACTCCCACTGTCACTCGTTAAGATGGGCAAGCATCCAAGCTGGCAGTAGCACATTGGCCCTTTGTTGGATCGTTGCTGTATCTTCCTCTCCTCTTGCTGGATAGATGCCACTGCATTGCAGACATCTTTATGTTTCCTTAGCAATTATATTCTAAATGCCCATGATTGTAAAGAAACACAAAGATAGCAATTTAACACATATAGAGAGATACCTTGTACTGATTGATTGCACTGGCTGTGGTAGAAGAGCAGATGATGAATCTACAGAATGATTTCGTTTCTCCCATTCGGTCTGTTTATGAGCTTCTTCCTTTTCCTTCTCCTTGATCTGGTTTGTATACATGGCAGAAATTGAGACCACATATATAAATTACATGGTGTATATACACTATACTTATGAAGGAAGAAAATGCATCACCTTCTTTAAAAGCTGATTGTTTTGCTCCTGCAATGTCTTACCCTGTCGAGGAAAGCGAATCAGTGACCTTCTTTATTGTAAATCTTTTAAAATTACAGTATCTATACAATTTTTTTTCATATAAGGTTTTAGGAGATCTATGTCTGTGCGCATGTATGGATAAAGGTACAGCTGCGAGGGCTCACGTTCTTCTGGAGTGCCGCCAGGGATTCATACATTAGTTGGTTCTGTAGAAGAAACAAAGGAGCTTAAAGTGAGTTGCATATTCTATCTTTCGCGCAAATGGCATCATTAAAATCTCCTTCACATTTTTTTTTTACCTTTCTTGACCTAATATGTTTAAGAGCAGAATCAATCTGTTGCTCTAAACTCTGAAGTTCCTTGAGGCTTAAGGAATCAAGATCTTCTCCCATGTAATGCCTGCGAACATAAAAAAGTTATATTTCTTTCGCTGCTTGCTGTGCTATCTGGGAATTTACAGTTGTATTCATGCCTTTGGTTTCTTTGTAGAACTTCCATCCTGGCCTTCAGCTTAGCATGTTCTAGAGTCCAGCTGCCCTGAAATTAAGAGCGTTAGCTTTTGCCATGTCAAACATTTATGCAGGTCAAAGCAAAAGAAAGAAGATATTTTGTCTTAATTCAATTTTCTTATTTATATTAATCGTCCTAAATTCTCCCCATTTGACGTACCTTGTTATAAACAATTATGAATTATTGTTAATTTTATTTGCCACTATGCTTCTAACCAACGTAAGATTTAAGAAAACATGTATAATTCCAATCATATATATTAATTAACTAACTTTTCTTAATCTATGTCAAATTGAAGGAAGGCATATTTGGGAGAGGGAAAGTCATATATTTGTTTTGAAATAAAGCAAAGGCAGTAATTTAGTGTGGTTCTAAATCATGATATTAAACTTAAAAACCCAAATAGCAAGTAGAGGGGGCATACGTTTGTTTCAGGATCAGTCCCATGAAGCTGCCTTTCTGCATATGAGTATCTCTCGTATCTTTCAATAATCCTTTCCATGCTACGATATCAATGTCAAATAAAATTACTCAGCACATGTGAATCAAAATCTTAAAGATTCAGAAATATAATGAAAGTGTTATAAGGAAAATTAAGAAGCAGAAGTCTTGCAAATTCAATTGAATAGTTCTTTTGGTATTCATTTTCTTTAATTTTTCCCAATTGAAAGTTATAAGGAAAATTCAGGAACATTCAATCACAAAGAATTAATTATTTGCAGTCTAAGTTTCATAATTAGTCAACTTAGCAATTGAAATTACATTTAGTTTATGAAATTAATTACTAAGGGAATTTATATCATATTATATTGTGATTATGTTCACTATATAAAACAAAAATAACTAATTAAATATATACTCCCTTATCCCAAAAATTAAAAAAAAAAAGTCCATTTTTTCTTTTTTGTTTGTTCTAAACTATAATTCCTTGTTGAAATCATAGTTAACTTGTTAAATGTTCGATACAATTTTTTTTATTGTGTCTTGTAATGAACAAGTACAAATTATTATTTTTAGTTTACTAATATATTCCTAATTAACATAAGGGCACATTAAAAAAAATGCATTAATCCAATTACATTAATTAAATTTCTTTAACCAAAGAAAAGTAATTTTTTTTCCAGTTTGCATAATGCGCCTGTCTTTTTGCCTTGTCTCTATATAAGATCCACGAAATTTTTATGACCCAAACTAAAGAAAATTGTCAAGTAAGATAAATTGCTTGAAAAATAAGTGGGGTGATAATTAGTATCCATAAATGGTATTCTATTGTTGGTTTGATATATGAAAAGCTAATGGATTGGGTCTAAATATAAATTTTCCCACTAAATATATATCTCTCGTGGTTAACAATCAGTAATAATAACATAAGAAATACATGATAAAATTATATACAAAAAAAAAATTTATATAAAACAAGAGATTGGAGAATGATTTTCTGTATATTCAAATGAAGGGAGAATACAGAATTTATACAAGTATAGAAACCCTAACTAGGAAACTTCCTATTTTGTACAAGAAAATAAAATAAAAGGAAACAGAATATTGTAGCTAATTTACAGCTAATCTTGTAACACTCCCCCTCAAGCTGGAGCATAGATATTAATCATGCCCAGCTTGTTACACAAATAATCAACTCGAGAGCCATTTAAGGCTTTTGTAAACAAATCGCCCAACTGTTATCCTGTCTTCACATATCCTGTTGAGATAACGTTATCTTGAATCTTCTCACGAATAAAGTGACAATCAACTTCAATATGCTTAGTCCGTTCATGATACACTGAATTAGAAGTAATATAAAGAGCAGCTTGATTATCACACCAAAGTTTCACTGGAGACAAGGGATTCATACCAATTTCATCAAGCAAATGATGGATCCACAAAATTTCACATGCAGACTGTGACATAACTCTGTATTCGGATTCTGCACTAGATATGGATACTACAGTTTGCTTCTTACTTCGCCAGGACACTAAATTTCCTCCAACAAAGATACAATAGCCTGTTGTTGATCTCCTATCAATCTTAGAACTTGCCCAATCAGCATCTGTAAAGCACTCAATGTGAGCATACCCATGATTACTGTACAGTATACCTAGTCCAGGAGCCCCTTTTAAATAACATAAGATATGCTCTAGAGCTTCCCAATGTTTAATCGTGGGAGCAGCCATAAATTGACTGACAATGCTTACTACAAATGCAATATCTAGAGGAGTTACAGTGAGATAATTCAATTTTTCAACTAACCTTCGGTATCTTTCTGGATCAACAAAAGGATCACCATCATCTTTTGTAAGTTGTATATTGGGAACCATAGGAGTATTGCATGGCTTAGCTCCTAACTTTCCAATTTTCGCAAGCAAGTCAAGAACATATTTTCTTTGGGATAGAAGAATTCCTTTCTTACTTCTCGTCACTTCCACTCCCAAGAAATATTTCAACCGACCCAAGTCTTTAGTATGAAATCTACCATGCAAGAAAGACTTAAGTGAAAAGATACATGCAAAATCACTCCCTGTAATCACAATATCATTAACATAAACCACAAAAAGAATAATATCATTTTCGGATTGTTTATAAAAAACAGAGTGATCGCACTAACTCTTCTTTAGCCCAAACTCTTGGACAACTTCACTGAATTTACCAAACCAGGCATGAGGCCTCTGTTTTAATCCATACAAAGACTTCTTCAGACGATAAACTTTTCCATACTCCCCCTGAGCAACAAAACCAGGTGGTTGCTCCATATAGACTTCTTCCTGAAGATCGCCATGAAGGAAGGCATTTTTGATGTTAAGTTGATGTAAGGGCCAATGATGAGAAGCTGCCAAAGAAATGAAAAGACGAACAGAACTCAATTTGACAACTGGAGAGAAAGTATCAGAATAATCCACCCCATAAGTCTGTGCATATCCTTTAGCAACAAGTCAAGCTTTCAGCCAAGCCACAGAACCATCTGAATTTACTTTGACTTTAAAGACCCATTTGCAACCCATAGCCTTCTTTCCCTCTGGTAAATGCACCAACTCCCAAGTATGATTTGAATCCAAGGCATTCATCTCCTCAATCATAGCATCATACCATACAGGATGACTCAAAGCGTCTTTGACTGTCTTGAGGATAGATATAGAATATAAAGATGCAATTAAAGAACATGTCAAGAGAGACAGGTGATCATAGGAAACAAAATTAACAATGGAATAAGTGGATTTACAATTACGTGTCCCTTTACGAAGAGCAATGGGAAGATCGGAATCAGTAGGAGCAGGATCAGATGACGAAGGTGCTGGTGCGGGACATGTATCATTAGTGTCTCTTCGTCTAGAGTAGACCTAAACAATCTGTGGCCTTGTTGATGTTGAAGGATCATCACTTGCTAGCTGCTCAGTATAAGAAGATGCAGTAGACACATCATCTGAATCTCGGGAAGATATCACCTTATAAATGAGCCACTCATCTTCCTCCCCCTGACTTAGAAGATTGGATGGAGATGAAAAGAAAGGTTTATCTTTCGAAAATACCACATCAGCGAAAACCAAATGTCGCTTCAAATCAGGAGAGTAACATCTATATCCCTTTTGAAGACGCGAGTATCCCAAGAACACACACTTCAATGCCTTAGGATCAAGTTTGGTAACATAAGGACGAACATCTCGAACATAACAAATACTGCCAAAAATTTGGGGTTCCACTGGAAACAGTATTTTATTTGGAAACAACACATTATTAGGGACATCACCATATAACACCGTAGAGGGCATTCGATTGATCAGAAAACAAGCTGTAGAAATAGCATCGACCCAAAAACACTTAGGAACATTCATTTGAAACAATAAAGCTCTAGCTGTCTCAAGTAAATGTTTGTTCTTTCTTTTAGTAACTCCATTTTGAGAAGGAGTATCAACACAAGAGGACTGGTGAAGGATACCCTGTTGAGACATATACCGCTGAAAAGAATCTGACATATATTCCTTAGCATTATCACTTCGCAAGATATTCACAGAAGCATTAAATTGGGTTTTAACTTCAGCACAAAAGGCAGAAAAATGAGAAAAAACTTCAAAATGATTCTTCATAAAATAAATCCAAGTCACACGGAAAAAATCATCCACAAAAGTAACAAAATATCTGTATCCAGTTTTGGACATAACAAGACAAGGACCCCAAACATCCGAATGAACAAGTTGAAAAGAAAACTTAGCTCATTTATTAATTCTAGGACCAGACGAGCTACGATGATGTTTAGCAAAATGACAAGACTCACAATCCAAATAAGATACATCATAAAACTGTGGACATAACTTCTTTAATATAGGTAGAGAAGGATGCCCTAATCGACAATGTGCTTCAAAAGGAGACACTACACTGGAACAAGCAATAAGTCGTGGTACCCAATAATCCAGAATGTATAGACCACCAGATATATGTCCCTTACCAAAAATCTGCTTCGTCATAAGATCCTGAAAAAGACAATGATAAAAAAAATGAGACACAACAATTGAATTCTTTGGTAAGTTTACTCACAGATATCAAATTAAAAACTAGGTTAGGCAGATTTAGAACAGAAGGTAAAGTAATAGAAGGAGTAGGTTTGACAGTGCCAGATCCCACAATGTTGTATGATGTCTCATCAGCAATAGTAACAGGCAAAGGGGTTTTATGGGATCAAAAATCAGAGAAAGTATCAGGATTAACTGTCATATAATTTGTGGCACCAGAATCAATGACCCAATTGTTGCTAGAGGAGATAAGGCATGTGTTACTTGCTTCAGTAGTAACAGAAGTTGAAGATCCCTTTAACAATTCTCGGTACTTGGCATACTCTTCGACAGATATAGTGACATTATGCTCAGATGATGAACCAGAAGCCACAACATTAGCAACTTGTGACCTCTGATTGCAATTCTGTAATTTCTTGCAATAGCGCTTTGTATGACCTGATTCTTTACAATAATAGCAAACAACATCAGTATTTCGATTATCATTATATCTATCTCCCCCCTTTGACAGATTTCTTTTACCATTATCACCTCCACTTTCTCTGACAACAAAAGCACTGTTGAGCTGACTAGATGAGGTATTATCAGCACGCAATAACCTACTAAATACATCTTCAAGAGTAGGAATTTCAGAGCCAGAAAGAATCTGAAATTTGGCTGTCTCATATTCAGATGGCAAACCAGCTAGAAAACTCATTACTGCCATTTTTTCTCTCTGAGCCTGTTGCTCTCTAATATCCATACTAAAAGGTAGAAGCATGTTCAATTCTTCATAAATTTTCTTAAACTCCATAAAGTAAGTAGTGAGCGATTTTGCTTCCTTCTCAACACGATAAAAGGCTTTACAAACATCATAAATACGAGACTCATTTCTTTTTTCAGAATATAAAAAAGTCAAATAATCCATTAACTCTTTTACACGCTCACAATGAGAAATTAAGCCAAGCACATTTCTTTCAATTGAGTTTCGAATTTGTAAAAGTAACCGAGAATTATCTCTCATCCAAATCTACTTTTCAATTTTATCAGTAGAAGGGTCATCAGTTAAATGATCATCTTTATCTATACTACGAAGATAGATTCTAATTGTTCTACTCCAATCAAAATAATTGCATCCATCTAACTTTTCTTCTGTAATCTTAGATAAAGGAATAATTTCACTAACAGTTTCCCTTACTCCTCCTTTGTTATCAGCCATAATACCCGCACAGAATAAAAACAATCAAAGCAACCAATAAAAAAACTCAGAACACCCAGCCAAAAACACAATCCAAACAGCCAACAAGATTCTTAACAGATTGAATAACACATACAGAGAAGGACAACACCTTATGGGAGACAAAAGTACCAGCAGAAGAGAGAATCAAGCTAAGACAATACCGAAATCTAACCGAAAATCTTCAGGCGACGCCGGAGAAAAAATCGGAAGGATGGAGGTCAAGTCACGCGCCTCCACGCGCCGGCGAATGAGATAAGGGGCATGAGCTTGTGGCGGCGCGTGAGATCCACTCGCCGATCGGAAGAACACCGGATTTTGGGGAATGGCCGAAAATCTCCTTGCGCTCCTTCTGTCGCCGGCAGTGAGACAAAATGGTCACCGAAAAATGGGTACCCAACCCAAACAGTAACCCTAACCTTAACCCAAAAGTTGGAATAAGTTACCCAACCCAAAAGATACCAGAAAATACCCCAAATCAAGTTTAGAAGGCTCTGATACCATGTAAAATAAGAGATTGGAGAATGATTTTCTGTATATTCAAATGAATGGAGAATACAAAATTTATACAAGTGTAGAAACCCTAACTAGGAAACTTCCTATTCTGTACAAGGAAAGAAAATAAAAGGAAACAGAATATTGTAGCTAATTTACAGCTAATCTTGTAACAATTTAAATCACATATAAATATACGTTTTCAACATATTAGTTTAAATGTTCTCTTATTTTTAATTATTAAACTATATTCTCTATCAATTTATTGTGTGTTGCTATCAATATAAACAGGAAAAAGATCTAAAAGTTGGGAAATACCTATTTGAACAGAATCCATGAGAAAGTAATGAATCAAATCAATTACACTTTATCACATATGCAAAATAGTTGTTCTTTTATAAATGTCAAGGTGTGATTAGCTTCATTCATGAACCACGTATAGATAAGTAATTTGTCTATTTATGAATCACAATTGAGCTAAATAAGCACTAGTTAAGATAAAATGTCATTACTTCATTCTGCTATATTAGCATGTTGATTTCACAATCTCTTCCTTTTAGTGGTGTTTTGTTTTATTTCAAGTCTAGTCAGTATTCTAACAATTGAGTTAAATGATCAGTTAAATTAGGGCTCATTTAACCTGATTTTGATTTTTTTTTGAAAATGGAATTGATACAATTGAATTATAAATGGCTTAATAGGGCAAACTTTATGGCTTATTTATTTGCTAAAGTCCCCAGTTTACTAATTTACTAGCATATCTGAGTTTTTGTTGTTATTTAAAAAGAATAATAAAGGAGAGAGGAAAGGGAAGCAAAATAAAAGAGAAAAACTCAACAAATACTAATGTTGCTTTACTTATATTGCTTACTTCAAGAATATTGTATTATGTTGATGGATTGGTTCTAAATAAAAATTTTCCCACTAAATATATATCTCGCATGGTTAACAATCAGCAGTAATAATATAAGAAATATATAATAAAATTTTACAAAAAAAAAAATTAAATTACATTTAAATACACGTTTTCAACATATTAGTTTAAATGTTCTCTTATTTCTAATTATTAAATTATATTCTCTATCAAGTTATTGTGTGTTGCTATCAACATAAATAGATCTAAAAGTTGGAAAATACATATCTGAACAGAATCCATGAGAAAGTAAAGGATCAAGTCAATTACACTTTATCACATATGCAAAATATATAGTTGTTCTTTTATAAATGTCAAGATGTGATTAGCTTCATTCATGGACCCGGTATAGATGAGTAATTTGTCTATTTATGAATCAAAATTGAGCTAAATAAGCACTACTTAAGATAAAATGTCATTACTTCATTCTGCTATATTAGCATGTTGATTTCACAATCTCTTCCTTTTAGTAGTGTTTTGTTTTATTTCAAGTCTAGTCAGTATTCTATCAATTGAGTTAAATGAACTGTTAAACTAGGGCTCATTTAACCTGATTTTGATTTTTTTTTTTAAATAGAATTGATACAATTGAATTATAAATGGCTTAATAGGGAAAACTTTATGGCTTATTTATTTGCTAAAGTTCACTAATTTCCTAGAATATCTTAGTTTTTGTTATTATTTAAATAAAATTAATAAAAGAGAGAGCAAAGGGGAGCAAAATAAAAGAGAAAAACTCAACAAATACTACTGTTGCTTTACTTATATTGCTTATTTCAAGAGTATTGTATTATGTCGATGAGCTAATTACTATTTAAGAATTAAGATAAAGGTTGTTAATTGTTTATATCAAAAGGGTATTATATAAATATAAAATATAGAATAATAATCAAAATGTTCTGTAGACTCAACCAATACACCAAAAACTCACAATTGTCGCTCAAGTGACACATTTTGTACGAGTCAGAAGCAGTACATTTCTATTCGGACTTGCAGCTGAAATTTCATGGATAAAATTAAAATAAGAAAAAAAGAAAGTAACGTACTCGGGTACCCAAAAATCTGCGATTTGTACCATATATAATCCCCTAACAGCCAACAGTATCTAAGCTGATTGGGTATTAACGATTAAGGAACCTATAGTTTTATTCGACAAACATACTTAGTTTCTAAAATTAGGATATTAACTACGGAAAAACCAAACAAAATGATTAAAAAAAAAAAGCGCCTAATCCCAAGGAGATAGCAGTAGTGTTTGGTTAGAAGTGCAGTCTCTTCCTCTCTCCATCTCTCTCTCTCTCTCTCTCGGTCTTTTATTATGATAACCAAAGCATTCCTTTAGACAGAAGTAAACTGTAAAAGTAATAAGATTTTACTACTGTGCTTGGGTTTGCCTAACACGCTTCTCTCCCTCGCTCTCCTTTGAGGGAATATAATGTATGAATACTTGAACAGTGATGAAATAGGAAGATTTGAATTGCACCAAAAGTAAGCCCAATTTGTTCATAAGAGTATAGACTCAAATAGTTCAAAAGACAAAGCTCTGTGTATTACTTTTCTTATTTGTAAAGTTTTATTGTTAGTTTGGAATTAAGTCCTAAATAAAAATCAAACTCACTGTATCTATCTCTAGCATTCCATTTTTGCATGAAATTAACACTTTACAGAGCTTGAAATTCAAATTTGTTATTAATTTAATATTAAGAAACCGCGTTTTATTTTCCAGGGAAATTCAACTAGAGAAAAATTCTGGAAAACATTGCAACTACATTTCACTGTCAAAAGAGAAGAACGAGTTAGTGTTTTCGCAGCCAAACTCAAAATCTCAAAACAAAACAAGAGGAAGCGAAATGATTGAGATATTGCCAAACAGAATTTTATCGATAAATATAATAATTTATAAGAGAAGATCGGCGTACCAGGAATCAGTAGAGTAATCGTAAAGCTTTCCTTTGGTGGAGAAGACGATCAAAGCAACCTCCGCATCGCAAAGAACAGAGATCTCATGCGCTTTCTTCAATAAACCCGTCCTTCTTTTTGAGAAAGTCACTTGCCTGTTGATCTTATTCTCGATCCTCTTGAGCTGAACCCTACCTCTCCCCATATTTTTTCTCTGGAAAATTAGCCAAACACAAAAGACGAAACTAAACAGAGAGAGAGAGAGAGCGAGAGAGAGAAATAAAAGAAGTTAAGAAATGTTTCTCTATTTGTACAGTGAGGAGAGAGAGAGAGTGTGTGTGTGTGTTACATAAGAATAGAGAAAGAAATATGAGAGACTGAGAAAGAGAAACACACACAGAAATGGAGAATTTCGGAAGAAAACAAATGTTGGAAGAAGAGAGAGTGGTTTGATGCGGAAAAATGGCGGTTTTTAAAAAATGAGTGGTTTCGTCAAATACGTTGTCGAATTTTGATTGGATGATTTTATTTTTTCGTCTTCTTTCAGCTTTTTTTTTCTTTTCAATCGTCCGTACATATTTTTAGCGTACTACCGCTAACGCACAAGACACTGAAAAGTCCATTTTATATGTTGTTTTTTCCGGGATGAGATACCGTAACTTAAATGTGGTTACTTAGTATATCAACTGTTCGATCAAAAATGATTTATAATCGGACGTTTTAAATGTATCTACAGCGTATATGCATGTACACTGAATTTACTATTATTTTTTATCATTATTTTTATTTATTTATTTAATAGTTGGACTTGAAATAAAAATAGTAAATTACTAATTTACTACTTGTGGACTCTACCCTACTCAGTGGCCACTTGATTAGCGATTGACGGCGCCAATTTACCCTTTGTGTGTTTGCGAGTTAGCTCGGCATGATAAGTAAAAAAAAAATCTTTTTGAAATTAGTAGCAGTTTCAATTTTTGATGAAATTAATAGTAACATTTTTCAATTGTTTTTTTCGTTAGTTGTTAGATGATTGGGCAATCATGTGTTACACCACCGACAAAATTTAATTTAATAATGTTTGAACTTCAATTATTATATTTCTTAAAGTTATAAAGTCAAAAGAGCTTTGAGAAAATATTACTCTTACCTCTGTCATGAAGAAGTCCCTTTTTTCTTCTTAGCCCATTTTAAATATAGTGAGTTTATTGTGTTTTTTTTGTGCATTGAAGAAGAGAAGTAAGTGTGTGTGGCATGTATATATATGACGAGATATTTTCTTAGGCCGTGAAACGGCTACAGACTGTCCAAATTCAAAAGCCAAAATCCCATCGGCAGAAGCCGAATCCCCACTTGAACTAGAAGCACTGTCGATCGAAATTCCCTCGCCTACTCTATCTCCCTCACTAGAACCCTCAAAAGCGCTCATCGTAAAACAAAATAGAGAAGAAAAAGAAAAACGGTGACCAACCTAATTAAGGCAAAGAATGCCGAGAAAGATAAGGACAGCAACGAATCGCGACAAGAAATGCGTTGAAATCTCTTCAGAAATTTGCCCTAGAACGAAGGAAGGAAAGAAGCAATCACAACAATACATCAAACGCATAAAATGACAACTGAAGGGGGAAAAAGACTTATATACAAAATCAAGACCCCTTCTTGAACGTACACATGGCGAACGATCAGTAATGACGATCTTGTCATTATGACACAGTGCAAAAAACGAAGCACTCCCTGCAATAAGTTACATGACAAAAGAGGAAGTAATTATTACCTGCCTTAAATGCCTCAACCAGAACTGAGGCATCATCCAAGTCGGCTTCACATGACAAATAATAAAAGACAGACATAAATGTCCCTACCCTGGAGGGGAGGATTTATGATAACATAACCTAGCTAGTAGTCCGGCCCACGCCACATACAAGCTAGGTAAATCAATACAAATCGGTTAGATCTCTCCCAACCAAGAGTTTGGTCAATCCAAGCCCCAAAAGAATTTGACCTCATTCAATGAGTTTTAACAAAGCCCTTTACCTTAACCAGAAAGAACCGACAATGGATAAAAGGGGAAAATCAGGTGAGGAGGGGGATCTTTTTCTTTTTTCATCACTTAAAACCTTTACCTTAACCATAGTTCACTGACTTAACCATTGGAGGCCCCCTTATTGGAAACTCCTCTGGTTCTCTATTGTTTTGCAGGTGTTTTGGATTATCAGACCTGAGACTTTCAACTTGTCATCAAATATGATTGATGTTTGCTTATATTGAGATAATGACATGAGAATTAGTTAATAATATAGTTAAGCAAGACAACAGTTGTGACATTTCGATACTCGAGTCCATATTCAAGTATAGGGTGTTATACAATCAGCCTTAGTAGAAGAAATTACTCTAATAAGAGCAATAAAGGCTCTAGTACGATTTTACCTTTTAGAGCCATCCATGTGAATACATCTACTTTAGGATGGCAAAGATTTTTCCATAGGAAGCCAACTGGTAAGGGCCTAATTGCTTGCAAGTGAGAATGGTTTCGGGAATTTGTACAAGTAAATTAAACTAAAAAACAACACCATTGGCTTCAAATTTCCAAATCTTTTTTATCATTATAATGAATGGAAAAAAGTGTAAAAGTTTAAAAGACTTAGGAGTTCAAATTCTAAAGAGCTTTCCTAGGTCCAAGGATCCATTTTCCATTTTTTTATGCCAAATCCACATAAAATTCTACCAAACTCCACAATCATGGACCAAAGCATCTAGATTAGATGATAAAATGAAAATTCTATCCAAACCATTATTTTAAAGGCTCGTCTAAGATCCATGTCAAGCCAAAACCTATAAAAATTCCTTTCTTTCTCACTACAAAATTGATGCCTTTATCAAAATGATGCAATTTTGAGGTTTTGATGTTATATTTATGAAGAAAAGAGGCATTTGAATTTGAAAATTTGATGAGAGAATTGTAAAAAGAAATAACATACTTTTGTTTAAAAAGGGACTGCCATAAAGATAAAAAAAATTTAGCTCCAACCTCTAAATCTGTTTGAACAACATACTTCAATTTTTTCAAATAAGATATCCCTCTCCAATTCCATCAAATTTCTAAAGTAAAAGGATCTCATCCCTTTTTGTTAACAAAGCCCTTTCTTTTCACAAATGCCATTATAGAAAAAAAATTACATTATAGAGTTTCAGGATTTTAAAACTCATTTTGGCATGCGATTTGAACATAGAGAGAAAATAAATTGGCAATAATAAGAGAGTGATTCAATTAAAGTAAATGTACCCACAGCGGATAAGAGGTTTCCTTTCCATGTAGCTAGCTTATTTAGAAGTTTTTCAATGTTCGGAGTTCATATCTTTTTTCTCTTGGGATTGTCTCTTAATGGCAACCTCAAATAGCTAGGTACAAGGAAGTTTTTGAGTGCAACACGTAATAGATTCGGCACAGAACCTAAGCTAGTTTTCATCCATATGTACGCCAATGAGTTAACTTTTGTGGAAATTAAAATGCATACCTAAAATTAGATAGAAGAGCCAAATAATATTTTCATATTTCTGAGAAATTCCATATTTGATTCTAAAAACATATGAGTTCCTTTGCATACTAGAGGCGAGAAACTATAGGTTAATTTTTACCATTAATTGAAGCATTTAGTCCTTTAAAAAGACATTTCCTCTCTTCAATAAACTAGAAAACTCTCCCATAACAATAATAAATAAAAAAGGTGAGAGCGAATCACCTTAGCAAAGGCCTCGAGACATAGAGATTTGTTTTAAAGGGTAGCCATTTATGAGAAAAAATATTTGGCTGTAGTGACATATTCTTGAATCGAGCCTCTCCATTTAAGCCTAAACTCCATCTAAAATAAAATTGAATCCATATAATTCCAAGAGATCGAGTCCAATGCCTTTTGCAAATCCAATTTGAAGATCAAACCATTTTGATTTAACGAATTATAACTTAAAAATATACAAATTATTATTTATTTTCATTTAAAGTAAAAATTATCGAAAAATAAAATTTTCAATATCAAAGTGATAGGTCACCATAACACATCAATAGAAGTTTTCTATAAGCAAATAAGTCCAGATGCCACATAAGCATTAAAATTTAAATTTTACCACATCAATAGTAATGTGAAAAATTAGGGTTGTGCAAAACCTAAATCGACCTGAATAACCCAAACAACTAGATTCGAAATATGCATTTGGATAGAGTTGTTAGGGTTGTTTGGCTTGGGTATGGTTAAAAAAATAAGACAATTTTGAATTCAAATCGAGCCAGTTAAAACCTTGCCAAACCTAAACCCAACCAATAGTGCTAATAACATATGATATTCAATATTTTTTGGGGGCCATTCTTTCATTCTCTCTCTTTAAAAAATAATCCTTAAAAAACTATTCGATAACCAAGCTCCATAGTTGGGCTCCCTCGAGTAACCTGGTCACTTGGTTATTTAGTTAACCTAGGAGCTGAGCTCATACCTAAACATAAATGCCAATCATTTTTGGAGTTATATTAGAATATGGACATTCAGTTACCTAAAGAAGATAAAAGTCTAATTTAGATATTCCAGCTCAATCCCTTAGTCAACGAAGATATATTTCTTGGTAGGATTCCTATTTACGATAGGAATCAACCTTAACATGAAAATTAAATCCTGCCAGAGGTAGGAATCGTATCTCTATAAATAGACATAATGTCCTAGGTATTTCTCTCTTTTAATCAATTTTACCATAAATTATTCTATTAAAAGCGTTATTGTGACTTGATCGTCGGAGCTTCCCCTCATCAAAAATCTCATTAGATTTTTTTATTTTTAGGTACTCAAGTGACAAAGAAGAAAGTTTCATTGAAGTCAAATTCAAAAATAGATCAAAAATTCCAACTATTATCATTGTTGTTATGAGTGTGGAATTCATCCTCCAATACCATGAATCTTTAAGATCAAGACACACCAGATGTTTAAGCTAGAAATAATCGAAACAGTACCCCATCGCCTCCACACTTACTTATTTTTTCCCCTTTGGAACCTACTCTGCCAAGTACCTCTACCAACTTCCCCATTACCAACCTACCTCCAATGACCCCCGCAACCCCCCTACCTGGTTTTACCCTATCGATGGCTCAAGTTCTCTTAGCAATATTTTCAAACTTAGCAGTTCAAGCATTATCTCTCCCATCACCTCAAATAACCACCCCAAAAAATGGCAATCTAAACATTGACACTCAAAATACAACACCTCCCTTACCTACACCAACCTCTATAATTACTATGATCATGGATAAGTTTGAAAAGCTTTTTAAAAAGAGACTATTGAAACACCAGAATAGAAATTCCATATGGTATTAAGGGAGCTTCTACTTTTATTGTCTAAAGCAATATTGCCTGCACCTTTTTTGCACATTTGATTACCTAACTTATTGAGGTATAATGAAAGCATAGATTCCTGAGCTCATTTAGGCCAGTTTCACCATACCATATTAATTCACACAATATAAGATGCAGCATACTGTAAAGTTTTCCCCCAAAATTTAATTTACTTTGTCCAAATCTGGTTCAGAAATCTACCAGAACATTCAATAGATAATTTCTAGTAGTTTAGTGATATGTTTATAGTTGCTTTTCAGCCTAACAAGGTTTCAGCTAATCTACATTAGGTTATTCAGGAGAAAAATAAGCCTTTACGTAGCTATGCAAAGAGATTCAGTATCATAGCAATGGATATCCAAAATCTGAACTTAGAGGTCACCATCAATATGCTTGATAAAAATATAAGGTGCTAGGACTTTAATGATTCGCAAAGTAAAAAGTCATTCTGTGACTTCATCGAGCTAATGACTTGAGCTCATAAATACATCCAAATGGATGAAACTTGATGTTTGAGGTATAACACCCAAGCAAAGGAAGATATAGAGCATTCCAGAAGGTTAGATCGAGATAGAGATAATTTCAAAAGAAGTGATTCCTAAGCCATGAGGGGATCGAACAGAGTATATATTATCATAAGGCCATACTTGAACAACCAAAGTGAGGAACAATTCACCGAACTAAATGCTTCCCCCACGTAAATTCTATCTTGGATGAAAAAAACAATCAAGTTGCTTTGTCAAAGCCTTTGAGGGAAGATCGAAGCAGGGATTAGAGTCTCTACTATACTTTACATATGGATAAAGGGTATGAAACTAATAATTGTAGATAACTAAAAAAGGAAATAGAGTACCAGATCAAGAAGGATAAACTGAAGCAATTTGTTAAAAGAGGTAAGAGTAAGGGCAAGTGCTCACCACCTCGGCAATCAGATGGGGGTGAAGATAGTGGTAGTAAGAAAGCCCCGACAAGAGTCATCTATATAATTACAAGAGAAAAACACTATGATGTGTTTGATGATTTCAAAAAGTACAAAGCTAAGAAAGTTTTCTCCATAGGGATTAGCTTGTTTATTGCAAAAGGCATCATTCAACTTTCATCTTAGGATGGAAAATATGTTAGGAAACCTCATAATGATGTACTAGTAGTTAAAGCAATTATTAGAGATTACTTAGTTCAAAGAATCTTAATTGATACTTGTAATGCAATTAACCTGATCACTTTGCAAGTATACAAAGTTCTAAGAATGTCTAATCCATTGAAAAAAGTGATTGTACCATTGATCAATATTTCAAAGTAGCCCATTAAGGTTGAGGGTTTGATTATCCTACCTATACAATTCAGAGATGATTTTATAGTCGGAACTTGTATGAATTATTTTATAGTGGTAGACATGCCGTTATCTTACAATGCAATCTTTAGATGGCCTTTTTTAACCTCAGTGGATGCCTATATTTTAATGCAAAAGTTGATACGTAAGATTCCTGCCCCACGAGGAATGGCGATACTCTGAGGAAATCAAACTATAGCTCGAGAGATGAATATTATGATTTTGAAGAAAGTAAATCAAACATTATAAGTAGACACAATTGACATCCTAACTAATTCAACTTAGAGAGTAGAGCCTTAGATTTGTTGTATGAAGTGGAGCTCTTACCAAGAAAAGTGGTAAAGATAGCCTCTGAAAAACTAGTTCAGATATGAAATCACTATTAACAATGTTTTCCTCTTATTCAAATGTGTTCGTCTAGCACCCTTAAAATATTATAGGTTTTCCCCTGAAGTTATATCTCACTCATTAAATATACAATCGAGTTGTAAACCTGTCAAGCAAAAGAAGTGCAATCATGCACTCAAGCTACAATTGGCAATAAATAAGGAAACATATACTTTGTTCAAAAATGGGTTCATTAGAGAAATCTTCTATTCGGACCGGTTATACAATGTAGTGTTGGTAAAGAATTTTAATGAAATGTGGAAATGTGCATCAATTTTAATAACCTAAATAAACCTTATCCCAATGATAGCTATCCATTGTCAAACATTGACTTATTAGTTGATTCCATGAATGAATTCAAAGAATATACCTTTCCTTATACCTCAATGGACTATCATCAAATCCCTATAAGTTCAATAGATGAAGAGAAAATAACATTCATCACTCATCGAGTAACTTACTATTATAGGATAATGCCTTTTGGCCTTAAGAATGCAGGTGCAACCTACCAGAGGCTAATGAATAAGATGTTCACCAGTCAGATAGGTCGAAAAATGGAGGTTTATGTTGATGATATGATCATCAAAAGTAAGACTTCATTAGACTTGCCCAAAGAACATAAAAAAATATTTTTAACCCTAAGGAAGTTCGATCTCAAACTCAACCCTGAGAAATACACATTTGGAGTTCGATCTAGCAAATGTCTTAGGTTTGTGATGTACAAGAGGGAAATAAAGTCTAACATAACCAAGATTGAAGCCATATTGAAAATGGAGCCACCAAACTCGATAAGCGAGTGTAAAAGTTGAATGGAAAAATAACTGCTCTTAGAAGGTTCATCTATTGCTTGGTTAAGCACTGCCTTCCATTCTACAAAGCTCTAAAAAACTTGAAGAATTTTGAATGGAACCCAAAGTGCCAATTTCCTTTTGAAGGACTTAAGTAATTCCTCAACTCCCTCCCTCTGCTTAGTCAACCACAGTTATGCGAGATGTTGTTCATGTACTTGGTAGTTTCAAAAGGAGCCATTGGCTTAATTTTGATTAGAAAGAAAACACTCAATAGTTTTTGATCTACTACACAAGCAAGGTTTTTAGTCGTGCTGAACTATGATACCTAATTCTAGAATAGCTAGCCTCAGCCCTCGTTATAGGGGTGTGCAAAAATCGAACTGACCCAATCAATCTCATTCACCTTACCCAAACTGACACATTCAGGTGGCGTTAATCAGGTTAATAGGGTTAGTTTGATTATGAGAATTTGGAAAATTTCAAAGCCTCTCTAAAATCAACTCAACCGAACAACCTGAATAACTTAATATATAAACAAAAAAATCATAATTTCTCTACACATATTAATTAATATATAATATATATTAATATAATTTTGAGCTTGTTAATTTTTTGTATTTTTAAAATATTTTTATGGTGTTTAATATTGTTTATTTGTATTAATTTAGGATTTTAATTTAATTTTGATTTAAATATGTAAATTAAAAATAAAATCGAGTAAATCGGGTGGGTCAGTTTGGGGCTCGAAAAATATCAGGTTAATCGGGTAAGGGTCTTGGCCTTTATAACTTGAAAAGCTTTCCTCTTCTTATCCAGAAGAGCCTTGGCCTTAGCAAACTTTTGAGCTGCCTCCTTCACTGCTTTTTAAGCTTCAATTGCTTTGTAAAGGGATTTCGACACCTTTTCACCTTGGCTTTGGCCTCGATGGCTCTCTTCTCTATATTACTTCCTTTCTTTTCAACCTCTTTCATCTTTCCTCCAGCTCAGTAGTAGCCTTTTTTTTCCTCCTTAAATAGGCTTACCAGCCTGTTCAACTTGCCAATCACAACCCCTCTAAAAATAAACCATTGAAAGAGCATATGTTAAATTCACAACTCTAATTAGAAGACATAAGAGAATCATTTCAAAAAACTTACCTCTACTTGGTGTCATTAGATGACTCCAGATAGATGGTTGATATGAAGGTTCATTAAAGGATTCATCTTGCTCGGCATGTAAGTTACTAACTGGTAAAAACTATTGAACTCTAGGTTGGTGGAGCAGAAAATTCACCCTTGTTGCTGCCATAACCCTCTGACCTCATTAGTCAGAGAGTTGAGCTTCTCTTCCTAGTTTGGACGAGGAGAAGAGGTGGATTCCTCCTTAATGGAGTGAAAAGCAAAAGGATCGGGTGTGAGTGTTGGTGACCTATTAGGATTGGAAGGCGAAGCAGTTTTAGAAATAATAATGGAATTGGCTAGTGGGCTCAAGGTAGGAAGGCTCAAAATGTGACTCTTATAAGGAACAGTGGCAAGCTAGGCCTAGCTAGCCCTAGTTTGAGCTTGGCTTGTTCTTATTTTGGCTTTCTTTTATCGTATCATCTCGGCCAAACTAATTTTTTTCGTCCTCTTTATGGCTGTAAAATAAATGCATGATGATAATATATTAGACTCGATCTCAACAAGTACAAATATCTATTACCTCTCTTCTTGGGGTAAAAGGATCGAGCTAGTCTCTAATATCCCTTTTATCTTTTTGAGATTCTTCCACTGAGCTAAGATTACATCTTCTTTCATAGTCAACACCAGGACATCGCCATTCCTATTGACAAACCTTCCCTATAAAGTTCGAAAGGGATAGTCCTGTTTGCTTTCTAGAATGAAGAAAAGGTTCTTCTAGTTTTTCGATCATCCAGTTTCTCAGTGAAGACATCATACCCAGCTTGGGCCTAGATATAATGATGGTATTTCATGGCTATTCGTAAGCCGACCACATGTGTTGCCTTGAACAACCTATATAATGTCCGCTCTTAATACCTTTTTATTTACTTATTATACTGTTAAATTTCTTGTACAAAAATACATTTATACATATGACATATAATACACTTAAAGTATAATTACAACTTAGTTTATTACATATATTTCAAATCTTTTACATTATACATTACAAAAAAAATAATGCATTAAAAAAATTAGCCTTCACTCACTATCCATCTAGTGGTCTGCAGATGTTGACTTAAGAAAAACACTTTCCTTTACACCTATGTACCTGCACGAGAAGAAGACCCGTGCTGAGCAATAGCTTAATGGGGAGCAAACAATGCAATTGACTTCCTTTCGAAGTCACACATACAAATAACATGCCAATACATATAATATAATATCATGTCATTCTTATTCAAGTGCATGCAACTACCTACATTGTTATAATTTTTAATTATACACTCAATAACAATTAAATACAGCTTTTTTCAATTACACTTTATTATTCAATAAAAAGTACTAACACTTTCATGAGATACTATAATACTTGAACTATTGGTCACTTATCATTATTCATTACTCAGATCACTTCCATTACCTGAATTTCCATAAATGATGGATACAAGTACAAACATGCGATACTGACAAGTAGTATCGAATAGGCGAGATATAATAGTCTTGGATCAGGTGACACTGATAAACAGTATCGAACAGGCGAGACATGATGGTCTCGAATTAGAAAATACCCTTAGGTATCGAAACACTAGATAGCTATAATCACTATCCCCTTTATAGGCATGCCTATCTATCCACTACTATGCGAAATTCAGGCTTCAACATGTCACTAGTCATTGAAGGATATTACACTTATTACATTAAGAATTATAGATTTTTTACGTTTCGTAAAAGCATACAATAGGATCACTATACAATGTACACTCACTTATACTTCAAATATATTCAAATCACATTTTTAATATGATTATTATGTAATACCAAGCATATCATGTACCATGTTCACTCTCATTCATTACTTGTAAATTTTAAAGCATACTGTTAGAAATATGACATTAATACACTCAATAGCTTATACAATCATTTCACTATATCATGTCATACATATTCATGTTCATTCGTATTCATTAGCTTTATAAATTCTTATACATTAAGGCTTAGTATTTAACTTTACTTCACAAATTCATTATGCTTTACACTCACTTTATATCACTTATTACTCTTGTTTTTATACTTAAAACACTCTAAAAGTATTTAGAAAGGTCTAGGTGTGATTTAGTATCAATTTGGGACCTTAAAATCAAGTTTTAAAAGAGGAGGAAAAGGTTCACAGTCATTAGCTTATACCTGATGACCGTGACATAAGTTGCACTTTGGTTCTAGACCGAGTTGGAACTATCTTATGGTCAGTACCAAAAAAGTGCTGACCGTGACCTATATTACGGGAGGGGGTCATGGTCATTAGGTTTTACCTTCTGACCGTGACATAGATTTCTCTTCGATTTTAGATTGAAACTTAGGCTATTTCAAGTTCATTAGGTTTTTCATGTTGACCGTGAGGTTGATTTTGTCTAAAGATAGATTTTCGGTTTCCACTTGAACACGATTTTAGACCTAGTAAACGATATTTTTAGGAAAACATTCTTCTACAAAGTTATTCATATATGTCTTTAGAGTTCAAAACATTAAAAATCACTTAATTATGAGATCTAAATCTCAAGATATTGATAAAACATTATAGACTAATCCAAAGGACAAAACAGCAAGGGTCTATCAACTTCAAGCTAAATTTTGAACACCTTAAGTACATATTTAGATTTTGGTTTCTTTTAAAACATTGTAGATATATGTATTATCTTTCATTTTCAACTAGAATCATATCAATCAAACATTTATAGAAAGATTTATACACTTTACACTAAAACTGGTTCAAGTGAACCTTGAACATATTTTCACTTTATCTCTTTCTAAGGCACAAATCATCTTTCTCATTCACTATAAATTCATTTCTTCACTCAAACATCAAATATAAATGATCTAAAACACATATATCAACTTAATTTAATTATAAACATATAGAACAATAATATAAACTCTCATTCCTCAAAAGTTAGCCAACTTAATCTTCTTATAGCTTTTCCTTCTCCTTACCTTTACCCTTGCCACTCTTCTCAACCTCTTACTAGGGCTCTGAGAATCAACCAAAAATACAAATACCTTGTATCTCAAATTTGAAGAAAAAAGATAAAAAATAAAGAAGAAAAAATGGCTAAAACCCTTTAGCCAAAGAATGGCCGGCCATTTCTAAGGAAAAAGGAGATTTTTCCTCCTTTCTCTAGATTTTTCTCCCTTATTTCAGAATAAATACATGTCCACTTTTCATTGAGCCACTAGTCAAGCTAAAAAAATTACACTTTGCTCCTTCATTTTACTTTAATTCTCACATTTTGCATAAAATCAATTTAAAATCCTCAATCAATCCCAACTACTTTTCTAACAATGCACATTTACCCCTCAATTTGCAAATTTACCAAATTATCCTTCATATTTATATTAATTTCGATTAAGTCCCTATCACATTTACAAATATTTACCAATGTATCCCATTAGGACATTACAACCTGATAGTGAGATTTATACCATGCTTGACTATCTAGATTTACCAATGTCCTAATGTATCCCATTAGGAAATTACAACCTGATAGTGAGATTTATACCATGCTTGACTATCTAGATTTGTAGGGCTAAGATAGTTCGCCAAGCATTTGGGTAAAGCTGCTTTACTCTGATGTTGTAGTAATTCAGGATAGCTACTTCAAACTGGGTCAGTGAAATGTTCACTTCGGCCTCAATGTCAGCCTTATCCTTGGAGCTCGAAAATCCTACTAGTTAGATAACTTTAGCCTTTCCTTTAAGTCGAAGAGGTCGAAAGTCTTAATAGTAGAGCTGATGCTTCCCACCCTTGGGAGAGGATGTGGTTCCCTCCTTTTTGACTTGGCTTGAACTGTCCTCAAAGGTATACTACTGATAAAGGTGCTCGGAGTATTATTATCTAACAAACCCTTGTTAATCCTAACTTTATCACTCGAGCTCTCGGATTCACTCATTTTTAGGGTAAATAAAAACATGAATGAAAGTATAAATGCACAGAAAAAGATTTGAATTACAAAACTGCAGAAGATTGAAAGATAAAGTTGAGAAAGGAAAGAAAATGAATACGAGAGCACAATGAACACAAAAAATGGATGAAGCACAACGAGACAAGAAAAAGAGCAAAATGAGCAAAAGGTGGAAATAAAGAGTTAAAGAAGGTTTTTATAGCAAAGGTGAGCCACATGATGGTTGGCATTTGGATGACCAAGATGGACTATGGTTGACAAACTATCTAAATTAATTGCTTTATATGGGAATTAAGGTGACACTAGGAACAGCTATCAATAGTGAGAAAATTGAAGAGATGCCTCATTTTAAGTGCATACTAGATATGTCACCATTGCAGCAACTTTAGTGCTTCTCAACATAAATGTTCGATACTTTAGGAGGGATTTATGATAACCAGGCTCCCTCAAGTAGCCCGATCACTTCATTATTTAGTTCACCTAGGATCCAAGCTCATACCTAGGCATAAATGCCAATAATTTTCAAAGTTATATTAGGATAGGTACATTCAATTACCTAAAGAAGATAAAAGTCCAATTTAAAGGTTCCAGTTCAGTCCCCTAGTCAACGAGGATATTTTCTTTGGTAGGATTCCTATTTATGATAGGAACTTGTCTTAGTAAGAAAACTGAATCCTGCCAAAAATAGAAATCATATCTCTATAAATAGGCATAATATCCCAGGTATTTCTCTCTTTTAGTCAATTTTACCATAAATCATTCATTTAAAAGTGTTTTTCTGATTTTACCATCGAAATTTTCATTCATCGAAAATCTCATCGAATTTATTTATTTTTAGGTACTCAGGTGATCAACAAATAAGTTTCAATGGAGTCAATTTCAGAAATAGTTCGAAAATTTGAACAGTTATCACTATTCACTCTCTATTTTACACCTGATGCTTGCCCTGCCACCTTTCATCTACTGTTTAGCTTCCATCATTTGCTTACATCACCAATTCTTCTTACCGGTCAGTAATTTATTTATTCTTCTTTTTAGTTTGGATTTTGAAATTACCACTAAATTTTAATTTTGAAATTACTTGTTGATTCTTTAGCTTTTGTTTTAAAAAGGGCATGTTTATGTTTATTTGTCTCTGATTTTGGATTAAGTACATGTTTATTTTTCCATGCATTTTTTTAGATTTTGTTTACTCTCATTGTTTCTTCTTATTGTCACCACTCACCACATAAGCCAGGATCACAATTTCTTCTCACTATTATTTTCTCTAATTTTCTGAGTTTATTATCTTTTGAACATCTAATTTAATTTTTAAGGTAGGATCTTGGTTTGTGATAAAGCATAAAAATCTTTATTTGAGAAAGAGAATAGGCAACTAAGGCATCTGATCGGGTGGTTTGATCCTACAAGAAGGAGTGTCTGGTCGGACCAGGCATTAGCTCTCCGAAGCTTAAGTTAGTAGCTTTCTAGAGAGATAATATTTAAAGGGAGAATTTCAAATATTCAATACCTGAAGTCATAGTGATTTTGGCTATTTATAGGAGATGGAGGGCGGAGTACTTGAGTACTTGGGGTATAATAATTGGCAATTGGAGCAATTGAGAGGCGATGTGATAGGGAGCAGGTGGAAGGTATGCGCGCTGACTTATGTTAGTAGACTGATAGGACGTTCAACCCTATCAGTCCTATCGGACTTTGTGCCTTCTTGTTCTGTCTTCGAGCTCATTCTCTATCCTTTATGCTAATGGGCTTTAGGCCCTGTCACGAGTTATTAAGCCGATTGAATAGGCCTTAGGAAATGTTTTTTCCATGGTTGTCACTTATCCCCCCCTCCAAATGGTCAGATCGGGTGAATCCAGTTTTTTGGTAGGATTTTTTGAATCTTCAAGAGGCACTCATCCGAAGAGTCGTGTCCGTTCAGTTTAAACAATTGTTTTAGCATTTAATATCTGTGTGCGTGCCGAATATGGAATTTTATTCTTCGTAACATAATAACAGCCTGAAGACACATGGCGGCCATCCCTTTAAGAGATATTTAAAGTATTCCAGAAGTTTTTTACCTGCAAATAGGTAAGTTTAATACAATTTTCCTTCACTTTTCATCATTCTTTAGCGAAATTCTGTCGAATTTTATTCACAAACCTTTGCTCTTTTGATTTGCAAAGATTTCTGCAAGATTTTCCTAGCAAGTAAGTAATTTTTCTTCAATTTTTCAATTGGTCATCATTCTTCTGCATTTATATTTCCTTTCTTCAAAATTTCAACTCAAACATCCCAGTAATTTTAGCCTTGTTAAAAATATCCTCCATTGAGAATGGCTTCCAGTAGTAACGAGTCAATAGATAGGAGTTTTATCGATGAATACAAGACTCACGAGCCTCTCGCTTATCCTTTAAGACTATCAGAGAGAGAGGTGGCCAAGATTTCTGCTCGATTTGGCCTTTCATCGGAGGTATCTATAATGGCTTATTCACCCTCTATGGTTATTTCGGAGGGGCCTTTCAGTCACAATAACAACGAGTGGTTCATCTGTCCCCTCTTAAGTTTGGAAGCAGGGATAAGACTCCCTCTTGGTGCCTTTGAAACTGCAATTCTGAGAGCGTATAGGTTAGCCCCAAATCAGCTAAATTCGGATGACTGGAGATCGATGGCTTGCTTTAGAATATTATGAAAAATTGAAAGGTGGCACCGATGCTAGATCTTTTCACACATTTTTTCTATCTCTCCAGGCAAAAGGACGAATCCGATTGCTATTTCACCAATCGATCAAGGAAGAAACTTTTCACCCTTCCCTCCTTTATGAAAGGGTACAAAGAGAAGTACTTTCTGATAGGAATGGCTAGTGGGTTCGGAGTTTCACTTGTCTGATCAGGAGGACCGACCCAGATGAGAGACCAAGCTAGTGGGTAGGAGATATATAGGAAGGATATAAAAAAATTGATGACGGCTGTGGCGAGAAAAGGGGAGCCTTATGCTTACGATTATCTATTGAGCATGATATACGGGTCTTCTGGCTCTGAGGCTGACACGATCGCAGAACGTGAGCATTAAAATTGAAGCAGAGAAGAAGCGTAAATTGGCAACCATGCATCATATGTGCATTTAATAGCAACTTAGAGGAGAAAGGCATTTATCTTGTTGATTTTTATGTTGTTGCAGCTGCAGATACGATGGCCAGAGGAGATGATATTGCCAAATAGTTGTTCGATCGAGCAATGCAAAAGAGGGCAGCTGAATGGGCTTTCAAGGAGGAAAAGCTGTCAAAAAAGAGAACAATCTTACCAGTTTTGAAAGTTGATTCTTTCAAGGATGTAGAAAGTGCTCCTATACCTCCTGCTACTGCCATTGCTGCAGTCGCTTCAGCCCCAGTTGCCTCAGTTATCCCTACTGCTCATCCCCTTCTAATCATTACGGGACCAACAGCGGCTCCTTCGAGCGCAGAGGGACAACTGAGACAACGTCCACTTAAGCATTTGTTGTTGAACGATGAGTCTGATGATGAAGAGCCACACCTATCTTTACACCTCCAATCATCCACACAGAAGATAGTAGCACCAATAGATGAGGCTATGCAAAAAGAGGCTGAAGAGATAGTGGAGAAAAAGGCTGCTAAAGTAGTGACTGTTGTTGATGCTCGGGTTGCTGGAAGAGGCAAAGAGCCTGTCCAGAGTGAGTCCACCTGTCGAGTTACTGGGAGAATTCTTGAAAGGCGGACATCGTCTCTGGATGATATTTTGAAGAAGCGCTTTGGGGATGACTGGTCCATGACCAAAAGGGGTGTTTCAACCTTCCTCTACCAAGTTCTTACTCAAGAGAGTGACTACAAGGCAATGGGGGAGCTTAACTTGCTTTCCCGAGAGTTTGCCCTATTTCAGCAGCAAAGCTTAGAGGTAACGCTTACATCCTCCTTTCCCCTCCTTTGCTCTTCCTCTATCTCTTATTTTTTTGTTGACCGTCGCTTCCCTATTTTTTCTTAGCTGATAAAAAGAGGCCTGCATATGCATGGCATGGCAACATTCACCAAATTGAAATGGGATGATATCATTCGTCGGATGAGGAAAGTAGAGGCCATGACTAATACAGCTAAAAAGGAGTCCCTTCTCTTGAAGTCAGAGGTGGAGGAGTTAAGGAGGGAAATAACGCGATAGGCTCAACAACTTAAGTCTCGACAGAGCGAGATTGATCATTTAAAGGGAGATATCATACGTCTGGCAATGGATAGCACCTTGTGCAAACGATTTGAGGAGGAGGCAGCTAGGCTGAGGAGTGAATGCTCACATCTTTTTCTGCCGAATATGCTAAAGCCAATGTAGAGTTTGTTAAAGCCAACACGGATAGAGATAAAGTTTTGTCAGAGTGTGACCTTCTCCTAGTAGAGAGGAATTCCCTGGAGATTGCTCTGGCGGAGAAGAAAGTGGCTTGGGGTGAGAGGTTAACAAAAGAATTCGAATCGCAGAAAGAGGAGCTTCTTGATCAACTGGGTGAGGCCCAAGGAAGATTGTTGACCCGTTTGATTTATGCGATCGGGCAGCATTTCCCCAAAGCTGAGCTCGATTGGATGAAGGATCCAGGGAACCTTCCTAATCCTCCTTCTAGTGATGACAAGGGAGAGGCCCCCTAGATTGGAGTGACTGAGGGAACAACAAATAAAGATCCTTTATTGTCCCAAGCAGGCCCTAGTTTACCGACTGAGCCTGAAGTCATTCCTTCTTTGCCAACATAATTCGAAGTCATTGCCCCTCTACCAACAGAGCCTACTGCTGAAGGAGCTGTCAAATCTTCCTAACCTCCTATCGAGACAACGATAGAGCCTACTGTTCATCAGACTATAGAGATTGCTACTGACCCGAACGTCGCCATAGTAGAAATTGTAGATATAGAGACTTAGGCTTTTCATTTCTTTGTAAACTTTTTCTTCTTTTTTGTAAAGTTGTCAACGAAAATTGTAATTTGTATAAATTTTTATATATGAATACAATTCGATTTGCTTTCCAATTGTGACTTTATAATGCAATTTTTTTATTTAAGTAGGATTTATCATAAAATCAACTAAGGAGAATACTTCCTGAATTTGAAGATGCTTTTCAAGCATTGCAGTCCATAACTTTTAGGGTCAACAATCAATTGGTTCGATCGGATTGAAAAGATATAACCAATCGATCTGGTGTGAGTTAAGACTTAGAATTTAGGCGAAAGACGTCAAGCATAGCAAATGACTTTTCAATCCTGCATTCACTTAGGGTATTATCCGATCGGATATTAAAAATTGGTGGACCAAAAGAAGATCAAGCATAGCAAATGACCCTTTTGGTCTTGCATTTACTTGAATTTTTGGAGAATAATTTCATGCATTGAGTCTACATTTTGATTCGTATTTAGACTCACGATGTTTGTAGGAGAAAATACTAACGCAATTTTTGACCTTCGTATTTTGGGTTCAAAATTGCATTGAACCTAGCGAATAAGTTGGTGGAGTCTATACGAAGGCATCTCGTATTTTTGATTCGGGAATGACATTGAATCTAGAGGACAAACTGGTACTGGAGAAAAGCTTTCGCATTTTTGACTCGGGATAAACATCAAGCCTAACGAGGGAGCTGTACCAGTTGAAATTAGACCTGAAGTTAGATGATGTTTTCAGCTTTAGCATTTTAGGCTCGGGATAGACGTCGAGCCTAGCGAATAAGCTTTACTATTTTTGATACTTTGATTGGGATGAAACATCCAATCGGATTCATAAATGTCATCAATAGAAATTTTCATCGGTCAGGATCAAAATCATCATCGGGATTTTCATCGATTGGAATAAAACAGATAACCTGTAAGTAAATATCGAATCTAACAAACAAGAAGATGTAAACATACATTTTTCAAAGATGAAGAAAATTTCTTTATTGAATTCAAATTTTTGATACAAAGTTACACATGGTACGCCTTGAGTACTTCGACATTCCAGCTTCTGGGAATGTTTGACCCTTCTAGGGTTCTGAGCCTATATATACTGGAGCTTAGAACCTTAGAGACTTCATAGAGACCTTCCCAATTTGGCATTAGCTTCCCAACTTCGTATTTTTCGTGCCTATATCTGCCTTTCTGAGCACTAGATCACCCACATTAAAGGCTTTTTCCCTTACTTTCGTGTTGTGGTATCTAGAAATCCTTTGTTTGTAGGCAGTGATTTCGGCATAGGCATCTTCTCTCCTTTCTTCTATCAGGTCCAAATCTTGGCATCTATCCTGGATATTCATCCGATCGAAATAGAATGTAGATCGATAAGATGAGAGGCCGATCTCTACAGGTATCATTGCCTCGGAGCCATGGACAAGAGAGAATGACATTTTATAAGTGCCAGCTCTTAGAGAGGTCCTATAAGACCATGAGATACTTTGTAGCTCTTCAGTGTAGTTGCCTTTTGCCTCTCTCAGTCATTTCTTTAGGCCTTTTAGGAGTGTTCGATTGGACTTCAATCATCCCATTACTTTGTGGATGGGTGACTGAGGTGAACTTAAGGCTGATGTTAAGGTTTTGACAAAAGCTTCTGAAGACCAAGCTATCAAACTGCTTTCCATTATTTGTAATAAAGACATTGGGTAAGCCATACTTGCAAATGATGTTCTTCCATGCAAAGTTTCTGACCCTCTCTGCTGTGATTGTTGCTAGAGGCTCTGCCTCGATTCATTTGGAGAAGTGGTTGATGGCTACAAGAAGAAATTTCATTTGTCTTTTACCTTGGAAAAAAGGTCCTAGGATGTCTAGACACCACTGATCGAACGGCCAAGAAATTTTGATCGACTATTGGTCTGCTATCGTTTGTCTGATTACTCTTCCATGGATCTGGCATTATTGGCATCTTCTTACTCTTCCCTGGTCATCTTTAAAGATACTTGGCCAAAAGTATCCGGTTTGGAGTACTTTTATTGCCATGGCCTACCAGCTTCGTGTGCCCCATAAATGCCTTCATTGATTTCTCTTAGGATGTAGTCTCCTTCCTCCTTCATCATGCATTTGAGCTAGGGGTGATTTAAAGCTTTTTTGTACAAATCACCATTAATAACAGAATAGTTTAGAAATTTACGGGATACCTTTCGGGCTTTCATTTTGTCTTTAGGTAACTACCCTATTTGTAGGTACCGCTTGATGGAGCTCATCCATGTATCTTGTGTTGGCTCAATCTCCATCATCTCTGGTTCATTTAAGGAGGAGGTCGGTTGCTCGAAAACAATGATGTTTTCTTCTATCATCCCTTGCTCGGAGGTGAACATCTTGGTAAGTCAATCAGCAGCTATAATTTGATCTTTCGACACCTTCTATACGATCCATTCTGATCCGAACTCTTCCAGCATCTTGAATATGGCCTTAACCTTTGCCAAGTACTGAATCGTGTTGATTTTTTTTGGCCTCGAAGGTGCCTAACACTTGGCTCGTTATGAGCTAGAAGTTGCTCTTGATGATGATCGACTCTGGTCGGATGGCATGCACCAGTCTCAATCCTTGGAGAAGTGCCTCATACTCTGCCATACTATTTGAAATTTTAAAATCGAGTTTTATTGCGTACCTTATGACAATGCCCAAGGAACATATTATTACAATGCTTGCACCTTATTGGGTGTCATTTGCAGCTCCATCCATGATCATTTTTCATTTTACACGTTGGGGCTGATCGCTCATTTCTTCACAGCAAATTCGGCAATAAAATCTGCCAAAGTCTGAACCTTATTGCTTTCCTGGGTTTGTACCTCACATCCCACTACTGGAGCTTGATTGCCCATTGTTGTAACCCTAGCAAGTGTATTAGATCGACAAGTAATAAAGTGGGGTATAGTTAGGACCCTCAATATCGAACCCAAGGGAACTGTATGTGTGAGAACTGTGAAAATTAATCGTATGCTAAAGAATTCCCAATTTAGTGTGTATGAGTTGTTTAATTTGTATAATGTAAACTTTAAAAACTAAAATATGCAATGAAAGGAAGTTTAATTCTAATAACAATAAATTGAGTATGTGTTTACTTCAGAAAAATCAACAAGTACGAAAATGTATAGAAATTAAAATGTTGCTTAGGTTCACTCATCCACCCCATACCCACTGTGAATTAATTTTATCTTAAGGTATACATGAATAAATTCGGGATAACCCTCTTAACCCAAGCTTCCCATTTCGGAGCCAGCTATTCTAGTTGCTAAACTTCCCATTCCGGAGCCAGCCCAACAACTAGCCTATGCACGGGTCTAATATCCTAAGTTTGGATTGCCTTCCCATTTCGGAGCCAAATAACCCAAATCTCATCCATTTCACTCCACACTCTAGTCCTAAAATCATAATTACTGCACATTTAGAATCCCATTCCGGAGCCATCTAAATAAATATAGCACTCATGAAAGAAAAACTGAGCAAGCTTATTCATAGACTTCAATCCATTAGACTCAACACACATTCAAAGATATATGATGAACATCATTCATCCATGTATGAAAATTAACTGAATAGATTGAAAACCCATGAAATATAAATAAGTATCAGTGAAATAGACTATTCATTCATGTAAAGATCAAAATATGATCAATATTCACATTGTGAGTAGGGGATTCAAAGCTTTCCCAAGCAACAAAGATAACTACTCACTATCCATAATGTAAAAAATGAACAAAGTAAGAGTGAGAACTATAAAACCCATTTGAAGCTGAAGATTTGAAGTTGATGAAGCTCCTTCTCTTCTTCTCCAAACAGCACTTTGATTGTAAGTAATAATCTTCAAACTAGAAACTAAAACTATAACTATCTTTGTGTTCTTGAAGTAAAACTAAGTTAAAAGTGTGATTTTTACAAGTAAAACTCAAAATCTAAGTATGAAAAACCCACAAAATATGAAAAACTGTGTTTTCTACTCTATCTAAATACTCTAAGCATGAAACCCTAGAAAAGACTTGCTTTAAGCAAAAAATTTCGTAGCTTATATAGAGCTATTCAAGAGGCCACGGCTGGGACACTTTTGTCTCAGCCGCAACATAAGGAAAGGGTATGGCTGAGACAGTTTGTCTCAACCGTGGCAAGCTTCTGGATCAAAAGTGTCTTCACAGGCTGCCATGGCCACGGCTGGGACAGTTTGTCTCAACCGCGACCTTAAATGAAACGGCTCGTTTTGAAATTTGTAATGGCCACGGTTGGGATGGCTGGGACAAATTGTCTCAGGCGTGCCTTAGCAAAATTTCCTGCAAAAAAGTGAAATTTTAGACCATTAATCACCTAAAAACTTTAAATTAATCAAAATAACTAAAATAAATATACGAAACAGTAATTTAACCTTAAAACCCTAAAAGCATGCAGGATGAGACACTAAAACGCACAAAATTATCTAGAAAATAAACACTAAAAACAAGATTATCAACTACCCCACACTTAGCTTTTTGCTCACCCTCGAGCAAACGAATCGTCCACAATCTTGAAAATTCAAACTCCACAAAAGAACAAGCAAATTCAGAGAGATTCTAGCAACACTTAGTAGAAGACACTCAGATGAAGAATTCAATTAAAAAGACTCAAACTGATCTATACCATACAATTTCTTGTGTTTGTATGTGAGGCTAAAACAAATTTAATTTCTTTCAAAAACCAAAACTACCAGTAAATTCTAGCAATCAAGCAAATAAAGATTTATACAATTTGGCGTTTGCAAATCAGAACAATCATAAGCCTCTCCTTTAGCACAGGAACCACAAAGGTCATCTCCACTAAAAAACTCAAAACAAAACAGGATCACCAAGACTTACATTAAGGTTGTAATGGGGATAGAGCAAAGGTTCCAGAAAAAATTTTAATAAGGTTAGCAAAACAGAATTAGCCACACTATCCAAAAATACAACACAACTTACTTTCTCAAGAGAATAACCCCTTCAAAAATTCATGCTCTATCATTGTAATAAGGGAAACTAATCTCAGGACATTAGTTGGATTCTTAAAATTGTAGGAAGCAAGATAAATGACACTTCCTATAAATGTTAGGTACCCCACACTTATTTTCTGCAGCAATATAACTGAATTTTTTTTGAGACTTTCATTCACTTACTAAGAAGGGCACCAAAAATGTTAATTGTTTATCAGCCTTGTCCCAAGATATTTAGAATGTTTAAGCTCAATAATCCCTACAAAAAAAAATTCAACTTTCCTTTTCTTCTCAACTGATAATCAAAATTTATCAAACCTAACATGCGAATTTCATTTCCTAACCTAGAGTGGCTAATTCCAAAATGGGACAGACAAAAGCATTTTAGGCTGCATGGTTTAGTATAAGTGTAATCAAGAATAAATAGTACACTTTTAGCATACCAATTAAGCTCAAAGGGGTTAACAATGGTAAAATTTACTAAGGGTAGGTCGAAAGCCATTTTTAAAAATTGGTTACCAAAGAAGGCTGCCTAGGTCACATCCTAATCTTATATGAGTTGAATAATTGTTTTAAAGGTTGATAAGAAAGGTTCTAACTATTCCAGAATTTCTTTACTCGAATGCTTTTACTCACTGGTTTTAATTTCATAAAACTTAGCCTACTGTGCTCATTAAGTTAGAAATTGAATGGTATATAATTAATCAAGATCAATTCAAAAGAAGAACTTCCTTGAACAATACTACTACTCTCTGGCTACTCAAACCTCCTAAATAAGCAGTTCAAATTTTAAGTTCTAATTGATTCAAAACAAGATTAACTGGCAAGCTCAGTCTAATTGCAAGAATAATTAATAACCTAAGAAATTAAACTAAATCGACACTAAAGGAATGCAGAATGTAATGCAACTATCAAACACAAAAGAAAAGAACTAAAACCAAAATCAAACAGTCAAAACATAAAAGAAATTCGATTAGCAACTACAGTCAAAACACAACAACAAAAACTAAAAAGAAACAATAACAGGAAAAACTAAGTCAAAAAGTCTTCATCCTCAAACCCTTACCCCACACTTAAAATTTTTGTTGTCCCCAGCAAAAGGCCAAAAGAGTATAAACAATATGGGAGTGATGAGTGGAGGAAAAATCCCTGAAATCATGGCAAGAAAGGCGGTGGTGGAGGTGGGAACTGGCTGTCAAATCGGGATTGTAGCATCCCAAGAGCTGTAACAATGTCGTCCATCCGCTGCGTAATGGATTGGAACCCGGAGTCCACCTTCTGAGAAATGCTGTCAAGTCGGGTATTAAGAGTAGTGTACTGCTCAGAGGATAAGGCAGATGCTTTAGCTTTAGGTTGCTCCAATTCCGTGGCTCCTTTGTGCACTGCTACTCAATATAAAGCCCGCTCCGAAACTACTAAATGTCCTTGCCCTGGAAAGCGAGGGTCGTCGATCAGTACAGCTATATTTCGCAGCATTTTTCGATCAATGAGCATTGGCTTATCCGCTGCAGCACCCAACCTTGTATGGTTAAGAAAATGGGCCAAAGTGGTTACAAACCCTCCCATTACCAGCTTCGAATCCCATTTTGGGAATGAGCGCAAATCCAAGACCTTCTGGACAATGAAAACATTCCCATTTAACTGAATCCCATTATGCATCGCATACAACATGGTGGCCTCGCTAGCATTAACATTTTTGGGCCCACCAAGATGGCTAAAGAAGGCCAGAGCTAAATACCGATGCATAATTCTCAATGAATGATCCCTCAGGTGATGCGCCTTGGTATTCTTGGGGTTAAAATATGTAGGATCCTCGGGATCACAAATTCCCATCCAAATTTCCTGTTTGTTGGGATGAGTAATGTCCCGAGGAGCATGTTGGTTGAAACCCAAGACTTCAGAAAAGGCATTGAAGGTAATCTGGTATGGACTACCGTCGAGCCAAAAACTCACATGGCTCGGATCATCATAACTATCCTGTCCCATTCTAATATTGACTGTGCTAAAAAAATCACAAACCAAATGATGATATACTTTTTCATTTCGCTCGTAAAAGACTTTCCAGCGTACACCCTCAAACAATATGTCTAATTCATTCTGGAAGCCCAATTCTGCCATAACTTCCATATTGAGGCGAGGGGTGGCTAGATACTCCTACTTGCTAAAGATGGCCCACCATTTTGTAAATTCTGAGGGAACCCATGCTGGAACCTTAACCTTTGAGGATCCTTGAGGGGCAGATGATGAAGCACCAGCATCGGGACGAGATCTTTTGGGTGCCATTTCGCCTGCAACACAATAACACAACAAATAGGCCTCAAAGACAAAACAAAGCACTTGAACAATAAAATAAAACAATAAACTTGTCTAAAACATAAGTAACAAACATAAACAAACACAAGCGGACTACTCACAAGAATACTGGAACCAAAACACAAATTAAAGCATATGCAATTGAACTAGGGGTAACCAAAAACTCAACAAATATGGCCCGTATACAAATAATTGCCTAACTCCTATATTAATCTTCTCTGTTAGTCGTGAAGCATAAAAACATGGTAAAAATTTCTTGAGCATGAGTGTGAGGCAAACAAGGGCAAGCAACCAAGCAACTAAGGCAGAAAAATTCGTCAAGCTTCTCTTAGGCAATTTATCGAATAGGTGGCGGGCGAAGTTGTGTTTGGCAACAAAATACACACAAGAATGCATAAAACTAATCAAGCACATGCTAACATTCATAACCATCCACAATTTCAAAGAAAAGAGTCAAAAATTCGTGACAATTTTAGAGAACAAAGATGTACTTACTTCTCTTTGGCATTTCATCGAACATGTGGTGGACGAATCCATTTTGCAACAAAATAGACACAAAAATGCATAAAAACGAACCAAAAATAACACACAAACAACACAACTAAGAATTATAACGAAAAAAAATCAAGAACATGGGGATGTGCACACCAAATTGCAGAATCAACAAAAGAGAACAAAACAACAAAACTCTAATAAAATGACAAAAAAGTAAACTAAAATTAAAGAGAGAAGAGGAGAGAGATGTACCTGTTACTTGCAGAGAGAGAGAGAGAGAAAGAGAGTGGAAGCAAGAATGGGGAGAGAAAGCCAGATTGGAGAAGAAGAACGCAGAGAAAAGGAGGAGAAAATGAGAAAAAGGGTCAAAATCAGGTTAAAAACGAAAAAAGATCGACAGTTATTCAAAGAGGCACGGCTGGGACAGTTTGTCTCAGCCGTGCCCAACTAAAAATCAAAACTCCCCGTTTTGATAAAATGAAAGGCACGACTGAGATAGTTTGTCTTGGCCGTGCCACCCTACTGGATTCGAAATGATTCAAAATGCATGGCTGGGACTACTTGTCTCAGCCATGTCCACGATGGATTTTTTTATAATAAATTTATTTTAAATAAGTAGATTTTAATTTTTTTTTTGTTTGGCACGGCTGGGACTACTTGTCTCAGCCGTACCTACCTTCTGGAGTCCAACAAAAATATGGCACGGAGAAGGCCACGGCTAGGACTATTTGTCTTAGCCGTGCCCATCTACTAGATCTAAAACACTCAATTCGCCACGGCTGGGACATTTTGTCTCAGCCATGGCACCCTTCTACCTCTCAAAAAATTTTAAAGGGCCACGGCTGGGACTACTTGTCTCGGCCGTGGCCAACTAAAAATTTGCCCTATTAAAACTTTGCCTCTCCTCACAGAAATCAACCTAACAACAACAACTAAAACCAAACTTTTGACAAAATAAACAACATTCAACATGCTAAACTTGTAAGAAATTAAAGAGAAATTGAAAAGAAAAGAAATTGAGTTTAAGGATAAGAAAAAGTTATGGGTTTAACAAGTCGCCAGCTCGACTTTCTTAGCTCTCATGGGTCATCTTTTAAAGTAAGGATCACTGATGCAGCCTCATACTTGGAATCGAGAGATGGCTTCAATCGGTGACCATTTACATTGAACTCTCGCCCATGACCTTCTTCCGGATGTCTGATGGTTACTACTCTATAGCTAGAGACCTTGACAACCTCAAATGGTCTTTTCCACCTTGATTTTAATTTTTCATGAAACAACCTCAGTCTGCTATCATAAAGAAGTACCCTCATTCCTGACACTAATTCCTTCTTGGCGAATTTACGATCATGCTACTTTTTCGTGTTCTCCTTGTACTTCTTCGCATGTTCACAGGCCCAGAATCGAATCTCATCCAACTCGTTTAACTGCAAGGACCTGCATTTTCCTGTATTCTCAAGATTAAGATTCAAAAACTTAGTAGCCTAGTAAGCCTTGTGCTCCAATTCCACTGGTAGATGACAGAACTTTCCAAACACTAACCTAAAAGGTGACATTCCTATTGGTGTTTTAAAGGCTGTCCTATATGCCCACAAAGCTTCATCTAGCTTAAGATACCAATCCTTCCTTGATGCACTGATAGTCTTCTCTAAGATAATTTTTAACTCTCGGTTGGATACTTCAACTTGGCCATTGGCTTGGGTATGGTATGGGGTAGTGATTTTAAGTCTCACTCCAAATTTTTTCAACAAGACCTTGAATTGGTGGTTAATAAAGTGCTTTCCACCATCACTAATGATAGCTCTCGGGGCTCCATAACGGGTGAATATGTTCTTCCTTAAGAATTATAGGACAACATTTGCATCACAAGTCTTAGTAGCTACAACTTCTACCCACTTACTCTTATAATCTACTACCACTAGGATATATTCAAACCCATAAGAAATCGAAAAAGGCCTCATGAAATCAATTCCCCACAAATCAAATATTTCAACCTCAAGCATATTGGTCAATGGCATCTCATCTCTCCTAGTTATATTTCCCACCCTTTAACATCGATCACAAGTTTGAATGAACATTTTAACATCATGAAATAAGGTAGGCCAATAAAATCCAGAAGAGAGAATTTTCGATACCGTTCTGTTAGGTCCATGATGTCCACCGGCTTCTCCACTATGACAGGCTTGCATGATTTCTACTTGCTCTTCCTTAGGAATGCACCTTCTGAGAACTTGATCAGCACAGAGACGAAAAAGGTAAGGATTATCCCAGATGTAATGCTTTGCATCAGCTTTAAGCTTCTTCCTTTGCTGCCATGTGAAGTCCCTTGGCATATAATCTCCTGCGAGAAAATTTGCAACATTAGCGAACCAAGGTAAAGAAACTTCACAAACGAACAATGCACAAATACGTTCATCAGGGAATAAATCCAAAATCACCCCTTTCTCGACATGATCATGCTCCAGTCTCGACAGATGATCTGCCACATGGTTTTCTGCCCCCTTCTTATCTTTAATCTTTAAATCGAACTCTTACAATAGGAGTACCCATCTTGTCAGTCTTGGCTTGGATTCCTTTTTGGCAAAGAGATGCCTTAGTGCTGCATGATCAGACCACACCATAATTTTTGCTCCAAGTAGATATGGTCGAAATTTCTCAAATGCAAATACAATGGCAAGAAGCTCTTTTTGAGTTGTGATATAATTGACTTGAGCTCCTGTCAGAGTGTGGCTCACATAATAAACAGCACAAAAGACTTTCTCTTGCCTTTGTCCGAGCACTGCTCCCACTACAAAATCACTCGTATAACACATTAGCTCAAAAGGAAAATTCTAATTCGGAGATATGATCACCGTAGCTGAAATAAGCCTTTGCTTCAACAATTCAAAAGCCAATAAACATGCATCATTAAATTCAAAAGGAGCATCTTTCATTAACAAATTCGACAAAGGTTTCGTAATTTTTGAAAAATCTTTAATAAACCTTCGATAAAAACCTGCATGCCCTAAGAAACTCCTAACTCCCTTGACATTGGTCGGTGGTGGAAGCTTCTCTATAACCTCTATCTTTGCTTTGTCCACCTCAATCCCCTTCTTAGAAATCTTGTGTCCCAAAACTATGCCTTCCCTTACCATAAAATGGCATTTTTCCCAATTTAGCACTAAGTTGGTCTTCTTACACCTACCTAATACTAAATCGAGATGCTTTAAGCAACTCTCAAAGTCTAGCCCATAAATGGTAAAGTCATCCATGAATACCTCCATAAATTTTTCTATAAAATCATGAAAAATTACCATCATGCACCGCTGAAACGTAGCCGGCGCATTACACAAGCCAAAAGGCATCCTCCTATAGGTGAATGTGCCATAAGGGTAGGTAAAGGTTGTTTTATCCTGATCTTCAGGGGGCTATGGGGATTTGCAAGTATCCCAAATACCCATCTAAGAAATAATAAAACATATTACCAGCTAACCTCTCTAACATCTGATCAATGAATAGCAATAAAAAATGATCTTTTCGGGTGGCATGGTTCAATCTCCTATAATCTATGCACACCCTCCAATCCGTAATTGTCCGAGTTAGAATGAGTTCATCTAATTCATTCTTCACCACTGTCATTCCCCCTTTCTTAGGGATACATTGCAGTGGGTTAACCCATTTACTATCAGAGATAAGATAGATTATACCTGCATCAAGTAGTTTGAGTACCTCTTTCTTTACCACCTCTTGTATAGCCGGATTGAGCCTTCTTTAGGGTTGAGCTACTGGTTTAAAATCTTCCTCTATAGGAATCCGATGAGTGCAATAGCTTGGGTTAATGCCTTTTAAATTCGCTATCTCCCATCCTATAGCCTCCTTATGCTTCTTCAACACCTTAAGCAGTGTCTCCTCTTCAACACCTGTTAACAAAGAAGAGATAATTACTGGTTTTTCTTTGTTTTCCAAAAATACATACTTTAAATGAGGAGGAAGAGGTTTAAGTTTAGATTTCAACTCCTCCTCTTGTAAAGTATTTCTCTCTTGCTTTAGATTCTCCTCTGTGCATCCTTTCTCCATAGCTGCTATTTGTTCTTCTTCTACTCCATCCAACTCTTCATTTTCCAAGGAATGCATTAAGCTTGAATTTACTGAATCATTTAGTAATACTTTTTCTTGCATTTCATCTACACATTTGTCAATTTTGTCCATGAAATAGACTGACTCTTCTAGGTCACTTGATGGATATTTCTGAGACTTGTTCATATCTACTACCAATTCTTCATTGTTGAATCGAATAGTAACCTTTTGCCCATGAACATCAATCAAAGCCTTTGCAATGTTCAAAAATGGTCTTCCCATGATAAGAGGCACCTTCCTATCTTCCTCCATTTCCATGACCACAAAATCCACGGGAAAAATGAATTTTCCTACTTTCACCAGTAAATCCTCAATAACTCCCTTTGGTTTTCTCATCGATCTATCCACTAGTTGAAGTCTCATTTTAGTTTCCTTAAGATCTCCTAAGTTGAGTTTCCTGCACATGGAATAAGGCATCAAGTTAATGCTGGCTCCTAGATCACATAAAGCGTTTCCAACAAAGGTCTCACCAATTTCACAAGGTAGAGTAAAGCTACCTGGATCTTCCAGTTTTTCTGGGATCTTATTCATGATGATTGCACTACAGTTTTTCATGAGTTGTACAGTGCCATACCCTTCTAATTTCTTTTTATTAGAACAAAGTTCCTTTATAAACTTAGCATAATTGGGCATGTGTGCTAGTGCTTCAGCAAAAGGCAAGTTAATGTGTAATTTCTTAAACATCTCTAGAAACCTATCCAATTGCTCATTTTTCTTCTCCTTCCTAGCTACAGTAAAAAATGACAACCTATTGATATCAAGATCCTCTATGTTTGGATTCACAATACTCTTTCCCTTGTCATTCCTTGGAGCATCCACATCTACCTCTACTCTAGAGTTAGAAATACTTACCTTCCGTGTTGGTTCCTCCAAATCAGTTAATGAAGTTGGTGATTTACCTCTTTCTTCCTCTCATGCTGCCTTTTTGCCATTTCTTAAAGTGATTGCTTTGGTTTCCTCCTTAGGATTTCGATCTACATTTGAAGGAAACGTTCCTGGTTGTCTATTCGACATTGAAGTAACAAGTTGACCTAATTGAGTCTCCAAATTTCTCATTGAAGCATTTTGGTTTCGGTTTCATTGCTCTTGAGATTTCCACCTTGAATCTTGACTTGCCATGAATTGTTGTTGGCTATTCATGAAACTAGCAAACATGTCTTCTAAATTTGGCTTCTTTTCTTGAATAGGTAGTCTTGATTGGAATTTTGATAGGTGATAGGGTTGAGGTTGGGAATGATTAGAGCTTTACCCTTGATGGTGGGTTGGTGGATAGGGGGCTTGGTAGTAATTGGTAGCTTGTGGTTGGTGGGGCTAAGCATGACTATGATAAGTATTTGAGTGGTAAGGGGCTTTTGGTTGTGGTTGAGAAGATGAAGCTTGTTGATTCCCATCCTTCCAAGAGAAATTCGGGTGATTTCTCCATCCCGGATTATATGAATTGCTTAGGGATCATTCCTTCTAAAATCGCCCAATGCATTTACATCTCCTACAACTCCTCCTTCTTGGATAACTTGCTCACTTTCACACAGTCCACTCCCTTAATTTACTAACACCACATTTTGAACTTTCAAGCCACTCAACTCTTTTTTTACCAATTCTAGTTGTGCCTTTAGCAGTGCCACTTCATCCACATTATGTAAACCTTATCTCATTGGGACTGATCTAGGGGCAGTCTATTGAGAGTCATTTGCCGCCATCTCATCGAACAACTGAAATGCATCCTCAGGTAGCTTGTTCAAGAAGGATCCTGTTGATGCTGTATCCAATAATGACCTTATTTGAGGTGTAACTCCAGCATAGAAGATGGTCATTAGTTGGTAAATTGCTATCTCATGATGCGGATAACTTCTCAATAATCTCTTAAACCTCTCACAGGCCTCATGAAAAGGCTCTTCATTCATTTGATGGAACCCCATGATGTTATTTCGAATGCTTGCAGTCTTTGTTGGAGAGAAAAATCTCATTAAAAACTTTTCTTGCATTTGATCCCATGACCATATTGACTGTTGTGGTAATAATTGTAGCCACTCTCTTGCTTTGCCAATCAATGTAAATGGAAACAGCTTCAATCTTACTGCATCCGTACTAACACCCGAAATTTGAATAGTGTCACTGACTTCCAAAAATATGTCGATATGCTGAGCTGGATCCTCTATTTCTGAACCAGAGAACTAATTTCTCTGCACCATAGTAATGGTGGCTGGCTTGAGCTCAAATTGTACTCCTCTCGGTAATACAATTGTTCGATGATCTTCATTCCACCTTGGCACAACGTAGTCTTTTATGGTCCTTTGCCTAGGCATTTCTTCTCTTCTTGCCCCTGGCATTTGTTTATGTGCCCTTGGCACTTGTTCATTTTCAGGAGAAAACTCATCAAGAGGAGGATAGTGCTCCATTTCGTTATCTCTAATAGATCTCCTTCTTTGGTGTAGGCTCCTCTCGATTTCAGGATCAAAAGGCAGTAATTGCTCTTGTCTTATTTTGTTCATGCACCAATTTCACCTGAAAAGAATCAAGAAAACAAAATAAGGAAGAGAAAACACATACAAACAATAATCACAGCTTACTAACAACAATAAAGTTCCCCGACAATGGCGCCAAAAACTTGTTGCGACCCTAGCAAGTGTACTAGATCGACAAGTAATAAAGTCGGGTATGGTTAGGAACCTCAATATCGAACCCAAGAGAACTATGTGTTTGAGAACTGTGAAAATTAATTGTATAATAAAGAATTCCTAATTTAGTGTTTATGAGTTGTTTAATTTGTATAATGTAAACTTTAAAAACTAAAATATGCAATGAAAGGAAGTTTAATTCTAATAACAGTAAATTGAGTATGTGTTTACTTCAGAAAAATCAACAAGTATGAAAATGTATAGAAATTAAAACGTTGCTTAGGTTCACTGATCCATCCCATATCCACTGTGAATTAATTTTGTCTTAAGGTATACATGAATAAATTCGGGATAACCCTCTTAACCCAAGCTTCCCATTTCGGAGCCAGTTATTCTAGTTGCTAAACTTTCCATTTCGGAGCCAGCCCAACAACTAGCCTCTGCATGGGTCTAATATCCTAAATTTGGGTTGCCTTCCCATTTCGGAGCCAAACAATCCAAATCTCATACATTTTACTCCACACTCTAGTCCTAAAATCACAATTACTGCACATTTAAAATCCCATTCCAGAGCCGTCTAAATAAATACAACACTCATGAAAGAAAAACTGAGCAAGCTTATTCATAGACTTCAATCCATTAGACTCAACACACATTCAAAGACATATGATGAACATCATTCATCCATGTATGGAAATTAACTGAATAGATTAAAAACCCATGAAATATAAATAAGTATCAGTGAAATAGACTATTCATTCATGTAAAGATCAAAATATGCTCAATATTCACAATGTGAGTAGGGGATTCAAAGCTTCTCCAAGAAACAAAGACAACTACTCACTATCCATAATGTAAAAAATGAACAAAGTAAGAGTGAGAACTATAAAACCCATTTGAAGCTGAAGATTTGAAATTGATGAAGCTTATTCTCTTCTTCTCCAAACAACACTTTGATTGTAAGTAATAATCTTCAAACTAGAAACTAAAACTATAACTATCTTTGTGTTCTTGAAGTAAAACTAAGTTAAAAGTGTGATTTTTACAAGTACAACTCAAAATCTAAGTATGAAAAACCCACAAAATATGAAAAACTGCATTTTCTACTATACCTAAACAATCTAAGCATGAAACCCTAGAAAAGACTCGCTTTAAGCAGAAAATTTTGCAGCTTATATAGAGCTGTTCAAGAGGCCACGGCTGGGACACTTTTGTCTCAGCCGCTACATAAGGAAAGGGCACGGCTGAGACAGTTTGTCTCAGCCGTAGCAAGCTTCTGGATCAAAAGTGTCTTCACAGGCTGCCATGGCCACGGCTGGGACAGTTTGTCTCAGCCGCGACCTTAAATAAAACGGCGCATTTTGAAATTTACAATGGCCACGGTTGGGACACTTTGTCTCAGCCGCGACCTTTAATGAAACGGTATGCTTTGACTCCTGGTTTGGGGACGGCTGGGACTAATTGTCTCAGTCGTGGCCTTTGGTGAAATGGTGAGTTTTTCTATCTGCTTTGGACACGGCTGGGACAAATTGTTTCAGCCGTGCCTTAGCAAAATTTCCTGCAAAAAAGTGAAATTTAAGACCATTAATCACCTAAAAACTTTTAATTAATCAAAATAACTAAAATAAATGTAAGAAACACTAATATAGCCTTAAAACCCTAAAAGCATGTAGGATGAGACAGTAAAACGCACAAAATTATCCAAAAAATAAACACTAAAAACAATATTATCACCCATCCTATCATTTTTTCTTCTAGGTCCGGGGTCCGGAGAATTTTTTTGATCGGCTGACCCCAACGGACCACTATTATGTGCACTTCGAAATATTATTTCAGCTTTCTCATGCACATCATGAGGATAATGATGAGTTGCTCAACCGGACCTTTCTTCAACTCTAAGCCTCTGAGCACTTGGGTCACATAATAAATGAACAGCTGCTGAGTTCGTTCTTTCCTAACTAGGATACTTGTAATAGCTTCACCAGAAGTCGACAAGTGGAAGTACAGGTTTTCACCTGAAAGCGATCTGCTAAGTAGTGGTGGGTTAGTGAGAAAATTTTTTAATTCATCAAAGGCTTGTTGGCAGTCGTCTCCCTAACTAAAAACTTCGTTCTTCCTCAACTTCTTGTAGAAAAGGGTGCACCGCTTGACCGAAGAGGAGATAAATCTTCTGAGGTCTGTTATTTTACTATTCAATTTCTAAACATCTTTCACACTGCTCGAAGGTTGCATCTCCAAAATGGCCTTTATCTTTTTAGGATTGGCTTCAATGCCTCTTTGGGAGACCATGAAAAGCCTAGGAATTTTCCTGAGGGCACCCCAAAAATACATTTCTTAGGATTGAGCTTCATCTGAAATTTATTCAATATGCTAAAGATCTTTGCTAAATCGTCAGGATGTTCTTCAGGGCTTTTGCTTTTGACTATCATATCGTCCATGTAGACTTTCACATTCTGTCCGATCTGATATTTAAAGATTCTGTTCATTAATCGCTAATATGTGGTACCTACATTCTTTAGTCCGAACAGCATGACCTTGTAGCAGAAGGTGTCATCATCTGTAATGAAGCTGGTTTTTTTCTGATCCAAAAACCAGCAGTGGCATCCACCAGTTGGTCTGTGCTATGCACGGGGTAGCTATCCTTCGGACACACTTTGTTAAGATCTGTGAAGTCTACACACATTCGTAACTTCCCTGACTTCTTTTTCACTAGGATGACATTATCGAGCCATTCTGGGTAGGCAACCTCTCGGATTGTACCCACTTTTAATAATCCATCCACCTCCTTAAAAATGATTTTTCTATGATCGGGAGCATGCCTTCGTAACTTCTACCTGATCAGCTGATAGGCTGGATCCATATTAAGTTTATGGGTGATCGTATTAGGGTCAATTTCAAAGATTTCTTCTGCCTTCCAGGCGAAAGATGCCTAGTTGATATGCATAGCAGCCTCCTCAACCTCTGCATTTATGCTGATGCCTATTTGAACACTCTTGCCTTTTGATAGTGTCCTCGCTTTGACCTCTTTCATAGGATCCATTCTCTGCCCCCCGTCTGCTCAAATCGCTCTAACCCTAGCTCCACCATTATGGCCTCTTTCTGGTGCTTGATCAAGGTGACGTAGGCCTCTCTTGATGCCTTCTGGTCACCTTTTAGAATGGCGATGCCTCCTCTAGTTGGGATTTTCATCACCATGTACTGGATGCTGGTGACAACTCCAATTTGAAAGAGTAGAGGCCTGCCAAAAATGGAATTATAGGCAAAAACCATATCAATAACCATAAATATTACCTTGCAGATATGGGCTAGGGCCTCTTGGCCAAGCTCGGTGAAAAGCTCAACAGATCCTACCACCGAAATGGTAGAATTGTCGAGTCCGATCAGTGATGTAGCATTTGGCTTAAGCTCTTCGATCAGCAGTCCCATGGCTCTATAAGCTTGGAGAGTGAGCACATTTACAACACTTTCATTGTCCACCAATATAATCTTTACATTGAATTTATTGATTCGCCCTCTGACGACGAGAGCGTCCTCATAAGGGAACATTTTGTCTCGTGCATCCTCACTAGGTATGGTGACTGGGGATAGCCGCTTAGCTGTTTGGGAGATGTAAACACCTTTCCTCTTTGTTTTTCTGGAGTGGTCCTCTCCATAGGATGACCCACCAATAATCATATTTATGATCTCGGTGTACGATCAATGAGGATCTCCATTCTTTGATTTTCTCCGTTCATCTTCGTCATCAGAGTTGGAATCATCCTTCTTAAGGTACAACTATCTACAGGGACCTGCCACTCTGGTCGTAGCTATAAATTTTTTGAGGTACCCTCTTTGCAAGAGTCGCTCAATTTTTTCTTTCAACTGGTGACACTTGTCGATTGTGTGATCAATGTCTCTGTAAAACTTGCAGTATTTGTTGTGGTTTGGGGAGTTTTTGCTCCTCTTATCCAGCTTCTTGAGCTAATTCACCTTTCGGTGCTTTTTCTTGATCCACATCAACACCTGTGTTGGGTTGGTATTGAGCGAAGTGAAGGTTTGAGTCTGCTGGCCACTACCCCAATCAGACCGAAATTGCTTGGCCTCATTTTTTTCCTAGGTTTCTAGAAGTGGAGGCTCTTTTTAGGCTTCTTGCTATCCGTTTAGATGCAGAAGTTCGGTTAAAGGAGCATCCATCTAGGTGCTAGAGCATATCCATAACGTTGCTCCTTCTTCCCTCGGCTGGATCTCAAGGAGTCGTCCAGTTGAATGTGTTATCTAGCTCTTTCCATCAAATTAAAAAAGCTAACAGGTGACCTGGTCATGATTGACTCAAACAGTGGTCGATCAATAGTGCCTTCGGCCAAGGCAGTGGACGCTTACTTTCCTCACCTCCGACATCATGGCTTGAAACCTGTCGATGTAGTCTCTAAGACTTTCATCGGTTCGTTGGTAAAGATTGCATAGATCACTCACCGACTTCGGCACTCATGTCTGTATAATAAATCATATGACAAACAACTCTTTCAGTTGTCAAAAGGAGGTGATTAATTCCTGGGAAAGCTCGTGGAACCAGTTGAGGGCATCTCCTCCTAAGGTGGTGGGGAAGATCCTACAGGCAATACTTTCATTGTAGGTATAAACCTGCATTTTGGTTAGATATTCTGCAATATGAGTGGCAGGATTAGTTTTACCTGTATACCTATCCATGACCACATCTCTCCACCTGGGAGGTAGCTCAGACTTTGTGATCTCCTTGCAAAATGGGGAGGCTGTATTTCTGCAGGTGTTTCCTTTGAACATGCTTTTTTCGGGCCCCGTCAAGCCAAATTGCTTGAGTTTCTTCTTGAACCACTTGTCTTCCCTGCTCATGGCTGTTGAAGCAAACTCATCTCTCTGTCCCTTTGTGCGGTCGCAATTTGGCGTGCACATAAAGGATAGATCATCCCTAATAGATGAGGTGGAGGATCTACTGGGGATATATGGAGAGTCTCTGCTCGAGGACATTATTCCCTTTATCTTGTCGTACCTGCCTTGGGTTCTGACCTCTGTTCTTCTACCGTCGTTAGCTTGTGGCTCGTTTATGCAGATTTTCCAGTTTCTCCTTCTTTCGAAATCTTCGATCTCAAAGTCCATTTCATGGCCTCTTTCAGAAGTTTTGGACATTTTTCCCTTTTTTAGCTTTTGAACGATGCTTTTAGTGAAGTCACTAAGAATGGCGTGCATGTCCTTGATAGTATCAGGAGTATCTTCTAGCTGCAGTATAACTACATTGTCGAAATCTGGGTGGAGATTACCCTCGGCAGGTGATCTTATAGATCTCTTTCTTCTCCCTGAGGTCCTAGATCTATCCTGACTATTGCAATCATATTCTCCATAAGCTGCGTACTCATTGGATCTTGAACTTGCCATATCCCTTAACGAGAGCACTAAATGATAAAGCGTAAAAAGTCTTTATCCGAGAAAGATAGTAGGCAGTTAAGGCACCCGATCGGGTAGTCTGATCCTGCAAGAAGGAATGCCTGGTCGGACCAGGCATTAGCACTTCGAAGCTTTAGTTAGTAACTTTCTAGAGAGATAATATTTAGAGAAAGAATCTCAAATATTCAATATTTGAAGCTATAATGCTTTTGGCTATTTATAGGAGATGGATAGGAAAAGTACTTGAGTACTAGGGGTATGATAACTTGCAATTTGAACAATTTAAGCAGCGATGTGATAGGGAACAGATGAAAAGTATGAACGCTAACTTGTATCAGTGGACTGATAGGACATACTGCCCTATCAATTCGATCGGATATTGTGCCTTTATGTCCTATTTTTCAGTTCATATTTTGTCCTTTGTGCTAACAAGCTTTGAGTACTGTCAATAATTATTGAACCGATTGAATGAATCTTAAAAAATATTTTTTTTTCATGATTATCAGCCTGCAATAAAATTTATTTATTTTAAGTCATGAGTCTTTGTTTATATATAATTGCAATCTTTTTTAAGCCATTTATAAATATTAATACGTTGGGATTGAGGCTCTTAAATTTGTTTTCAGTACCAGTCATACTATTTTCATCTGTCGTATATTTTGAAATTACTAGTTGATAAATTTGTTTTGTTTTTTTTTTTATTTTAATGCTAAATAATTGCAATCTCTTTTTAAGCCCTGTATATATTTTTTGGTTTTTCTTTTTTTTTTTTTTTTATCGTGATGCTCTTCGGGTTGAATTAAATATTTTAAATCGAATTTCAAAATAATCAAATTAAATAAATCTAAATTTTTTAAATTTATAGGCAGTTGAATCGGGTCGGGTTCGACCCATGCACACCTAATACCCCTGTCGGAAATGATGTGATGTTTGTCTAAGATTTTTGCTTATGTGTTGATACAACGCGTCAAGCTAGCACTGAAATATCTATTTATCAAAAATTTTAACTTTGGATGAAAACAAATAATATTGAAATATTTTTAATTTGCAAATATTTTTTTTGTAGTCGACTGATCATTGGTACAATTAACCTTCTATATTCACCATGTGTCAAATTTATTGATGACAATTTAATTTTTTTTCTCATATTAATGATTTTTTAGATCATCTTATATAAATGTTAGTAATGGTTTTGACTCTTGAAATACAATGAATTGAGGGACATGACAGAAAATCAATAGAAAAAACTCCATAAATCAAACACGATATTTAACTTTTCTTAATTCGAGTAAAACTATTGTTTTAAGGACGGATAGCACACATATAAGGGTGTTCAAAACTCGACCCTATCTGAATAACTCGAATAACTTTATCTAAACAATGAATTCGAATAGTGTTACTAGGATTGTTAGGGTAGAGTTGAGGGTTTAAGAGTTGTTCAGAATCAGATCGGGTTAAATCCTTATTAACCCGAACAACTTGAAAAACAAATATTTCCCATTAAAACGTACCGTTTCATGAAAATGGGTCAAGTTTGAGTCGGGTTGACCTCCCGACCCGAACCTCATTTTTAAAAATTAAAATAAATGAAAAAAATTAAAAATAAATTCAAATTGTTTGGGTGGAGTCCGAAATTTTAAGAATTATTCTGATAGATGTCCGAATTATTTGTAGGTTATGGTAGGATTGAAATATATAGTGTTATTCGAATTTCGAATTATTTGGATCAAATTGACTTGGACCCGCATGATGAACACCCCTACACACATAACTTAATTTTTACAAACAAATAATTTATTATTTTTTTTATAATTTGGTTTATTTTCAAATTCAATAATGACTATTTTGTCTTCATCCATAACACCACCTGGTTTACGTACGTCAAATATTGATGTCCCTTACCTAATTATGCTTCGGTAGAACTTTATGCGACCTAAAAAGTTTTATTTGTTCAATCACCTCTATTGACCAAAAAAAAAAAGAATGGCTTTAATCCCTTTCATGGTATGCAATTTTTTTCAGTAAATAAAAAATCATTACAAATGTTATTTACTTTCGTTAAAAAATGAAATAGCAATAAAAATTAGCAAAAATAAATAAATTTATTGCTATTTGCGATATACAATGAAGCATTGCAACGGTGTAAATGAATTATGTTGCAAATATTAAGAGTAGTTTGTAAAAAAACAAATATTGGATCATTATAGCGAAAATAAAATCTAAAATTGTTGTTAATCTTGAGCTCCACGAATCGTTAAATTTAGCGAGAAAAAAATTTCACTTGGCCCTTCTCGCCTCTCGCCACATTAGCGAGGGCGGCAGTCCTAAGTTTAATGTCAAATTTAATTTTCTTTTCATCTAATTAAAAGAAGAAGAAAATATTTTTTTATTCAACGTGCTAATAGTTAGGCATACCAAATCATGTTATTTATAAAAATGAAATCCTCATTATAGTGGTTTAAAGTACTTCATCTACAAGTTATATTTTAAACTTGAATCCCATCAAATATGAAAAGAAAACACTAATTTTAGGTAAAACATCAAATATGAAAAAAAGAAAAAAGAAAAAAAAGAAGAAGTCAAAATGGCAATCGCTTTCACCACCAAGTAGAATGATAAGATATTTTAAATGTGTGGACATATGCTCCGGGATATTTATGGTTCGATGGTTATTTTCACAATAGTGTTCTATATTCCTTAGTAGCTTATGAGGTGTGATATTCATCCTTTTTTTTTTTTTTTTAAGTGACAGCGAATCAAATTGCAACATGCCACCTCTTTCTCTCTTACTCATCCATCCAGTTAGGAAAAAAAAAATATCTCTCCTATCTCCTTTCTCTTCCTAGATTTTTCAGACTTGACCTAACCCATCTCTTCCAACGATCGGATATCCATAAAAAATCTTATTAAGTTTAATTTTGATGGACAATTAGAAGATAGATATTTCTTCATTTTAAACGATAAAAATCATTTTTTGAGATCTAAAAGTTAAGATTTTGTTGCAAAAAATATTGATTTTTTTGGATATTGTATACAATAATCAGTTTCATATTTTTTAACAATTGAATAGTCATTTGTGGTTAGATCACGCTAATTTTTGGTGAGTAACATCGAAACTCCCTGTTCTTCAAATTGAACAATAAAGATTGCATTTGGATAATAATAATCTTGCCTGATTTGTTTTGGACAGAAATTACAATTTGGTAATTTCTCTCCTTATTCTTTATTATCTTTTTATTTTATAGTTGTCTATATTTGAGCCTTTTGTCATGCCATGTTATCGCTTTAAATTCTTCACAAAAATCAAAATTTTCATGCTTGATTGGGGATGCAATTTTTATGAAGGGCCTAAAAGAGGAGGAGAGATGAGAGGAGAGAGAGGTTTTTTTGTTTGCATTTTTGTATTTTGGCATGCCATCAATGTGGCTGCCACATGTGTATCAATGTGTCACATTTTCATTGGGTGTTCTTAACCCAGTTAGATGTATGGGCATTCTGTCTGGTTGAGAAGAAAATTTGCATTATAAAACTGAATCCACGAGTATAATGGACTAAAAAAATTGAAGAATAAAATCAGAAAAATAGTTCACGCGCAAAATCACATCTTTGTCCACGACTCTCTCTCTTTTTTTTTTAGTCCGGTAAAGTGCAACCACCCTCATGCACATAGAAATATACCATATTATCCATTTATTTAGTGACTGATTTAAATAAAATTATCTTGGTCTTTCCTCAAATACGTTATCCCAACTTTAACTCTAATTTTCTAAAAGTACGTTGATTTTTTTTTTTTTTGTTAAAAACTTTGGAATTCAAAGTTTGACACGAATTTATGCTAGACATATTTATGAAAAGAGAGGAAAAAAACTTCCATTTAAATATTTTTTTATAACTATTAAAAATTTATAGGAGACTTGTCCGCGAATGGTGAAAAAAAAAAAATACTCACTACTAAATATTAAAAGATGCATCACACCTATAATTAGGGGAGAGCAACGGTCAGTTACGAATCAGTAACTGAATCGAAAATCGAAATTTTATTATTTTTATCAATCAAATCGAATCAAAATTTTGGAATAACTGAATTTAAACCCGAATCAAAATTTTTGATCGGTTTGATTCGGTTAACTGAAAAACAAAAATTTAAAACTATTTTAAAAAAATAAAAATATTGTATCTAAAAATTATAAAAAATTATAAATCATAATATACTAAAGTAAAAACATCTAAATTATACAAATAAAATTTCAAATTAAATAAATAATCCTAAAATATATAATAAATAATACAATAAAATCGTTATATAAATTTTTTTATTTAATCGATTTTCAATTTAATTGTCAAAATTTTAAATTATCACCTAAAAATAGATATTAATAATTGATAAATGTACTCATATAATTTACAACTCAAAATAAAATAATTTACATGTATAAAATAATTATACAATGAAAAAATAAAAAAATTATATAATTATATAAATTTTGGTTCAGTTCGGTTTTATACGATTTTCTCATTCAAAAACGAACTGAAATTTCTTAAAATTGAAAACCAAAAATCAAACCGAAAAACCAAATTAAATAAAAAATCAATCGATTTGGTTCGATTTTTGCTCACCCCTACCTATAATTCGAACGGAATTCTTTAATTGATGGTTTGTTTAAATAAAATTGATTATTATATGGTATAGTATGAAAAATCGACTTTTATCATCCTATTTCATCCATTTGATTAAAGAGACATTCATTAGTATAATATGTTGCATAAAATTAAATAACTAATATTTGCTTGTAGGTTCACTAATTGTTGTCTTCACACGTAACTAATTAACTACTCGTAAAAAATGGATATAAAATGTATTTTTATAAGGGAAAAGTAGATAAATTGTCACAATTCTTTTGCATGCTTGGCTTTTTCTTTCAAATTTTCACAACTAATTTTTGTTCTATTTCATTTATTTATTTTATCACGAGTCAAAAGATTGTGGAACTTTCCCTGAATTCACCATCTATTCTAATTAAATGCCATGTAAGCAAACGGTTGATAGTTGTACTACTGGCTTTGACTCGAGACATAGTTAAAATGTTAAGATACGTGACATTTATTTATTTATTAACTTGGGATTGATTTGATATTGAAATTTTTCGGATAATTTACACCTTAACCTTTTCGGTACAACCAATAAATCTCTTTTAATTTTGAATTTATTAACATAGTTTCAAAGGCTATTTTTTAAGTTTTATAATAATAGTATGATATATTTATTTAAGTGGAAAAAATATATATATTCTCCTTGGAAGTTAGAATCTGAATTCTTATCAAATTAATGCAGCTTTTGGATGGAGGAAAATTCTTCCTTCCTTTTCTATAGGACTTTAATATACCACAAATTTCTAATCCCAACTGTGAGGACCAGAAGGCCTTTTTTTTTTTTTTTCCTCTCTTTCAATGAGAAAAAGCTAATTGATAAAGACATCAACTTCAAAAAGCAGTTTAGTTAGTTTGTGGTTGGATTTGAATGTCGGGGTACGAGGAATGTGGACCAGATTCTTTCTCACGGTAATACTAATGCTCTTTATATACAATGGTTCCTTCTTAGCCACGTGTATTTTTTGAAAGAAGTTTTCTTTCACCTACCTTTCAATCACACCAAATTTGAAATAGGGGGAAGCTAATGATTCATTGTATTGTTTGTTGAAAATTTTAATTTGTTCCTTAAGTTTTTTTTTTTCAAAAATGCCCCAAAATTTTGAATATTCGTGCTATTTTACCCTTTTTCTTATTGTACTATGATAAATGAAGACTATTGATGATTTGACGTAGATGCTAAGATGGTTAACATTATGTACCCATGTATGACCCGTCAGCTCAAAACATAATTCATATCGTTCACAACATAATTCATATCATTAACCGATTCCTAGTTTAAAAATACTAATTTGCCATTCACTATAAAAATTTGTTATTTTATCCTTAAAATTTTGTATATATTATTTTTGAAAGTAATCTAAAGATTTTATAAAGAAATCGATAATAAAAAAATACATAACAAATATATAGATATTTGATAACAAGGCTTAACAAATAGCTCGGACTATCCAGATAGTCAGATTAGCCTGGGAGTCCATCCTAAGGAAGTGTTCAATCATATCAAGCATCTAAAATTTCACCCAAACCATCCAAAATCTGGGAGAATTCTGACTTATCAGGAGAAAATAGATCTCTCCTTATCTCTCCCTTCGAATTAGGAAGAGGTAAAGGTTATCCTATTCAAGGAAGGTAAGAGCTTTTTCTTAAAGAAGGGCTCTACTTTCAGCTTCCTTGACATGGAAGAACTCTAAACCTATAAATAAAGCTAGGATAAGGTATGTACGTTAAGTTTTTTCAATTATTTTCCTTATCATTATATCACTGACCTAATTGTCGGAGTCTCACTCGTCGAAAAATCCAAATCAGTTTTTGTGTTTCTCAGGTGACTCGCGATATTGGAGAACCCGTATTTTTCGTCAAGTCATTATTTGGTACGGTGAGTATGGAACATGAACCTTTTTTTATAGATTTGAGCCTTATCCCTACCTCATCAGAAAACCAACCTGATCAGACAAACCAACCAACACCCCCTCCCAAACAACAATTCCTCCCACCAACCAATACTCCAAACTCGACACCCTCTGCAATAGCCATTTTCAACGTCCCCGGCCTCACTCTGCAAACAACATAAACCGTCATTGCAACATTATTCGCCATAATTGCCCAAACACCTTAACTTATGCCTCCACAACCTTACTAAACCACCCACTAGAGATCTCCTTTTCTCAGTGGTTCCCTCTGCCTCCGGATCCACTATCATCCTCACAGCCGAACAATTCAAACAACTTTTGAAGAGAGAATGCAGAAGTACCAAAATCGTAGCACATTGCAATATTAGGGCAACTTTCGACCTCCCTTATCCAGAGAAATCCTAGCCACTCCTTTACCTAAAATTTGACTCCCTAATTTATCAAAATACAACGAAAATATCGACCTCCAAGCACACCTAAACCAATTTCACCACACAATGCTAGTGTTGACAATAGATGATGCTGCATTATGCAAAAGCTTTACGCAAACATTGACTGACTCGGCTAAAATTTGGTTCAAAAACCTTCTTAAGCACTCTATTGAAAATTTCGAGTAATTCAGCGATATGTTCATTACGAAGTTCGTAGCTATAATCCGACCTACTAAGGTCTCAACCGACCTGAATTAGGTACTTCAGGAGAGAAGGAAAACCCTATGGGTTTATATGGAGAGGTTCAACGTTGTGATAATGGATATGCAAAACCTTAATTTCAAGGTGGCAATAAATACACTAATTCAAAACATGAGATGCCAAGACTTCAGTGACTTGCTGAGTAAGAAACCCCAAATGACTTTACCGAGCTTATGTCTTGAACTCATAAATACATCAGGATGGATAAAGCTCATTGCTTATGGCATATTACATACACGGAGGTAAGCACGGAGAGGAAAGGGATAAGAAGAATAACTTGGGATAAGAGAAGCGAAGGTCAAAATGAATCAAGAGTCTACAGAGGAAATAGTTCATTTAATCGAGCTTATACAATTGCTACTCTTTACTCAGAAGATTGAAAAGAAGATAAGGTCACACTTTTTAATACCACCAGATCAGAGATCTTAACATGGATAAAGCAGAATGGGCAAGTCAGCTGGCCCAAACCAATGAGGAAGGATCCCAACAGAGATTAGAGCTTTTACTGTGCTTCTTATAAAGATAAAGGCCATAAAATATAAGAGTGTAGGCAACTTAAGAGAAAGATAGAGCATATGGTGTGAAAGGGTAGCCTATAATAGTTCGTGAAGCAAAATGATAAAGATAAAAGGCATAGGTTGCCAACACCACAACATAACAGGAACAGAGATAGTTCAAGCAAAAAGGCCCCTATTGGGGTCATTCATATGATAGCAAGGAGAAGCATTACGATATCTGTAGTGACTCTAGGAAGAGAAAAGCCAAGAAATTATTTGCCGTCAAGTTCGACACATCCACTTATCCATACACCATTCAATTCTCTATTGCTGATGGATCTCATATTTTATAGCCATACATGGATGCCTTGGTAGTCGAGGCACTTATCAAAGATTTCTTAATCTAGCAAATCCTGATAGACACGGGAAATGTGATCAACTTGATTACAATGCAAGCTTTTAAGGCGTTAGGAGTGTCAAAAATTCTTTTAAAAGATTTCACCATTCCCCTTATTGGCATCTCAAGGCAACCTATTAGGGTGTAAGGATCAGTGAGCTTACATATCTAGCTTGAGGATGACACAATAGTTCAGATATTTAAAGAAAATTTTATGGTAGTTAATCTCCCCCTTTCATATAATGTGAATTTTTATTAGCCTTTATTGGCTATAGTGGATGCTTGTATATCTATAAAAAACTTGGTGGTTAAAGTTCTAACTTAGAAAGGGGTAGTAGTGCTAAGAGAAAATCAAAGAGTAGCTCGGGAAACCTACATCACAATGCTAAAGGATGCCAATCAAGATTTACCACTAGACACACTAGACACCCCAAATAGTAGAGATTGGAAAGCTAAAGCAGGGGAAACATTGCAAAGCGTTAAACTTCTCCTAGGAAAAACTGTACGATGTCGGCCAGTAAAATAAGTTCGGATAAGAAAGCCCAAATATCAGTACTAATAGAATTTGTAGATATATTTACATGGTAGCCGTCAGACATCACAACTATATCTACCGAGTGATACCTTACTGGAAGCCCAACGGTCACCTTAAATAAAAAAAATTAATTTTTTTAGGGACTCACGGTGGAGTAAGAACTCACTTTATCCCGGTTAAAATTTCACTTAGTGGAGTGGAATTTCACTCCACCGAGTGACTAGCCATTGGACTCTAAACATGCCAAAAAACACTATTAAAAACTCCTATACTGCAAAATTGAACATGCAACTGAATACTTCGCCTAATTAGCACTAAATTGCCAATAATTTTCCTGTCAATTAAGATTAAAATCTCTCTCAACTAATTCTTCTAATTGCATAAATTGAATCAAAATATATGCCACCTCATGTAAGGTAAACTCTAATGTCTGATACTAATCAAATTGCCTTGTCTGCACATGTGTTTCTACTGATTAACATAATTAAGCCTTGTTATGAATTGGAAGCATGAATTCCTCTCTGTTTATGTATGAAACACCGAAAACACTAAAAATACTAGACTTACAAGAGAACAATCAAATCAATATGAAACACAACTACAAAAATAAAACCAAATAACACAGGATAAGGTGAAGATAAATCAGTTCTGAGTTTTTTGCAAGTCCTTAGTTAGACTTTTAGGGCTGTCTTACTTGTCAAGGAGAACCAAAGTTGCCTCAGCAACCTCATGATGAGCATTAAAATATGATTTTAACCTGTGGCCATTTACTCTATATTCCTGACCATCCTTTAAATTTCTGACAGTGATAACTCCAAATTTGTTGCTAGATACTACTTGATAAGGTCTCAGCCACCTTGATTTGAGTTTACCTGGGAATAACATTAGTCTGCTATTGTACATTAAAACCAACAGCCTGGGAGTAAAATCTTTTTGATTCAACCTCTTGTCATGCCAACACTTGGTTTTCTCCTTATAGATTGCAACATTATCATAAGACCACTGTCGAATTTCATCTAACTCATTGAGCTGCAACCTTTTTTTTCCTCCTACATCAAGTAGTTTCAATACCTAATTTTTCATCACTTCTTACATAGTTGGATTGTGTCTCCATTGGGATTGCACCACCAACTTAAAGTTCATCTCCATCGGTATTCGATGCGTATAGTAACTGGGACTAATTCCCTTTAAATTTGAAGTTTCCCATCCTAAAGCTCATTTGTGCTTCTTTAAGACATCCACTAACATTTCTTCTTCCAACCCTATCAAAAGCGAAGAAATATTTACTAATTTTGCATTTTCCTCTAAAAATACATATTTTAAATGTGAATGAAGAGTTTTAAGCTCATAGTTATTTTCTCCTTTAGGAGGGGACTGTTTATCGTCATGTATTTCTTTACTGTACTCTTTTTCTAGTTCCTGTATCAGCTCTTCCTCTTGCTTTTCCATTTCCTCCTTTTTTCTTGAATGCATCAAGCAATCTTGAAGCTCATCATTTAATAAAATTTTCTCCTGCTTTTCTTCTACACACTCTTGAACACTATTTATAAGGTAAATAGATTCTTCAAAGTTATAAGAAAGATGCTTCATCACTTTATTCACGTTAAAAACCATTTCCTCCTCATTAAACCTTAAAGTAACAATTTGCCCTTATACGTCTATCAATGCTTTTGCTGTGTTCAAGAATGGTCATCCTACTATCAATGGTATTTTATTGTCCTCTTCCATATCCATTACCACAAAATCAATTGAAAATATAAAATTTCCTACTTTTACCAATAAATGCTCAATAATACCTATAAGCCTCTTCATAGATCTATCCGGCCACTGCAGTGTCATTCGGATCTCCTTAATATCACCTAAATTCAATTTTCTGTAAATTGAATAAGGCATCAAATTAATGCTAGCACCCAAATCATATAAAGCATGTCCAACAAGATTTTTTCCTAATTCATAAGGCAATGTAAAACTACCAAGATCCTTTAATTTTTTAGGAATTTTATTCATTAAAATGGCACTAGAATTTTTAAATAATTGAACCATACCTACACCTTCTAGCTTTTTCTTATTATAACATAACTCTTTCATAAATTTAGTATATTTAGGCATGTATAACAAAGCTTCATCAAATGATAAATTTACATACAACTTTTTAAACATGTCTAAAAATCTAGATAACTGTTCATTATTCTTTTCTTTTCTAACTAGATATGGAAAAGGTAATTGAGATTCATCAAGCATAGTTGAAATTAATTTTTTCCTACCTTTACCTTTCTCACCAACAAGTGATACCTCATCAATAATTTTAGAATTAGAAATACTTACCTCCATTGTTGGTTCCACCACTTTCGAAGAATTATTACCAATTTTAGCTTTTTATACCTCTTTTCCATTTCGCAAAGTAATTGTCTTGGCTTCCTTCTTTGAATTACAATTCACATTAGATGGAAAAATACCTTAGGTTCTATTGGATAAAGAATTGGCAAGTTACCCCACTTGATTTTCTAAGTTCCTAATAGATGCATCTTGATTTCTCATCCAAATATCTTGAGATTTCCACTTAGCATTTTGACTAACCATATATGTATTTTGGAAAGTTATAAAACTAGCAAGCATCTCTTCTAAATTGGATTTTTTTCTCTTGTGAGGGTTAAAGCTTTTAAAATCTGGATAGTTGATAAGGTTGTGGTTAATATGTAGAAGGGTAATGTGGTTGGCTTTGGTTTTGATATGGTGGATGATTGTTACTATTAGAAGCTAAGTTTTGGTTAAAAGGAGTCCTAAGTTGAGGGTTAGATATAGATGCTTGCTTCCCTTCCCTCCATGCAAAGTTAGGATGATTTCTCTATCTCGGATTATAGGTATTGCTATAGAGATTTAAAGCATTTACTTCCTCTACTAAACTTTCCCCATTTTTGACTCCTAGTGCTCCTTGACTTTCTGCATAAATATCACATCCATTAGATAACATTGATACATTTTGAGCCTTAAGCTCATTTATTTTCTTTAAACCCTAATTTCTCATCAATTCCATTTATGCCTTAAGCATAGTTATTTCATCCACATTATATGCTCCTTGCTTCTTTTGTGTGATTTTTGAGCTTGCCCATTGAGCATCATCGGTAGCCATCTCATTAAGAAGTAAGAATGCTTCTTTAAAAATTTTATTCATAAAGCTTTCATTTGATGCTACATTTAGTAGGGATCTCATAGCTTGATTCACACCTGCATAAAAGATATGCATTAATTGATATACAACAAATTCATGGTATGGATAACTTTTAAAGAGTCTTTTAAATCTTTTCCAAGCCTCATGGAATGGCTTCTTATAAAACTACTGGAATTCGTTAATATTTTTCCTAATGAGGGCGATTTTGGTAGTGAAAAGAATTTACACAAAAACTTCTTTTACATTTGTTGCCATGAGTGAATAGCAATATTTGATAGTATTTGCAACCAATCCCTTGCTTTACCAATAACGGTAAAAGGGAATAACTTAAGTCTAATGGCATCCATTGACACATTTGGGATTTTTATTGTTTCACTAATCTCTAAGAACATATCTAAGTGTTGAGCAAGATCCTCTATCTCCGAACCTGAAAATTATTTTCTTTGTACCATTGTAATGGTAGCGGATTTTATCTCAAAAGGTTAGTAATGAGGTATCCTAATGGTCTTATATTCTTCATTCCACCTAGAAATAGCATAGTCTCTAATGGTTATAGGTCTAAACCCATTTTCTCGAGCTTGATAAGGCACATTTTGCTCTTCTATCCTAGGTAGGGGTGGATCATTTATAGATGGGTCATTATGAGGTAGGTTATCTATGTTGAGAGGTGGGTCTACCCCCTGATTATTCATGATTTCTCATAATCTTCTAATCCTATGAAATATCCTATCAATTTCAGGGTTAATAGGCAAAATTGGATCGCTTCTCACCATAAACTATTGACACCAGTAAAATAAAAGAATAAAATCAAAAAATAGATAAAGAAAAATAGAAAGAACACATAAAATCCATTTTAAAAATTTAAAATAATTAAAAAAATGCCAATGTTCCTCAACAATGGTGCCAAAAACTTGATCGGTGTCTAGAAAGTATACTAGATCGGTTAGTAATATAGGAAAATATAGATTAAAATCCTGAATATCGAACCCAAGAAAATTGTGCAAGTGTAATGGATTTCAGATTCTTAAAATGAACACTTGTGTGGAAAGAAAGAAAGAATCCCAAAGTTTTGATAATGAATAGTAAACTAAACTTAAAACAGAAATTTAAATAACTAAATAAATAGATGCAATTAATCATAAGCTAAAGCGTTTAAAACTGAATTTAAACAAAGCAAGTAATAACAGTATAAAAAAATTCAATGATAATAAGACTTTTATTGAAGGACTTTTCACCTCAATTTCTCATACATATAACTTAGTTAAAGGTAATATAGTTGATAATGGAAAACTGGTAATAAATTCAGATAACTTCTCAGAATATCTTTCTAAGCATTAAATTTTCTTACTCAGAATAATTTAATACTCAGCATAAAAATTCAGTTCATGAACTCCTACATATCTGTCAGACTCTTTCTCAAGAAATCTCATTTCAATTCATTCTTAATTCACCTCTTCATAGGCTTAATTCACCTAAAGTTAATACACAGTTACCACGTTTTTTAGAAAACAACCATGCATCAATTTAAATAAGCTAAACTATGAACATGTATACCTTAAGCCAATATTATAATTGATTATTAACCATTTTTCAACAAATTAACAATTAACATAAATATAACTCAAGACAAGGATTTCTGCTTTGGAATTAAGAAATAACCAAATTACATCCGATTAAAGAACAAACAAAGTTATTACATAAAGAAATATGAGGGTTCAAGTTTCCTCAACAAAAGAAAAAGAACTACTCATTATCATAAAACTTAAACAAAAATAAGATAAAAGAACGATACATATAAAATCTTTCAGCAATTCTTAAAGTTTCATCAGAATTCTTTAATCCTAACCTCCAAATTCTAAGTGAAAAATTAAAACAAAGACTAAGAATTATGTAAAAATAAAAGCTTTCCTAACTTGGTGTTGCTTGAAAAGAAGAAGTTCATTAGCCTTCAACTTCCTATTCTGCATAAGACTTTCAATTTCAGCAAACAACTTCCTTTTCAGCAGAGAAGAGTAGTCCAATCGTAATCCAAAGTTTTTGACTTGGTAAAGTGTGATTTTACTCCATCGTGTAAGCTTATGTTGGCTTGGACTGCTCGGTAAAGTGATATTTGACTCTACCATGTGATTAGACACTGCCCTTTTGTCTTTTTTCATAACCCATTCCATAGAGTGACTTGGTTCTGTAACCCACGAAATAATTTCTCAACTCTTTAAAAACATAGAAAAGCTAAAATTTCTCTTTAGTCCTTCAATTTTCTTCTTTTTCTTCAATTAAATCCCTAAAAACACCAAATTATACTATTAAATAATTAAAACATCAACTTAAGTAATTAATTATTAAACCAACTAAATTAACAAAATTAAATACAAAAATACACTAAATACACATTAAACACACATTAATAATATAGTTAAATTCACACTTATCAGTTGGTAAACTGAACTAAAACTGGGAAGGACCATATCTAATTCATAGAGTTATCAATGGAGGTGCTTGCAGGTTTAAAGATCTCTTTGAAAAAACCTTCCCACACTCATGGAATGTTTTGAGTCTTAAATTGTATTATCAGTAATTTGGCATTATCGCCATCTCAATTAATGTTTTTTTAAACATTTTTTAGCTCATCAGCAGTACTGCTTACAGAGCTTATGTTTATAAAAAATAATGAGCTCAATAAAAAGTTATTCAGTATCAATAATATTGCTTTTTTTAGTTTACTATTAACTCATCGGCACTTCAACCAACCAAACATATCCATAAAAATAGTTTTAATAAGTTCAAATGACCATGAATAAGCAAGCAAATTACTTTGGCCATTTCGCCAACTACACATATGATCACTAAGTTCAATATCACTTAAAAAGTTTTAATGGCAGATACGCTTGCCAAGCACAATTTGATCTAAGGTTTGATTAAAATTTAAAGTAAATAAATCAAGTTCATCAAAAGGAATAATAAATATTCATTAAAGCTAATAAGTCAAATATATTTAATCCTCATTTGGATACACTTCATTCAGCCAGGATAATTCAAGCTCGGGAAATATTTCCTTTATAGTGGAAGATAACTTATTACTCAAAGTTATACATTTATCAGCAAGTAACTCCATGACCTTCTCCTCCATTTTTGAACACTTTTTCTCAAGCTCTCCCTTCTTTGATTTGACTTTTTCTAACTTGATGTTGATAGTTTGGGTGCTCTCATTCTCTCGAGTAAGAGATGCTTTTAACTTGGATATTTTCTTCTCGATCTCCTTGGACCTTTTTCTCGGCTGGAGCAACTTTGAGCCCAAAATCATTTAGCTTTACATGCAAACTGGTTGATGTTTGTTATATTCGATGCCTTTTTGAGATTAGTGTGTTCATCTTAGCAATTATGACACCCATAATCATTGACCCCTACAAAAGAAAAAATTAAAACCACCTACACTACAAAAAACTAGTAATTAGCGACGACATTATTTTCGTCGCAAATTTTGCGACTGATTCATGACTGTTCTACAATTCCGTTGTGGGGAGGATATTTTCTATTTTTTTGCGATGAAATGAATAAATAGTCATTAATTATTGGCGAAAAGTATGCGTGCCATGTTTTGCGATGGAATTAACAACAAATATTTCCATCGCTATATTTTATAATTTTTTATTCATGAAATTAGTTCCAGAAATTTAGCGACGAACATTTTAGTCGCTAATTTTGGAGGGAAAATATAGCACTTTTTTTGCGACGGTTTAGCGACAGAAATATGTCTGTCGCTAATAGTAATTTGTTACACTAAAACAATTAGCAACGGATATATTTAGTCGCTAATCTGTCGCAAATAAATTAAAATATATATATTTTTTAATTTCACTCACATGATTTATGTATAGTTTCAAGTAATTTTAATATAGACGATATGAAATGAATATTTTATTTTGTAACAGAAAACTATAAATTATTTTATAAGTTGATAATAATTTTTTATCAATTATACCAAAATCTAAAGTTAATTATTTAGAAAATTTATATTTTTAATAATAATAATAATAAACTAATTATTACGATTATTATATATTTGCATTTTCAAGATTAATAAAAATAAATATTTATAAAATAGTAATATAAAATTTATTATTTCATTTAAAATAATAATAAAAAAATTTGTAATTTATTTTTATTTTATAAAATTTACATCAAATATTAAATTATCAGGAATTCTATTGATTTCTTTATCAATTATCCCCAAATATAAACTTATTTATTTAAAAAATTTACATTTTCAATAATAATAATAATAATAATAATAATAATAAAGTAATTGTTATAATTATTATATAGTCATATTATGAAAAATAATAAATATAAATATTTATATAATAATAATAATATAAAATTTATTATTTCATTTAAAATGATTATGAAAAATTTATAATTTATTTTTATTTTGTTAAAATTTGAGCAAATTTTAAATTATTAAAAATTTTAGTTATATATATTTACAAAATTATCCTTGAATACAAGGATAAAATGATGAAATTTGGTAGGGGTTTTTTAGTAATTTCAGAAATTAACCCTACATATAAATATATCATTTTCTCTCCCTTCACCTCTCTTCACCATTTCAATTTAATGTGTATATGATTTTAAGCTTAATTTATCATTTAATTGAATAATAATTAATTAATTAAATTAACTTCAGTTTATAATAATTGAAATATATAGTTCAATAATTAAATTATTTTTATTCAAACTTAATTGTAACATCCCAAAAATTTGAAATCATGCGAGATCACTTTTAATACGGATGTACAATATTTGATACTGGTTCTAGGATTGATTTGTTTACATAATTTCAAAATTTTTAAAGTGATAATTTGAATTTAAAGTAAAAATTTAAGAACTAATGACAAAAGATTTAAAACAAATAAATGTATAATAATTATTAAAATAATAATAATAATAATAATTTAAGAAGACCTTTAGATTCTAGAAGCTTGAAGTGAGATATTTACTGGATATATATAAAAAAAAAGAAGATGAAAAGAGATGAAAATTTCGGGACCAAGAGAATTTGTGTGGCCACAAAAGTTTATAAAAGAAAGTAACCTTTAAAAAAAAGAACCGAAAAGGGACCTAAATAGAGAGAGAGTGGAGCAATAATGTGAGGGAAAGGAGGGGGCATTGCTCTCGCCGCCGTTCTGCCACTGTCGCCCTCGGTGCCGATCACCAATAAGGGGAATCGGGATCGCAGTCAATGCACTTCGCCTTTTCTTCATCAGCGTCGCTTCGTTCCTCCTCCGATCAGCCTTCTCCTCTTTTTGCAGCTGGACTGCTCGCTGCTCGTCGTTCCGGCGATCAATAACGGGATCGATGGCTCAGTCTATACTAATAAGGCCTCTGTTGTCACAATTAGACTTTTGTACACCAATAGTTATACAGAGCACGAGCTGATAATTGAGCAATTTACTTGAATGAGTGTTTATGTCTTGTGATATAATAAATTCAAACATTATATACAAATATATAATTTTATAATTATAATAATGCATATATATTATATCTATTGATGCAAATAAAAATTCTATATAAATTTATCTATGAAATTATCCTCCATTTAATAAAATATTGTACATATGAAAGTAGGGGTATTTTTGAATTTTAAAAAAATAAATATAATTATCAACAAATTAGCAAATTTAGATTGAATTTAATCAATTAATATAAAATTATAATTTTCATGAATCAGCTGCATATAAAAATTTGCATTTTTTATATATACTTAGTTGTATGAAAAAAAATAAATACAATGACAAATAAGAGAAAGAATAAAATAATATATATATATATAAAGGCAGTAAAGGACCTTTTAGGAGGGGCGCTGGGTACCACAAGAAAAAAAAAGAAAGGAGAGAGGAAGGAGATCGGGAGCAAGGGGGACAACACTGGTGATCGACGGCAGCATTGGGTGTCACGACCGGCACCGATGACTCTGTGAAGTATAGGTAGCTTCTCCGATGCTTACCGCTCCTTCCCACTCGCCGGCAGCAAGGAGATTGGCCATGGTGGAGCAGGACATTTCAGCTGCGATCCTAATGAACGGTGGCAGTATTAGGGCGCGTGAACGTCGCCTGAAAGCTATCGGTGGCTCTGGCTACCAGCAGGCAGCTTCGGTATGTCTCCAGCAAAGATTCGGTGATCGGTCCGATGAAGAACTCATCAGCTCTTAATTTTGCCATTTATTAAAGTTGCTAGGTATTTTTTTTACCTCTCTATCTCTCTTGGTGAACGATACACACCCTTGTGCTTGGTAGGTTATGCCGATGAGGGAAATGGGCCCTAAACTCAATTGAAGATTTAATGTTTGAAAAGAAGGGTCTCTATCTCCTCATGTAGTGCTTGCTTTGCCCCCATTTTCATGCTGTCTCGCATTTGGATCTTTTAGGTTCTTTTTATCAGAAGATAAAATTTAGATTTTCCTTTTTTTTTGCTCTATGAGGTCATAGGTTTGTGATTCTTTGAGGTTTTCTTCCATATGGGTTATTAATTTTGGAGATGGGTTTTAAAAATTATGTAATGAAGGTGTTGGCTTTGTGGGATTTTTCTCTGCAATATTTCTAATTATTTAGTTTTTGAGCTACCTATTAGCTAGCTTGAACTGCTTATGCACTTGAATGTGGAATTTGGAACATTGAGAGGTCATTTTTTTTTGTTGAAATTCAATTGTTTAGGGTATATGCTATTTTGGGACTTTATAGGCATTAAGATTAATCTTTCTTACTTGGTCTTTCCAGTTGCTAGTTCCTTCTTGCTTTTATTCTGATCGATAAAATAGACTGTTATTGCAATCATGATCATATGATACAAGGCATCGGTATTGGAATACATTGTACATTAAGGGTACTCCAGTTACATAACCACTTTAATTGCTAATTCTGATATGAAGACCAGAAGTCTTTCTTTTAATATCTGCTGAATTCTTACTCTCCCCTGCATATCAGTTCTAATTCCAATCTTTTTCTCTCTTTCCAGCCCTTTAAATTCCATTTTAAGCTTCAAACTTCTACAATTTTTGATTCTTAGTTATAAGGCATGCTTCAAAAGCTTTATGCAGGATAATCTATAAATATGGCCTCTTTTAGTTGATCGAGTGTTATTTATTCTTGCAAAGCTTCAAGTTCTAAGTACTCAAAGAGTTACTTATTTAGTGTAGTTTTTATTCTAACATTAACAAGAGTAAATTTTGTGAATTTTAAAAGAATTTGCTGCAGTCTGGGCTGGGATACCAGCCCATATTGCGAGTAATTCCATTGTTAAAAACTTGGTCATGACCCTATGTTTCCAAGAAATTCTTCATCGAGAAGCATAATGAAACAAAGAATAACATTGAGAGTGCAATATTTTCTGAGATTTTCCAGACAACTTACCATTTGTGGTTCCCCTTTCCTTTATTGTCTCTGTTTGTGGAAGTTCCTTATTTGATTTTGACATGCACAGATATATGTATACTGTACTTATCATGCTACTTCATTTATGCCATTTCAAGAAAATCTCCAACACTAGCTTACGGATGAAAAAGCTTGAGATTAATTTGTGATTCGTGTTGCCTAAAATACAAAGGTTTTCTGGAATGATGCAAGACATTTGAAACCTGATCCTGTTTACAAACATACTGTGAGTGGACAGATGTCATAAAATATCATTATTATTTCCTCTCCCTGATTATGCTATCTGCTTTGATTTTGATGGTTTTGGCTAATCTTTGAAGTAGCAATTATGGATAGAGCGATTCAACCTTCTCTAGTAAATTGTTTGTCTACTCTTGGACTTTTTTTCTGCTTCACTATTTTCCAAATGTATAGATGTCCTTAGAAATGCAATGCATGGTTAAATTTGGTAGAGCCATGTTTATTCATTTTTAAGTCATCTTAATTGGCTGCTGAATCACTAGCATCTTACTTTGGCTTTTGTTGTTGTCTTGAGGATTAATTTGATAAATGCTTATATGAATTTGAATTGTTGTTTTGTTTATTTAATTCAATAGTAGAGCACTTGATAAGTTCTTGTACTGTCAATTTATTCAATAAAAATTCAAAACTAAAATCTGATGAACTGTGACAATGCAGTGCAAAATAAGGATTGATTTGGTCCTTAATAAGTTAATTGTCGGCATCAGCCCTTTTTGCTCTTACCCGAAGATATTGGTTCATTCAGCAGTCCTCTATGTTGCTTAAATTCTATATATATGCATTTACATAACATGTTTTTTTATTCAACCGATTGTTTATCTAAATCAGACTAAAACAAGGAATTTTGAATTTTGTTTAGGATGTTGATTTCGAATATGGTTTACTATTTGACTCCCTCTTTGCTATGATATTCTATTCTTTCTGAGTTTAGGGCTCACATTTGTTTTCTTGTGCTTATACCTCTAAAATCAATTAAACACAAAACAAAGTATCTTCTAGCTTACCAATAATATTTCATTTGTAAACCGAGGATGGTGATTATGATATTGAATTTTACCTTGTAGCAATTGTCATTGATGATTGAATATTGGGTTAAAGCGATTGATGACTGAAGTTTAAATATCAAATATCTATTGGGTCTAACGCTTGAACTAGATGGTGTAGTTTTACAATGATATAACATTATGATATCTTACTTTTAGACTTATGAGGCAATTTTTGACGTTAATGGAAGTCCATAGTCAAAAAGAAATGTTTTAGATTTTTTCAGGATTGTGCACTAAATTTATATTAGCTAAGACTTGGATGTATGAGAATAAAAGGAAATAGTAAAAGAAGCAAGTGTATATACTTATCTCTATGTGCTGTTTTGGGTCTTGAATTGTTGTTGCCTAGGGTGACCTTTATCAGTCATCATGTTTATAAAGTATGATAGCATTCTAAAGTTTTTGCTATTAATAGGGAAACAAATATTCATTCTTATCAATTTAAAGGGGAAAATCCAATTCTAAAGTTATTTGCTTTAATTCTTCAAATTTTGAATTTTGTTTCTTTTTATGAATGTTATTTTTCAGTCTTACCACAAGTTGATCCTCCATTAGAAGTCATTGATTGATTGACAAGTTAGTGGCATCATAACACCACAATGGTATAGTTTCTCTTAGAATCATTAGCTCATACGCAACATATATAAGAGTTCACGCGAGAGTCATGTATTCTTTGTTTGCATTTTGGTTTATTGAATAAAAGTCGCTGTTAGATGTAAGATGCTGATATGCAGGAGGTTGTGACAGGCTCTTTTGCATGCTTTGGTTGCTTGTTGTTGGAAGCTTATTGTAGAATGGGTTGCAGTAAGTGATTTATAAGATGTTACTGCAGTAGAGGTCAGTATTGACTTCAATTTCTCGTGCTTTTTTGCTATGATATTCTATGTTTTTGTTTATATTCAATGTATATGTTTTTGTTCATATTCAATGCTAGTCAGTTAAAGAATGTTTCCACGTGTATTAGATTTTACATATATTAACATAATAGGGATTTGATTATAATTTAATATGACCACCATTTAGCTAGATTGTTAAAGAATGTTTCCACTATAAATCAATATTCTTTTGGATATAGCATTACTTAAAATTACAATTGTATGCAGTCTTTTACTTAAATTGTTGTTGCTATTATGTTAGATAAATCAATAACTATTTATAATTATTTAGCTTAAGTGTTTCTAATTTACCATAAATATTCATCATTGATGATGTATTAGAGTATTGGTAAAATAGCTCCCTATTAATTAATTTAAGTATAGTTAATTGCTTACTTGAAAACCAAATATTTAGCATGTTATTGATCAAATCTTTAATAATTGGCAGTAAAGTACAATCGGATAATAAGAACTAAAATTACATCAGTTAACTATAAAGAAATTTACAAGTAGTTAATTTAAACATGATTAGTTTTAAGCCTAGAAATCCAAGAATCTTTCTTAATTTGGCTATCCGACACAATTTATTTATATTTATCCCCCATTTTTTTACTCATGTTCTCAAATATCAAAAGCATCAATACCATTTTTTACATTGTCATGCATAGAAATATTTTCTCAAGGTTCAAAAGAATGTGACCAATGAACATCTTCCTTCTCCTTAGGCCTAAAAGGAAGCAGGATAGGCTTGTAGGCCTGATTCCTCTTTTGTGCCTATAAACCCCATAACTGCTGCTATGGTGCTATAACCAAATTTTTTATATGGTGCTATTTGAGAGCTTGAGAGCATCGATGTAGCTTGATGGCTACTTGATAGTTAAGAAGTTTATCCTTATCATAGGTGCGTATGGAAGTTAGGAACCTTCTCCCCTCTTTTAATATTAGCTTGCATTTTTATTCGGGTAGGCATAAAGATTGTTGTCAAAAGTATTGCTTTTCTACAATTGCTTAATACATTTCCTTATTTGCATACAATTCTTATCTGCATATTACCATATTATTTGATATTTATTTTTCTTCAACTGAAATCATAGACAGGAACTGTTTAAGCAAATAACTTTCCATCTACCATCAAATCATTTCAGTAGTATCAATTTTCTGGCAGTTCTGTGATCTCCTTTCTTTTATTTACACCTGCACTTTAGTCGATGTTTACATAATCAGCTAGATCTTCTCATATTATCTTTCCAGGTTTGATTAACCACATTCATGATATGCCATAAAATCTAATCAATTTAGTATCTACATCATTTCTTCTGTTCCAATTATATAGAATGCAGCTGGTATATTGTAACAATTTAAACGTACAGTTGCTAAAGGCTCCGATATTTGGTCTTGGTACATAATCCAACTTCTCAATATCCTATAACAATATGTGTAACTTTGGAATTAATCAACTTCATAGTATGATAACGGGAAATAAATAAGAGCTATGCATTTTTATAACACATTTGACTGCTCATCAATTTTGACATATGCTGATATTTGCTATTGTCTTTCAACATAGAAAATATGGACTTGAAGATGATACAATTGACTTTATTGGTCATGCATTGGCACTCCACCTTGATGACAGCTACTTGGATCAGCCAACTTTGGATTTTGTGAAGAGAATGAAGGTGCATTTATAAACTGTCGTTAAATTTAATAGATAATTAGAAGTAGTTTGTGTACTTTAAGACTCGTATGTAGTGATGTATGGTAGAAAGGGCGAAAATTCTTCTTTAATTTTTTATAATGCATTCAGGTCTATTAGAACAAGAAGGCAAGTGCTTGGTTGCTGCTTGTGAAGAATGATGAAGACGGCGAAGTTCTTTCTTTTTTTTGGTAGCATATTGTATAAAAATTTGTTTGTAGTATTATTTAGTTTGAATTTTTTTTCTAATTATTTGTAAAGTACTGCACAATTTAATGTAATTTTATGATATTATATTTTTTAAATTAATAGTATTTGAGAAATTTTATTTATATAAATTAAATTCTGAATGTTATAATAATAATAATAATAATAATAATAATAATAATAATAATAATAAAATATTATAAATGAATTGCGACGAAATTTACATTATTTGTGATGTTATTTTGCGTCGTTAACTTTAATTTTTATTTGCAATTTATAAATATTTATTAGCGATGGATTTAGTGACGAAAATTTTGTCACTAACAATAATTATTATATTTGTCTGGACTAATTTTAGAATTTATTTAGCGACAAAAAATTTAGTCGCTAAAAATTATTATTATAATACCAGTGACTAATTATGAAACATAAATTAGCGACGGCACATATAAATTATTTCGTCGCTAATTTAGCGACTGATTTTGGAATCCGTCGCTAATATATTTGTGACTGGGCTTTTAGCGACTGTTCGTCACGGAGTCGCTAAGTTATTTTAGTGACGGAATTTTGCTAATTAGCGACAGAATTTTCCATCGCTAATTGGCAGCTTTTTTGTAGTGGTAGTGCCTTTTTACAATGGAGTACAACTAATCGACATTTAAGTTGATAAGAGGAGCCACCTCGCTTGGCATATAAAAGACCATATGAGTAAAGGTCGTAAAGTTTTCATTCTTCTTGGAGTAGGCATTCCTTTATTTCTTTCATAGCTCTATAACCTCGGTAGTCAATGTTTGAATGTCTTTATCACCAGATCCATCTACATTTGTTACAACCTCTAGAACATTAGAGGATGGTGAACTGGCACTAAGGCCCTTAGTTTGTTGACTCCAAACCTCATTCGAAGGTTGGTCATCCATGACCTTAACAAAATGAGGAGTAGGAACCTCCTCCATAATAGAAGCAGGCCTATAGACACTGAGTTCTGAGGAGGATTTTAATGGATTATCTAATGAGAAAAATCACTCCTTAAAAGATGACAAATCGAGGACAGTGAATTCCTTTTGTGTTGAAATTCTTTTTTCAAAAAATATTTTAAAAAGTGTTTTTATGCTTGATTTAAGTAACCAGGCGGAGCAGAGGTCAAATAATTAGAATTATCTTTGACTAAGGGTTTAAAGGACAAGTTAGGCAAGGCCCCAGCCTTGCACACCTTTGCACATAAAGAAAATCTCATTATTTGGCTTAAGTTGTCAGAATTCTTAAAATATTGGCTTTGTATGGCCTTGGACAAGGAACATACAGCCGTGCATCATAAGAATCTTACCTTTTCAAGCAAGTAACCTTAAGTAATTGCTATGCATGCTTATACACTTTTGATGGTACTACTGTATAACCTAAAAGTGGGTAAATTTTCAAAAAGCAAGTTAGCAAGTGGCTGGCTTTTTGAGTGTACACCCGTGCATAGTCCTTTGCACACTCGTACATTCTCCCTTATATAAAGCTTCAACTTTTAAAGCGGTTAAAGATTTTGATTTTGAAAGCTAGCATTGTCTTCATAAAGGCTTTTAAAAGTTTTTAAGTGAAAAAGATTATTTTTGGTACTTAGCTTTTTACATTTTCCAACTGTTTTTAATTTTTTCAACACAAGAAACATTTATGACTCTGACATTTCGCAATCTAATCAAGTAAGCACATTAAAGGTAATATAAAAAGCCTTTCTCATCATTTTTGGATTATCATAAATTCAGGCTATTATTTACATTTATAGTATATTCTTAGTATATTAATCTTTGTTAAATTTAGGTTGTGAAACCCTTTGCAAGGGTATGGTGCCATCTGATAGAAATTATCAGGAACTATTTTTAAATTCCATTTTATCATTTTTTAAAGTTAGTTTTTAGAATATTTGGTTTTAAAAGGCATTTTTTGTATTTAGCTTTCCCTTTTTGCTCCCTTTTGGATCTATTATTGATGGAAATTTTATTTTAAAGAGGAAAGAAAACTAGCTTTTACCAGGCCGGTACGACCATGCATCACTTGCTGTACCTCCGTGCATTACATGATGTATAGCCCAAAATATGTTTTCTTTTCTTTTTAAAGCAAAATAGTCAACTGCATATCGACAAATGCACTCCCATGCATTTTTTAATCTATGTGCTTGATCTTCGTTCTTCCTCTTTACTTATGTCATTTAATTTTTATGTGTATTCTCTTTTCATTTTTTTTGTTGCCATTGTTATTATTTTGTTGTTGTTTTTATTATTATTGTCAATTCGGTGGATAACCTTGTTGTGGGCTTAACTGGGCGAGCGCTGCAGGTAAGTTCTTGGTCTCTATTCTTTTATTATAAAAAGTTTTTTAATCATCAATAAAAAATATCACAAAAATATTTATAGTAAAAATTTGGATATTTTCTTAATAAAACTGGATCAATGTCCACATTTTTGCCCAAAAAATTCACATGTAAAAAAAACTTTTAATAATTTAAATGATTCTTGTATATAATTAAATAAATAAAAAATATTTCTTAAATAAAACTTAGACTGGCAAGTCCCTATCTTCAAATTCTCGTAAAGGAATGCTTCTTCAATAATCCACATGCAAGGATCGAAGTTCTCCCCAAAAAAAGGTTAATGAACAACCCGATTTATGAATGTATTTATAGCTTTATTCTATACCATGATTTATCACTTTCTTATGTAATTGGGCGCATCTTTAATTTTTTATATTTGCTCTAATTTTACATGAAATAAAAGGGATAACATGATTAATTTGAAGACTGTTATGTCACATTTATCAAAGATAAAAATAGGAGTGGAGTGCCAAACAATCTCTGGGTTTTTAGCCTCATAAGATCAGAATACTCACTTTTCCCAATGTTCTATTAGGTTTACTATCAGCCTTGTGGTCCTCAACAAATACCTCCTGACTATCGATTGTTAGTGATGGGATAGGGATACCTCAGCGTGCCATCTCATACCTTTCAAGGCTTAAGACTTGGCAAGTTGAGTTGAGTCTCTTTCTTATCACAAGTAGCTGATCAGTCTGGGTAAGGAAACCTTAACCTGGTCATACCCTAAAAGTGAAATCGAACCTCTAAAAGTTAAAGGTTTCCTTCCTTAAAGCTCGATGATCCCTTGGTTTTGGGGGTGAAATCGGGTCTTTACGGTAAAATATAGAGCGTGCATCATAGTGGTGATTCCACCGGGGATTATTCGAGATTTCGCTCTGAAACTACTTTTGATTTGTGTGAAATAAACGGCTTTTGGTTAAAAATGGTTATCTCTTTTTGTAACTACATTAAAATTATGCTAGAACCTTAGAATAAGTTATACATCCTAGTATTTTAACCCTGTGCATTCTCGAAGCACTCCATTATCGTTCACTCAATCAAGGGTAGTGTTAGGGATAATCACCAGCCCATGTCTAGTTTCTTTTGGTATATCAAATGTTAACCCGATTGATCGTCATGCTTATGATGAGCTAGACCTATTGGTAAGGACTATGCTTGGATAGCTTTCCAATCGAGTACTTGGACTAAATACCCATGTAATGACATAATAATCTCCGTTAGGATGCCCATAATAATCTTGGATTACTTGTGATGTGGAACCTTGTGTATTAAGCATGCCTGATTAGTCCAAATTGAAACACCCTAATCTAATGCCTTTATCATATATCATGTTATACCTTTCAATCACATAATAGTATGTTATTAACCCAAAGTTGTATACATTTATCATATCAAATAGTCTATTTATATAGGTATCCTATGCTTCAATTAGATATTTCCCACAACTTCAGTCTCTTAATTATGTATGCATAATGGCTTATTCTATAACATACTCATCATTTTCATGTTAGTTATAACTATCTTAACTTCATATCTTATCATGCATAACATTTATCAATTGATCTAGCATATTTATGACTAAGCATTTTAGCTACTATATGTAGGCATGCTTTAGCATTTTTTTACTAAACTTATTACATCACTTACTTTATATTACATATATATATATATATATATATATATATATATTTAATAGCCCTTTTATACATATTAAACGTGCAAAAGAACTTGCACCAAAAAGAATCCTACATCAACTTCTATGACTTAGGTGTTGGCCTATCCTGATGCAGAGATCATTCCTGAGCAAAAGCTTTTACAGCAGTACCTACACCGATTAAATAACCCGTGCTAACCTATAAAGCTTAGTGGGAAAAACTAAACATGAAAGACAACTACTCATAGTGGTCGCCAGAAATATTTAATATACAAAAAAAAAGAAAATAATACAGTTTACATAATAGAAATGAGTATAAAACAAAGCACAATATCTTAGCAACAATGTAACTCTTCATTTAAATCAGCATGTTTGAATCTAAACAATTTATAGATGATATGTACATAATATAAATAAATATCCATACATGTAATTGAAACCACAATTTAATGTGATAATCCATATATCATATGCACAAATCATACTGTGATTTAACTGTGAAACATTTATATTTTTAATTTAGCCTGTTTAAGTTCTAAAGGTGGATAATGGGATCGGTGGATACCCGAGGGTATCAAAACGGTGGATATCTGAAGATATCAAAACTATGGACCTAATCAGGGCCAACTGTACGGTGGACCGGTCAAGGACCCAAACGGGTTCAAGGAAAAACCCAAATGGGCTGTGCAAGATCCAGCAGAATCAACTATACTGTAGACCTAAAAAAAAGGTCGACTGTGGCAGCTGCAATCCTATAGGCGCCTATCTATCCACAATTGAACTATAATTGCAGGCAAAACTCTATTTAATCTTTCTTTCCATATATCATGCTTGCACTTATAATGTTCATATTGCACATGTATAATCATATGATAGCTATATTGTTACTATGACATAACTGCATATGTAAGTTCATTTAATGATACAATTACTTTTTACATATCGTCATTAGATATCTCATATTAGCATAATCATGATATGTTAATCAAGTAATGCATCATACCTATTCAAGTGCTCATTATTAAAACTTTACAATATAGCATATTGTATATATGTGATCATGTATACAAATACATAATCCTTAGTGAATATGAATATATATATACACACACACAATTATTTATAGTCATATAACGATACGAGCATAAAAAATTGAACATATAACATCATAATAATATACTTTATTATGTTATCATTCAGGCACCACACATGAACATAGTCATACATAGTATTTCTTATTTCACAGTATAAGTGCAGGTTCAAATATAATTCACTCTATCATTAGAGTATGAATATGTAAGATTAATTGCATAAAACAATCATGTACACAAGATTAATCATGTATAATTATTTTATATCAAACATTGCTCTTTACTTATGTATATATATAAGACTATTTATATAAACCTTTATCAAAAATCATATTATATACCATATATAGTTCAATATATTTTCATATAGTTACATATTTAGCATAGTCACATTTAAACCTTAATAGAAAAATACATTAAAAATTCTATCTACAAAATTATGCACAGGGCAGAATTTTGGATCCAAATTGCATGTCATTTTTAATTTAGAAGACATCATTTTTAAGCCAAATGGTCTTCTACAAACTTATTTCCCTATGTATCCAGTTTCCAAAACATCAAGATTCATCTCAATAGCACATCTGTAACTCGAGATATCTGAGAAAAAATTATAGGCTGTTCAAACTTCCAAAACTAGTTTTATTTTTCTTTTATCACCAAGTCATAAAATTCATAGAATAAAATGAGAACAGAATTTGGCCATCATTCCTTCATCAAAAACGTGCTCCTAGGTATCTAGCTTATCCAGATTTTTACAAAATAACATTTTGACTTCTCTACTAATACTTACGCCCAAAATACCAAAATCTGTACCTTAACAGTACAAACAGATTCAATGAATTTCATGCTAATATTTGACATACTTGGAAATAAAATTAGGCATTACTTCCTCCATATGAAATGTATAATTAGAAGTATATTTTTTAAAGAATCTAACCTCATAGCAATTCAACCACTGTACACAAAAATACACTATAATTTCTACAAACTATTCTAGAATCACAAACAACAGCTCTCATGCATTTCAATTAAATATTAGAATGGCTTAAAGGAAAATTTAGTGCTAGGCCCCTTCTAAAAATTTGTAGAAATATCTCTTATATGACTTTAGGAACTGGAATGTCCTCAATTAGAGTTTTCTAACTCAGTTTATGATAAAATTACAGCCATTACTCCATAAGGTTTTTTTTTGTCTTCACCTATTATAACACTTACTAAAATTGTTTCTCTTTTCAATTAATCATACCCAACATTGAAATCATCATTTCAACTCTAATTTATCTACATGGAAGTATGAAAATCCTAATTCCCATACCTTGGCCTAATGTCCTTTAGCCAATTAATCCTTTGCAAGACCTTTTCCTTTGTCTCTTCTACCTTCTCCTTCTTTATCTATAATATAATTCATTTTCTAATCAATCATTTCCAGCAGTTTTCCCAAATGAATTCCAAATAGAGGATTAAGAAGAAGATGATGAAGATGAAGATAACGAAAATTAAAACCATACCTCAATAATTTACATCAATATTTTCTTGAACAACCCACATGCATGAAATTTTCTTCATGAATTCATAGATAAATTGAGAGATGAAAATAAAATTGTAAGAGATGAAGAGGAAATCTTTCAAAGCTGCCTTGGTGCCATCCCACTCTCCTATTTCTCTTTCTTTCCACTAAAACCAACGTATATATAATAGTAGAAAAATTCCTTCTAGTCCTTTAACAATTTGCATGTCCTACTAATATCTCTTTTCTTTTTGCAATATATAAAGTGACCCCTCCACTTAATTCTTCTTTTAAATTGACCACTCCATCTAATCCCCTTTTTTATATTGACCTCTCAATTATTCATTTATTCACATTTTCCCCTAAAGATGCCATAATTATAAATTTACCCCAAATTAATACTTATACTTTAATTATACCCTTGAGTAATTTTAAATTATAACATTAAATTTTATTTTCATGCAAATAATATAATAACACAGTAATTTATCACTTGTCCCGTACTTTTTATGAGATTTTCATTTTTTATTAAATCATACTCAAATAAAATTCTACTTAAATCATGAAAATTTCAATTAGGGTCATTTAGGGGCCTCACACAAATAGTCACTTATCAAAGGCTACCATGCCCTGGTAAGCCTATTTTGATTTGCTTGGGTCGCTTGAATACACACTGATCAAAACTTTTTTTGTGTGATCTCCTTGAGAGGTATTATACTACTGGATTTTTTCCATGCACCATTCATATTCATCAAGATCCCTTATTAATCCCATGAATTAAGTCCACCTAGGAAGAGGACTTTAACCACATGTGTGGGAAAAATAAGGTGGAGAGGATTTTTGCATGTGATTATTGATGTTGTATCTTACAATCATGCATCTAAATCTGCTTATACATCATGCTGATAACCCCCATGTTGGAAGCCATAATAGAGTTATCATTTCTTAGGTGATTTTAGGATTCGGATGGTTGTTTGCTTAAGAAGTGGTTTGCTGAATAAATAGAAGAATTGGTATCAAAATAGAGTTTAGAATTAGGATCTGAGTTAGGTATAGATAGTGTTTCAGAAGAGTTTTTAAAAGGGTATCCAAAATAGTTAGAAAGGGAAATTATATCTAAGCTCACTCCCTTTGCTGGTTCCTCCGGTCCTTGAAATGCCTATAAGAAAGATGGATGATCTTGAGAGAAAAATGATGTCAATGTTTGCTAGTCTCACAATCAATTTAGCCTTAATTTTAGTTGCTCAGCCAGTTGCACCAGCTTTTGCTCGAGTCAAATTGACTCCTATTAAGAAGATCCCAATAGCATCTATATGACACCCTCACTAACAGCGAATGTCAGAAATGTGGCTCCATGAGGAATGAAAAGAGATATGCCTCGAGGTGGTTCTGAGTGTGATTTTATAACTGATAAGGAGGAGGAATTATGATTCCCTTAAATACTAAAGAACCTTATCCCTGAAGAAGAGAATATCACTACTAAGAAGATGGAAGAGAAGATGAAGGCATTAACTAGGATGTTATCAGTAGGAAAGGGAGTAATTGCTAAGGAAATTGATCTAGAAGGGGAGAATGCTTTTCCTAGCCAATTCAAAATGCCTGACTTGATGAAGTTTGATGGTACATCTGACCTACTGTCTCATATTAAGCAATATATGCTGCTTATGAAAAGAATTACCCTCACTAAGAGATAAAAGGTGGATCTCTTTAGCCTCAATCTTATGGGACCCGCTATTGATTAGTATCATAGTTTGGATAAAAAGATCAGAGAAGATTGGGAAAGTTTGATGGAAGAGTTCTTTGGGCAATATGATTTCAGTACATGTATGAAGGTCACTTTAAGAGATTTAGAATTGCTACAGCAGGAACCCGAGGAATCCTTCCATGAGTACCTCACTTGATGAAGGAATAAGGTAATGGAGATGAAAAGGAAGTCTGATACATAAGACCATATTCGTTTATTCAGATGCTAGTCCTTACCTGAAGGAGAGTATGAAGATGAAGGGATTGAAGGACTAAAAATCCTTAAAAGATATAGCCATTGCAGTAGAGGTTAAATATCTGGCAAAGAAAGCTAGTTCTGTGAATTCAAATAGTAAAGGTTATAATAGCAACAAGTACGGATTTGGGAGTTCAAGCTTTGGTAAAAGTGTCGATAATAGTACTGGCAGTAGAGGTAGCAGTAGAAGGAATGCTGAGATATCATTGACAGGGATTAATTAACATTGTTACTCTGAGTTTGGCAAGTCATTATCCCGGTGCCTTAGTCATTTGATTAAAAAAGGAAGCTACAGCCCATACCACCTAAGCCCATAAGAAGTCAGGGGCAACCAAGACATATAATTGATTGATATTATACCTTTCATCAGCACACATGGTATAAGATGGATTACTGTTATACTTTGAAGGATTGTATCCAAGAGTTTATTGATTCTCGATAGATTTTTGATCTAGAAAAGAGAGCTAAAAAGAAGGAAAATTACAATATTATGTCAACGACAGTGTTCATGTTAGGGTCGGGGTTACTAGAATGGTATGTTTTAAAAGATCTATATGGTAATGAGTATTTGGCTATCACCTGTAAGGCTAAGAAGAGCAGTAACAGTTCAAGCATAAGTGCAGAAAGGTTAGCTGAAGTAAGGGAATCAGTTTGACTAATAGATATATGGGATACCGATAGTGAAGTAGGCTCAGTTAAAGCTGAAGAAGAAATGATAGACCTATGGGAAACTAATGAAGATGATAAGGAAGCAATAGATGGAAAGATGGTCCAAGACATCACTATAAGTGGTAGAGTTATACTTGAGGTTGAAAGGCCTCGGGAGCCTACTGCACCTGTAGAAGAAAGTGCCATGGAGGATAACCTGGTTTTGAAATAACTTAAGAAGATACCTGCCTAGATTTCGATCTGGGATTTGTTGAGGTAATCACCCTCTCACAGGTAGAAGTTGGTAAAAGCTTTTTTGTGAGTCAACAGTTGCCACTACGAACATATTCACTGATACAAACCTCCTCCTGGAAGGATACGAGCATAACTATCCTTTGTAGGTTAGGGTTGAAGTGAATGGTAAGCACACTAAATGTGTAATGGTGGATGACAGTTCTTTTATCAATGTGTGTCCCTTTATAGCAATGGCAACTTATGGTATCAATGAGACTATGCTCACTAAATCTTGACTCACAATAACGGCTTATGACAACTCTAAAAGGCAAGCTACTGGCACTTTCAAGGCAGTTGTAAAGACGAAGTCTATTAAGACTGAGGTAGAGTTTGTAGTGTTATAAATACCGGCTAATTTCTCCCTATTGCTGGGGTGACCTTGGTTTCCCAAACTTCCACCCTTCACCAGATGGTTCGAATTCCTCATGAAGATGGTATGTTCACTATAAAACCAGTAAGAGAGAATTCATTTTCTATTTTGAGCATAGCTAATCAATCATTTAATGCATTTCACGTTGCTAGGATTGATGTTGAGGAAGAAAAAGCAGATTTTATAAGTTCTTATCGAAAAAAATGAGTTACCTCTTAGGTGCCAGGTTGGAAAAGAGTTCTCAGGGAATTTCTATGCATGTTGCTCCTATAAGCTAGAGAGATAGGACGAGTTTAGGCTACTACAAGAATGATGCTAAGAAGCAATCTGACCTCTAGCTAAGAAAAGTCCTTCATATATTGGAGAGTTTTATGTCAGCATCTAAAGAATGAAATACTACAGGGAAGTCAAGCCTATGGTGATTCAAGGAAAGATTGTCCCTGGATTCAAAATATTTAATGATGTATTTGATTGGCCATCTAGGTCTATCAAACCTATGTTAGGGTTTTGGAATGAAGAAGTTATGGTCAAGCTTGCTGATTTGGATTTAGATCGCCATGAAGAGGTGCTGATGCCAGAGCCACTAGCCATCGAGGCCAAAGAAAAGGAGAAGATTGAGTGTAAAGCTATGGTGCTGGAAAAAAGGTGACATTAGAAAAAGGTAAGGCTTTAGCTGTTGCATCGACTGTCCCTGATTTGAAAGATGATTCTTTTACTGATGTAATTTATATTCCTGAATTATTTTGTGATGATGTTCCTTTTACTTCTCAGGTTAATAAGATGAATAACTTTGCTTATTTATACGATGTCTCATCTAATTGTATTATGCATGATCATAATCATTACATGTTCATATTTGACATTAATTCAACAAAAACAACCCCATTCAATCTCGGAACCCAAGATGATCCTAAGGAGATCTTGATTGTATTTGACATAACTCCTGAAGAGAGGATAAAATTTTAGAGAATATTAAGAAAATATGAAAAAGTATTTACTTAGACCTATGAAGACATACCGAGGATTGACAGAGATGTAGTAGAACATGCCATCCCAATATATCCAGAGAGTAAGCCAATAAAGCAAAAGCTCCGGGAACTCAAGCCAGAGTGGGCAAAAAAGGTGCAAGAAGAAGTAAAAAGGCAGATTGAAAAAAAGTTCCTAATCGAAATCCAATATCCTACCTGGCTAGCCAATGTTGTTCTTGTTGCTAAGAAAGATGGAAAAATATAGATGTGTGTAGACTATTGAGACTTAAATAAAGCTTGCCCGAAAAATGACTTTTTCCTCCCACATATAAATCTATTGATATAGTGTGACAAATTGCATGATGTACAATTTCGGCGATGGGTATGCAGATTACAATTAGATCCTAAATAAGATAATAAGTAGGGTAAAGATAGCCTTCATTACAAAATGGGAAACTTATACGTATAAAGTTATGCAATTGGGATTGAAGAATGCATGAGCTACCTATCAACGAATGGCTACTAAGATCCTCGGTGACTTGATCTATAAAGAAGTAGAGGTGTACATGGATGATATGCTGATTAATTTAGACACAAGGGAAGGGCATTTTGAAGCTTTGGATAAGTTTTTTTAATGGATCGAAAAGTACAATCCCCACCTCAATCCAAAGAAGTGTGTGTTTGGGGTGACCTCTGGCAAACTGCTGGGGCATATAGTCAGTCAGAAAAGAATAGGGGTGGATCCAAATAAGGTGAAAGCCATTCAAGAAATGCCAGTATCAAGGAAGGAAAAAGAGATCAGAGGGCTCCTAGGATGGATTCAGTACATTAGCCGGTTCATTGCCAAGCTCACCTCTATATGTGAGTCGATATTTAAGCTTTTTAGAAAAGACTAGCCAGTTAAGTGGAACGACGATTGTCAGAAGGCCTTCGACACCATCAAGGAATACTTTTTAAGATCCTTCAGTTCTCCAACTGCTTAGACCATCAAAATCATTGATACTATATATAGCAGTGGAACAGGGTTCAGTAGGAGCTTTGTTAGCCCAGGAGGACGATTATAAAGTTGAATTCGCCATGCACTACTTGAGCAAAACTTTTTCTACCATACAAGACCAAGTACTTAAATGTGGAGAAGATTTGTTTGGCTATGATATGGGCCTCAAAAAAATTAACACACTACTTCCATTCCTATAAAATCCAAGCGATAGCTAAACATAACCCGCTCAGATACTTTCAGTCAACACCATCCCTACTGGGGAAAATGAGAAGGTGACTGTTGCCTTTGTAAGAATTTGAAGTGAAATATGTAACTAGGAAAATGATCAAGGTGAGGGCAGTTGCAAAATTTATTACTGATCACCTATCGGAAGGTGACCAAGTTGAGTACGAATTCCCAAACGAAAGCGTCAGTGCCATAATGACCCAGGGCTAGCAGATGTACTTTGATGAGGCTACCGGCAACAAAGGAGCTGGGGTAAAAGTCATTCTCATCATGCCCAATGGTGAAAAACTTCCTTTAGCCAAGAAACTGGGATTTAAGGTGACTAATAATAAAGCTTGCGTGTATGGGGTAGAACCTTTGATTGCACTAGGGGCAAAAACTGTCGAGATGTTCAGGGACTCATCCTTAGTAATTCACCAAGCCAAGGGGAAATGGTGTAATACCCTTACTATAACAGTTCTACGGATATAAGCAATTAAGTCGGATTTTTTTTCTTAAAACCATATACTTAACCAACTAATTCATTTATCACCAATTATTTTCTATTATTCATGATTACCACTCCAACTTGTTGATGGCGTATAACTGTCTAATTTTACTATTCATTTAGTAAAAATTCGGTAATATAACATATTAAAAACTTGCCTATGCAACCTGAAATCAAACAATTTAGGGGCATAACTGTTTATAAACAATTTATATACATATCAGCCATTCATTCTCATTTCCATGCACATCACTCAATTCACTTCTGCCTCTACACACACACACACACACAAATACTATTCAATTTCAGACTAATTGTTGCTTCAATTCCAGCTAAATAAATATATACATGCCAAAATACAAAATAGTTATACAGTCTCTTTTTCTTCAAAACTTGCTCCTTTATGCATTTTTTTAGCTCCAGTCACTCATCTGAATCTAATGCAATAAACATTACGTGCTGAGTATTAAATATGCTCAGTGGTGGCTATAAATCAAGATATTTCCCATACAAGCATAATTGTGTTACTCATACAAAATTTAATGAATTTCTATCAAAAATGCAAATTAAAAATTTCTTAACAGTCAATACAATTTACTAACATTATTTTGATAAACTTTTCAATTTAGTCCTTACTTTTTCATTTAATTACAAAATTACCATTTTTATTCGTTAATTACCAAATTGCCACAAGTTTAATTTTTTCACTTTCCATTCAATTTTTGGCATGCAAAATTATCAATTGGTCCTTATTTTGACTTATCCATGCAAAATTATATTTTAATCCTTCCAATTTACAAAAGTTCAATTTTAGACAGTACGATCACTAAATTATCATTTTATCCTTTCCTTTTATTTCTTTATTACTTATACTCATTAATCTTAAGATTTGGGAAAATTATTGTTTTACCCCTAAGTTTTTTTATTTCTTTTCAATTAGGTTTTTTTTTTTTCATTCTAAACTTCATTTTTATATTTCTTTCTGCACTTTTAGCTTATTTTTATATTTGTACCCTTAGTACAATCCTGATAGAAATCTTCAGACATGATATATTGGATGTGGACCCCATAGAGCCACATTACAGATTGAGAAATGACTCCAAAAGATCATTTCTCACATAATAGAATACAGAATATATCAAATATTATGGGAGATCAGTGATTCTACCTGAACTAGATTTTGAACTAGATTTTGACCACTTGACTATTACTAAGGGCAACCTTTCACTTGTATTCAAATCACTTTTCAGATTTATGATATTTTCATTCACTTTTTAAGTTCAATACAATAGTCGTTCAATTTTTTTTCAATATTTTTGCACAGTTTATGAATATTTCACAATAATTCACCATTTTTCACTCAATTAATGAATTATTTCTCAATAATTCAACAAATTCATTTAATACATAAGATAATTTTCTTCTAAAAAATATTCAAATAATTTTCATAAATTCTACAAAAATTCATGGATACAATATTTCATCACTATATTCATTTTATGGCATTAAACACTAGAATTACGCAAATTATACCTTGGTTTCCTTTAGAATATGATTCGGCCAAGTAAGGTAGTCTACCTTACCCATACTTTTAATTCACATTAAGCACTCTAATAGCCATATTCAAGGTTCTAAGTCATTAATCTAAGCTTAATTTCAATTATACATGCAATTCCCCTAATTTTCCTAAGTTATATAAAGGAAAAACATGCCAATTCAAAGGAAATAGATGGATTTAGTAGCCATTAACCTTTTTCACTAGCTTTAGCTCCTCTAAGCTTCCTTTTCCTTGCCTTTACCATTAGATAGTTATCCTTCACTTGGAGAACATATCATGGTCGAATTTTTTTATCAATACAAATACCACTTTTTTGATCTCAAATGCTCAAATTAACCACATAAATGAACTCCAGGCACCTAAAAGTACTTGCAGGCACCTTTAAATAAAATTAAAATCTTGATTTGCACTTACCTTAATTTGATACCCTATACTTTTTCACTTGATTTCTCCTACTTTCCTTCCCATAATTAAGGAATAGAGGCTTAAATAATCTTTTAAGGAGGTAGAATACCACCTAGAATGCTTGGATTTAGAAAGAAAGAGAGAGAAAACTTAAAGAACTAGAGAGAAATGGTGGCTATGGTGGTTCGACCATAACGAAGGGAGATAATGGCTGAAGGGGTAAGGATGGCTGGCCAAAAATCTCTCTCTCAACTTGCTTTTATAGTGGTTGAATGGGTTAGACTTTGGGTCAACCCAAAGTCCAATAATTCAAGCCCAAAAGCCAAAAATCAAGCTTAACATGCAATTTTCTATGGTTATATCACTTTTCAAATCCAAATCATCCCAAATTCAATTTTAGCATTCTTATCATATTTACAATAGGTTGTACACAAAATTTTATCCCAATCAAAGTTAGTTACTGATTTGATTCAATTAGATCGATCCAATTCAACAATTATTAGTGTCATCAAAAAATTAACTTTTAACATCCAAAATATTCTACATATTATTTTAGATACATCTGTAATTTTTGACAATTTTTAGACCTCATTTGCTATTTTTAAAGGTTCGATCAAACTTAGGTCAACCTAGTTAATTTTTGAACCGAACCGCTTCATTTTTCGTATTTTTAACTTTTGGAGGCCTATTTGATCTTGATTTTACTTTAAATTTCAATCCCGAACTAACCATGATCAGTATTTTTCGATAGTCAAATAAAATATTTTTTACCTTCGAATGTACTTTTCAATCCGGCAGTCAAAATCTAGCTCAGGATATAATTGGCTAGCCATAGGAATATCTATACCATGGTGCAACTCATGGAGACTTGCTTTCCTATGGTTGGATTATTGATATCCAAAATATCTATTTGTTTTATTATCTGATTTGTGAGAAATGGTCCTTTGAAATAATTTCTCAGTCTGTATGTGGCCCTGTGAGGTCCATGTCCCGTATATCTAGTTTTAAAATTTTTGCTGGCATTGTACTAGGGGCATTAATGTGAAAATAAGCTAAAAAGCTTTAAAAAATAAGTAAAAGTGAAGTTAAAAGTGAAAATGACATAATTAAAAGAAATTAAAAGTTTAGAGGCAAAACTGTAATTTTTCCAAAAAGTATGGTTAATGAGTAAAAGTAATTAAGAAATATTTAAAAAGGATTAAATGGTAATTTAATGTCCAAAAAGTCAAAAATGAAGTTTTATAAAGTTCAGGGGCTAAAACGTAATTTTACGTAAAAAGGATAAAGTAAAGTCCAACTAATTGTTTTATGTGCTAAAAGTCGAAATTGAGAGTGAAAATAATGAAAGTAATGGCAATTTTGTAATTAAATTGTAAAAAGGGCATTTTTGTAATTAATTGAAAAATTAAGGACTTAAATGAAAAGTTTGCCAAAATTGTAGTGTTATGGTTAAAAGACTACTAAAAATGGATAAAAATGCTTTTTAACAAGAAATATTGAAAGTTTGCACTTTTGGTGTAACTATGCTTGTTTTGGAAATTTTATGATTTTTAGTCATCATTGGGTATATTTAATGATCAGCACTTAAAATTTACTGCGTGCAGGTTCTGATTATGATCTGGAGCATTAGTACACAAGGATGAAGAATTTTGAAGGAATGAAGCAACATTTTATTTTGGCATGTATATTAATTTAAATATTTAAAGTTTAAAATTGGATTTGTAATAGTTCTTGGATTGTATATTTGTATATGGATTTTGACTAGTAATGGATATGTTGTGTATGGTTGAGTTATGATGCAGAATGTATGAATGAGATAGATATGTTGATTATAAACTGTTGTTCCCCTGAGGGGTTGTGGTTATTGTCTATTTTTCAAGGGGCTAGTCTAATATATAGCCGTTATATTGTCAAATTTTTGCAAAATAAATAGTAAATTTGTCAGTTATAGGTCATCGATAAGGTGGACTAAGTTTATGAATTTTGGATAAAAATTGTTGGTTAATGAATAATTAAAGGTTAAGTTTATGAATTTTAAGTTAAGAAGAAAAAAAGAAAAAAAAATTCCGGTCAAATGCTTAAATCAGAAAGACTATTTCAGTACGTGTGTTACAAGGGCAATTAAAGTCGCTAACAAGAATTTAATGAAGATCATATCCAAGACTGTATAAATATATGAGGATTGGGCTGAAAAGTTACCATTCGCACTCTGGGGGTACAGAACCATTGTTAGAACTTTTACAGGAGCTACTCCCTTCTCTCTTAGGTACAGCTCAAAAGTAGTGCTACCAATAGAGATCAAGTTATAGTCACTAAAGGTTATACTGTAGGCCGAGTTACCAAAGATGGAATGGGCAAAACAAAGAATGGCAAAGTTGAACCTGTTGGATGAAAATCGAATAAGAGCTTATTACTACAATCAGTTGTATCAGAAGAAATTAGCTCGATGCTTTGGGATAAAGGACAAAGGAAATCACCTAAAAGAATGGGATTTGGTGTTTAAGCAGATGAGACTTGGCTTACCTGACTATAGGGGAAAGTTCGGACCAAATTGGAAAGGCCCCTTCATCTTGAAGAAACTACTTTCTAAAGGAGCTATCTTTCCACGGATAGCGATGGGAATGAATTCAAGAAGACGGTTAACATTGACAGTCTGAAGAGGTTCTATGGCTAAAGAAAGGAGAGAAATGATAAGCCTGCAGGTCAAAAATCGAAAAAGGTAGCCTTGCTAAAATTGGACACTCTGTTAAGGCAAAAATCAAAAAAGGTACCTTAGGTAAAATTAAGGATTGAGAGAAAATAACCAATCAAGAAAAGTCGCGAGGGATGATTGGCGACAGGAGTTGGATGCACTTAAGATCTCATCACTCCAGATAAAATAAAGGTTGTTTTTTGTGTTAATTGTCATATCGTGATTATCATCATTGCATTAATTGTCATATTGTGATCATGTAAACATGTATTAACAATCTAAGTTATGCACCATGATTGACATGAACGAAATGTATTATTTATTTATAGTAAACAAACAATAGTGACAACACAAGACAAAACAAGGCAAACATAACAGCAACATAAAAGCATCGAACCATACAAACATGCCAATAAAGGAAGAAAAAAAAGCACGTGTTCAAACAGATGCCGCTGCAATATATTACATGCCAAAAAAGGGGAGAAAAATGAAGACAACAGTAACATCCAACACGTTCTTAAATGAACTCATCAGTTAGCATAACTTTCGATAGGATTAAATAGGAACGTTTCAGTATCGGGTGCCTCCATGACCTATGAGCGATATTCCACATTAGTCTTGAAATCATAAATGTTTACCAATGGAATATTGGTCCTCATAGATAAGCACCTCCAAATGTAGTGGTATCCCATGACAAATGCATAAGTTAGATCCCCTCTACTAAAATTTAAGCGTGCATGCACTATATCTTGCCTAAGGCTAAATTGTCAGATATAGCGAGCGGTGATGCAAAAAGTTACTTGATAAAGACTGCAAAGAGGGATGTATCTGGAGCTCTCATAACAGGTCATGTACTCTACACATATCCATAGGCATATAAAGCTTACTCCCAACTCTGCTATAGAACTCAGCCACATAATGCCTTCCTCCATAGAGTCGATATAATACCATCATATGCATGCACCAAAGAGCCTTAAAGAGTATAAATCCATGACATAAGGAGAAGGATTGGCCAACATTCTAAGTTTCTCCTGCAACCAGATCTAAAAAAAGAGAAGAAAAAAAAGAAAAAAACGAATAGTGATGAATAATAATAAAAATAATGAATATAAAAGCCACTGAAACTATTTGGCATCCATTTCAGGCATAAAATAGGCATAGGAACATGTAAAAATCTGTAAAAAGATGCATATCCCACAAATAAAAGCTAGTGTGAAAACGTATGCACTACCTTAAAATAAATGACTACAGATACCTGGAGCAATAGAGGGTTGCCAGTAAACAGAGTAGTGGGATCATCATTCACAACATCTAAGCTAAGCAGGGTCTACGCCAGGATTAGTGGAAATGGGTTAGCCCTTCAAGAATACCATTAATAATTTCAAACAATCAACAATCTCCTACGATGCTAGCCTCACTGGTGATAAATAGATAATGTGCAAAACACATAAAGAGGGTAGCACTTATGACGTAAGTCTCATTATCCTTAAAATAATACAAACTGTCAAATAGAAAATTAAAAACCACGAATTTAGAGGGCTCAACGTGAACCCTAACATCAAAAAGGCAGATCCTTAGAGCATGAATAACCTTTCGAGGATAATTAGGGACACAGTTGGACACATATGAAAGGGTGCCTAGGCAAAAAGGAACACTCAAAATGGCAGCAAACTCTTCATAAAAGAGATAAATCTCCACATTGTTGAAGAAAAACACATAAAAATGGGGGTCCTAATGGCGTGTCGAAGCCACCAGCAGATGTTCATCTAGTTATACCCTTCAAAGAAAGCTTAAGTTAGAATACGGGGATAAGATGGGATTATCCTAGGTAGAGTAGCCATATAGTAATAAGGCAAGGTGCTCAGAAAAAAAGGGGTCATGTTGGCTAAAATATGAAGCAAAGCCACATAGCAAGAGATACAAATATAAGAGATGGAAAAGGACGAGGGAAGTTTAAGCAGGAAGCAAAGGCCAGCTAAAAATTCAGAGCCTTTTATTTATAAGTCAGTTTGTATGGTCGTGCATTCAGGATGTACGCCCGTACATTAATCATAATTACAACTTGGTGAAAATGAACAGTAATAAATGGTTTTCCTTGTCATGCACCTCATCCTGCATAATTTAACAAAGCCACACACACTTCCATTACAATGCTTTGCAGGTTTCATTTTAAATTCCACAATTCATGGCCGGCTCACAATTCAAAGTTATATCTTCTATCAAGTAACTCAAGTGATTCAGGGGTATGTTTTTCACATGTGCACAAGGACAAAGACACCAAAAAAAATGATAGCAAAATGTAATAACAGCTTGAGGAAAATGAAAAAAAAAGATGTGCATAATAGATGATAATAACAATTCAAGCATATAATGATAGATAAAATGGTCATCGATACATGATGAACGTGATAGTAATGGAGAATATTTTGTTAATATTATTCGGATACCAAAAATAGCTTCTTGTAAAAAAGTTGTAAATAAAATAATTTTACTTGATTAGATCAATAAAGTTGAGAGATTGTAAATTTTTAGAATTATTCTTGAAAAATTGGGATTATTTTACATGAGTTTGGGTAAAAACCCATACAAAATGCTATTTACATAGCATTTTTACATGTACGGGAATGTTTTATATTCAAAACTTTTCAAAATCTAAATTTTTATGCCTTGCACACCCTTGTACCTCCAATGCCCGGCCTTGCATGGGAGCATATGGCCGTACACTCTTTTGTATGCCTGTGTATTTCCCTAAAACTTAAATTCTATTGGTTTTTCCTTCTTTTCTCTTTCTTTCTTTTCTTCTTATTCTTCTTCTTGTTCGATTTCAAAAGGTGGCCCTCGATTTTTTTGATCTTTTCTCATCTTGTAAGAAATATTATGTGATTTTATTCAAGTACATTGCTGGTTTTTCGCATTATGCACATTTTGACACAGATTTTATGAGTTTTCATCAAGTCTTGCTTGTTCGCCAAAAAAAGGTATGTTTATGTTTTTTTACCTATTTCTATGGTTCAAACGGGTTGAAATTATATAAAATTATTGATTTGAGTTGATATGAGTATGTGTGATAGCCTATTAATGATAATTTTTTTATTTTGTCCTGAACAAAAGGGTAACTATGCAAGAGTAGGATGGTGCACTTTAGCTTGACTATTAGTTTAACTTGTTTGGTTATTATGTATATAATTACTTACATGGTTGATTGATTTACTAGATAAAAATGTACCTATAGGTGGTGTGTGTACTTTGCATGAAATAAGAAAAATGGATGAATATGTATGTAAAATAGGGCATGTACATAAAAGGATAATGTAATGGAAAAAAATAATGCTAGCTAGTATGCATTAATTGGTCTTGTTATATGTAGCCTAACAATGCGAAGTCTATGGTGAGTATGAAACAATATAAAATGCATGTAAGATCTCTTCTACTTAAGTAATAGCGAATGAGTAAGTAAGAATATGCATGGTAGTGGTGGTGGAATGTTTACATAATTTGCAAGTGATGATGAAGTAAGAAAAAATGGGGGAGTAGTTTGGGATGGTGCACTTTGCTTGTTTAAGGTAGATTAGGCCTATTCTCTGAAAGGAATGCATGCATTGTGGTAGTTATTTGTGCGTGAATAAGAATAATGGTAACAAAGCAATAATGGTATATACATGCAGATGATAATAGAATAGTCTTTAACGACTTGACTTAGTTGTTATGTTTACATTGCTTTGTGAAGTTTTGGCATTATTGCTCGATGCTTGATGGCAGGATAGGAAAAAAACTAGATGTTGCTTAGCTATTATAGCTTCTTATGAACAAGCTTTGTGTAGGATTAGGCCTAGTTTTCTAAGCAGTTATGCTACCAAAATTTAGGCACAAAAAGCTATAATGTCTAAATGACATCCCAGATTATGCACCAGGACTAATTGTAAAACTTTAAATTGTGTAGGATATGGATCCTCATTACCCTATATGGATGACACCAAAACAGGCTGCCCGTTACCGAACTCTGGCAGAAGTTTGTCGATTTATATCTCAAGGAGGCTGATGACCTGATAGCATAAGTAAGGTGGATGCATTTTTATACAGGGACTTACCAAACTTATCCATAAATGACTAAATAGTTCTTAGCAGTATTTAGGTACTTAGGAAATCAGAGGCCAGATGATGAGGAGCCTGTCATTACCTACTGCATCTAGGATCAACCAGTGTCCATGACATATAGGCCCTTTGCTCAAATCTTGGAGTTTTCTATGGAAGAGGGTGTGATCAGGCCCGAGAGATCTGCTTTGGTAGAGATATGGGTAGTTATTACACGATCGGGTGTCCCATATATGAGAAGGACAGCGAAGTCGACCATGCTGCGATCTCAATTACTATGCTACTTACATAGGGTACTTTTTTGCTCTTATTTGGAAAGGATATGTAGTCTCAGTTCTATTATGGTGGTAGAGACTTAGAGTTTATGGGGCATGGTGAGTGGTAGGCATATAGACCTGAGCCATACCATCCTGGGACACATATATAGATATAACATAACCCAGGTGATGCGACATCATTGGAGGTTTGGTCACCAGATTACTCCTAGCTGAGGGCATGCCAGAGGCCTTGATGGGATCATCTGCCAAAAAAGGTATTTACATAGAAAGTGAGGCAGCTTATGACATGCGTATGGCTAGAGAGGACAATGTTGCTCCCAACAGGACCAGACTGATGACCCTTGAGGAGATGGACGCAGCCTTTCACCCAGGTAAGAAGATCCTAGAGCATGAACCACGGCTGCAGTATCTTGAGCAGGAGCCTGGTAATGATCAGTAAATGAAAGATGTCTTGGGATCGAGACTTAGAGAGAAAGAGGCTCATTTCACATATTATTTTGGAGGTGAAGCCCACTAGGAGCCAGCCATATCACCTACCATGCAAGACTTCCTTACCTTTCAGTAGGAGCTACCACCTAAAGTTATGGTTATCCTAGTGCATTATCATCCTCAGTACCACCTCCACCATAGCCAACAATGCCAGTGGCCCCATAGGATGCTATATTTTAAGGTATCCAGAGTATAACTATGACTTAGACTGCTATGGCCACAGACTTACAGGTGATACGTCAGGAGCATATTAGATAGTATAAGATATATATGAAGAGATTTGATGATATCGATGCTTGCCAACGACAATTCATAGCTGACTTGGCCAAGACAGAGATCGGGATCTAGAGTATGGATAAAAGTGTTTAAAAAGGCTATAAAAGCATCATAGCACTGGAGACTGTGCTCCTTACAACTAGTGAGATAGTAAAAGAGGCCAGGGATAAGATGGAAAAGAGAATTAACAAGCTGGATACTTATTTTAGAGCACATGTGATAGGTATAGACGAGATGATTGCAAGCTGCCTTACGGTAAAGATGACCAAGATGGCTAGTATTCAAGGAGACATAGATCACGTCGTAGGTTATATTAACAAGTTCCTTCATCCTATTGTTGTTCAACCTTTAGGACCCGTACAACCAGGCCCATCTACATCTTAGGTGTCGAGCTCACCGTTTTACAGACACTGTTCTCATTCTCCACTAGAAGGCCCTACTGACTATGGCTTGTATTGAGGCCCTATGACTTCAGGAAGATGATTATATTTACACACATTTTATACATATGGCACACCCAGTTCATATACATTCAAACATTTGGATATTTATTTTGGGATGATTATTTTATATTCTTTTGGATTGGTTTTAGATTTGTTAGGATGATTCCTTTAAAGTTATTTTAGGATTATTGCTTATTTGTCATGATTGGTATAGATTATAACTAGTATATGTATTGCATTATGTTATTGGGTGACACTACTTGTTTTTAACTAGTTAATCACAATTTTGAAATGTTGTCGTCACAGGATAGAAGTAATTAATTAATAGTAAACTATATATCACAAGTATAAAAATAGGCAATGTGCTTTACAAAATTCACATATAATATTGCCAAAATTGTAAATGATTATCTTATTAAACCATGTAGATGGCAACAAGATTCAATCTAACTTTTTAACACTGCAAATGTAGGATAAATAGAATTTAATTTGCCATGCAGCATTGACCAGTGCAGCCTCACGAGCACTGCTTATGACCACACTCCTTCTGCTGTAGGGGGTAAGTGATCATGATGAGTTAATTAACTGCAGATCTAAGACACCACAACGACACATAATTTTTTTGCAAATCAAGATATAGCCACAGAGTGGAATCGCCTCAAGTTATAGCCATAGAGTGGGATTGCCTTCAAATTAAGGTATAGCCATATAATGAAATTATCTCAAGGTATAACCACATAGTGCAATTTCCTTAAGCTATAGCCATAGAGTGAAATCGCCTCAAGGTATAGCCACAGAGTACGATCACCTTCAAATCAAGGTATAGCCACAGAGTGGAATCGCCTCAAAGTATAACCACAGAGTGGGATTGCCTTCAAAATTAAGGTATAGCTACAGAGTGGGATCTCTTTCAGGTCGGGGTATAGCAATAAAAGTGGAATCTTCTTTGAACCAGGGAACATGCCACAGGATGGCATCACTCACAAATCAAACCTTTTTAAGAAGCAAACAGGGAGGTAATGGGTCTTGAGGAGGCCTTTGTTAGGGTTACCTGATGAGGAAAACGACTCCTTAAAAGATGGTAGATTGAGGATGGTAAATCCCTTTTGTGTTGAAATTATTTTTTTTTAAATATTTTAAACAGTGTTTTATGCTTAATTTAATTAATTGGGTGGAGTAGAGGGTCGAATAATGAGAATTATTTTTGACTAAAGGCTTAAAGGATAAGTTAGGTAAGGCCCCATCCTTGTACACCCTTGTACACAAAGGAAATCTCATTTTTTGGCCTAAGTTATCGGGGTTTTTTTTTGTAATTTTGGCTTTGTACGGCCTTGCACAAGGGACATACAGCTGTGCATCATAAGAATCTTACCTTTTCAGGTAAGTGACCTTAAGTAATTAAGATGCACACTCGTACACTTTTGAAGGTACGGCTATATAACCTAAAAATGGGTGAATTTTCAAACAGCCAGTTGGCAACTGGCTGACTTTTTGAATGTAAACCCATGTATAGTTATTTGCACACCCATCCATTCTCCCTTATATAAAGCTTCAGTCGATTACTTTTAAAAAGGTTAGAGATTTTGTTTTTGGAAGCTAGCATTATCTTCATAAAGGCTTTCAAAAGTTTGTAAGTGAAAAAGGTTATTTTTGGCACTTAGCTCTTTACATTTTCCAACTTTTTTTTATTATTTTAACACAAGAAGGATCCACAACTCCAACATTCTGAAATCTCATCGAGTAAGTACTATAACATCCTTAACGGAACAGTTTTTTTCAATACGAAATTTCGGCCAACATAAGGATTGAGCTTTAGAAATTCATTTAATTTCAATCAAGCTATCTAACATACATATTTAGGGTCTAATTACATTATTATAAAATCAGTTTTAATATATATGCATTTCATAATTTTTTTCTTAATTTCCCTAAAACAAAATCCAACAAATTTAGGGAAAATTAAAGAATTTTATAGTCACTTACCTATTTCCTTGTATTTATCCTTCCATCAACTTCATTTTCCTCACCTAACATCAAGCAAATCATCAACCTCCAAAGAATCCAATCTTTGGCCGAATTCGTTACTCAACAAATCACCAAGATATCAACAATTTTAGTTCAAATTAACCTCAAAAATGGTTTTTAGGCACCTAAAACTATTAGAAAATACCTAAAAATCAACTTAAATCAATTAAGTTCTCAAACTTTACCTTAACATCTTCACTTTTCAACCTTATTTTTTTTTATTCCTTTGCTCTAATAAAGGGTTAGAGGCCAAATATATGAACTAGAGGAATGGAATTACAATTTTTATATAGAGATCACATGAAGATTATAAGTGGGGAATTGAAGAAATGAGAGAGAGGAGAAGAACATGGTGGTTCAGCCACCATAGAGAGGGGAAAAGAGAGCTGGAAAAATCTAGAGAAATCTTAGATTTTTCAGCCTCTTATAATCTCCTAAATGGGCCTAAATTTGGGCCTAAAGAATGGGCCTAGCCCAATTTATTCAAAAGGCCCATTTTAGGTCATTTAAAGCCCAATTTGATTTCTCTCACTTATTCACTTCAAATTACTCCAAAAATGATTCTATCATTCTTATCACATCAAAAATAGGTGGGACATAAATTTTTGGCTCAATCAGAGTCTGTTATCGATCCAATTCAAACTTATTGGTCCGATTCGACAACTGCCGGTGTCATTGAAAAATTCAATTATCATCACCAAAATATTCAACATAAAATTTAAGGTAGACCTGCAAATTTTAGCTATATTTGGAGTTCGTTTTCTATTTTTAAAAATTTTCGCAAAATCAACTTACATTCCCTACAAGAAAAATTGACTTGCTACCTTTTTTCGTATTTTTGACTTTTCGAGATCCATTTGACCTCAGTTTCACTTCCAATTTCAACCCCATACTTACCATGACCAATACTTTCTGATGGTCCAATAAAATATTTTTAACTTTCGGATGTACATTTTCGGTTCGAAAAATACTATTTACCTTCAGGAAATACTGTTTACGGCCAACCCGGTGTTTGGACCATTACAAGTACATTGAAGGTAATATAAAAAGCATTTCTCATCATTTTTAGATTATCGTAAATTCAGGCTATTATCTGCATTTATAGCATATTCTCAGTATATTAATCTCTGTTAGATTTAGGTTGTGAAACCCTTTGCAAGGCTATGTTGCCATGTGATAGAAATTATTAGGTTATTATTTTTAAATTCCATTTTGTCCTTTTTAAAGTTAGGTTTTAGAATATTTGGTTTAAAAAGGAATTTTCTATATTTAACTTTTCTTTTTTGCTTTCTTTTGGATCTACTATTGACGGGAATTTTATTTTGAAGAGGGAGGAAAATTAGCTTTTACTAGGCCAGTACGATCGTGCATTGCTTGGTGCACCTCTGTGCATTATGCGATGCATGGTCCAAAATATATTTTCTTGCCATTTTAAAGTAAAATAGTCGATCGTATGTCATCATATGCACTTCCATGCATTTTTTGGTCCAAAATATATTTTCTTGCCTTTTTAAAGTAAAATAGTCGATCGTATGTCATCATATGCACTTCCATGCATTTTTTGACCTACATGCTGGATCTCTGTTCTTCCTCTTTACTTATATCATTTAATTTTTATGTGTATTTTCTTTTCATTTTTTTGTTGCCATTGTTATTATTTTGTTGTTGTTATTATTATTATTGTCAATCCGGCGGATAACCTTGTTGTGGGTGTAACTAGGCGAGCACTACAAGTAAGTTCCCGATCCCTATTCTTTTATTATAAAAAGGTTTTTTAATCATCAATGAAAAATGTCACAAAAATATTTATATTAAAAATTTGGATATTTTCTTAATAAAATTGGACCAATGTCCGCATTTTTGCCTAGAAAATTCACATGTAGAAAAAGCTTTTAATAATATAAAGGATTCTTGTATATAATTAAATAAATACGGGATATTTCTTAAATAAAACTCAGACTGCCAAGTCCTTATCTTCAAACTCTTGCAATGAAATGCTTCTTCAATAATTTATATGCTAGGACCAAAGTCCTCCCCAAAAAAAGGTTATGATGAACTGCCCGATTTATGGATGTATTTATCGTTTTATTCTATGCTATAATTTACCGCTTTCTTATGTGATTGAGTGCACCTTTAATTTTTTATATTTGCTTTAATCTTGCATAAAAGAAAAGGGATAACACGATTAATTTGAAAGTCGTTATATCACATTTATCAAGGTAAAAATAGGAGCGGAGTCCCGAACCATCTCTGGGTTTTTAGCCTCATATGGTGGAAACATACCATTTTTCCAAGGTTATATTGGGTGATGACTATTTACTCTCAGCCTTATAGTGCCCAGCATATGCCTTCCGGCTATTAATTATTAGAGATGGGATAGGGATACCTCAGTATGCCGTGTCATACCTTTCAAGGCTAAAAACTTGGCAAGTTGAGTCGAGTTGAGTCTCGTTCTTATCATAAAGCAACCGATCAGTCTGGGCAAGGGAACCTTAACCTTATCGAATCCTAAAAGTGGGATTCGAACCTCTAAAGGTAAGAGGTTTCCTTCCTTAAAGCTTGATAATCCATTGGTTTTGGAGTTGAAATCGAGTATTTAATGTAAAATTCAAAGCGTGTATCACAAGGCTGCAACTCAAAAGGGATCTTGGGTGTGGTAGCAGGTGAACTAGTAGCCTTCTGCCTTTTAGGCCTCATGCTCTCTGTGGTGTTTGATTTATTCCCTTTTTTCATAGCTGTAAAGAAAAAAATAATTAAAGATTTATTAGCGGTGCCTAATAAAAAAAGAGAAATTACCCTTCTTTTTACACTGAGCGGGCTCAAAAGCATGGGGTTCGAGTAACATCCTCAAATTCTACTTATCTCGCATAATCTCCTTCCACTGAGCTAATGTTTGCTTTTTTTTTTCTTTCGACAACCATAAAACATCATCATTGTGATTGGAAAATTGACCCCAAGTAGTGCGAAAGGAAAAGTCTTTGTGCCAACTCTCTACAATAAAAAAGCAAACCTTTCATTTTTTGAGTGGATCCAAATTACCGATGAATGCACCATACCTAGACCAAGCGTGTATGTAATTATAGTCTTCAGTCATAACCCACAGGCCCACCATATGTGTAGCTCGAAAAAGATTAAAGGTTAGGTCTATATTGTGCTCCACTGACCACATTTGTAGGGTAGATAGAATTTTCCATGCATTAGGATGAACTTGCTCTATCCTTATATCATAGAAGTTTAACATATCTACCTCAAATTTGGTTAAGGGAAGATGAACTCCTACCTCTATATCCACTCCATACATCATTATCTTACACCTGCCAGTGAACTGGATGTCTACTCTTTGAGTGTGGCTCGGCGTACTTATTATATACTGGTGAGAGGCTCCAAATTGCCTAGATAATATGCGAAGTTCATCTTTCCTCACAATCAAGCTCATGCTTCCCACTTGCAGAAGACATTGAGGCTTTTTCTTTCTCTTGGTAACAGGCTAGCTAAAATCGAAGGGTTAGCTATCATTTGGGGAAACCAAACCCCTATTTGAGGAACTTGGCATATTATTATTTTGCAACCCCTCACCTATCCTAGCTCCCTCATTAGAAGCTTTGAAATCCTCTGATGCACTCATGAAAAAAAAAGGAAAAATAAGAGCAGAAGAATGTAGAACAAAACTGATCAATCAAAAACTTCCAAATGAGATAAGAAAAGCAAAGGGCTTGCTGGCATGCAGGAACACACTCAAAAAATCAAAGAAGAAAAGAAGGGAAATGGGTCAAAAGTAATGAAAGTAGCATATGAAGTAATAAATGGAAATCGAAAAAAGAGTGAAGCTTAAATAGGATTACAGACCATCCAATCATGCACATAGAGGGTAGGGGATCTCTTTTGAAGGATAGGTTGTCTCATCATCATTGTTTGCCATGAACACTAAAGCATCCTGTATCGTCAAATGTAAGATCCAACTACTATCTCATGACAAACAAGGAGCCATAATCACTCACCTTAAATATGCCAACATTGTAACACCCCATACCCGATCCAATATATGAACCTGTTAGAATGTTACTAACTAATCTATGATTTCTATACATATGATAATCTCCATTATAATTTTGGAAATGGTCCACTTATTACCTTTTATTACTGTCTATTTTATAAAATTTTGGCAAAATCTTCCCATAATATTTCCTACCTTCCTGCAAAGTAAATCTCTTTTTACACTTTTAAAAGTTAAGATCACCAAACAAACTCCAACACAAATTATTCCATCATCCTCAATAAAAAATCAATCTAAATTCTACCTATTAAATTAACATTGTACAGATATCTCTATTCTTGATCATATCTATAAAATTTCTTCATACAATTGCAACAACTAAAAAATATTTTTAACTTCGATAAGTCATCAATTATGTATTAGTTCTATTATAAACTAAACCTTTTCGTGTACATGCCAAAATAAAATCACTAATATCACTACTAAATTTAGTTGCCACATTCCAATTCAAGTTCTTGATATGGCTAACTATAGCAGATCCCGTAATTACCTGCATATAGGTTAAACTCCTTGGTCCCTAACCTACACGCGAAAAAGAAATCATAAGCTAAGCTAAAAGATTAGTGGTGACTATCAAATTTACCTCAGTTTAAAATACATTTATAACACTTCAAATATACACATATAAAATCATAGAATATATATAAAGGTCGTAAATTCCAAGCTTGTAGTACACATAAGTATAAGCAATCAATATTAAAACTTCACATGTAATTTGTATAAATGATTTCTTAAAAGTATACTTAATGGCTTAAAAATTAGATGAGATTAAATGGTTGGTAATAAATGGCCTATTTACGGTGAAAATATTGTTATAATAAATTGTTATTTCCAAGATTGGCACCTTAATTCACATAAATTATTCACTAAATACTACCAATTCGACATGAACATCAAATCTCACACATTCACACACAATCGCTTACACATATATACTTGTATATATGTATATATATTTCTAATTGTATTAGATTATACCAAATTATTTAATGCATAATTAATCACGGTACAAATAAGCTATTTGTTATATTCATTAGAGTATTTTTATTTTTTATTTTTATAAAAGTTTCACCTTCTTATTCATTTTCGATATTTGCCCTTAGTATAATCTAGAGGAATTGCATCGAGCTGGATAAATGGAGTTTTAAATATTGGACCGAGTTGTTGAAACCATTTAGCCCATTTATGCACTTTATATTTCAAAAAGTTTCTTTTGCAATTTAGGTGGACTATTTTTATAAGATAAGAAATCAATGAAATAGACTACTGCAGTAGCTGAAAATCAGATTTGGTTTACAACAAAAATGAATTAAAAGTTCATGTTTCTAAATGTCAAAAAATCCATTCATTAAGATCAAGCTCTCGGAGCCATTCAGTCTATAACATAAATTAAGGATATTACCTAAAGAGCTCTTGAAGTTATTCAATTCGATAACACATATCATTGTGCAGTACTGCTAACTTCTTAATTGGCATACCAATCTTATCCCATTACTTCAATTCCTGTCTAGTTTTACTAAGGGTAAATATGGTGTCATCATTCCATTGAATTAATTTCCATAAACATTGTATAGCAATACATTATCTTATTTTAATCACAACTTTTCAAAGGGTAATGCGAGATGAAAAAATTTTAACAAGCCAAAAAGGAATGCATTCTTATAATTAAAGCAATTCAAGCCTAACTTCACAGCCAAACTAAGTAATTAATATAGACTAGACTACCAAATAAAGCTCAACCAAGAAAACATTATAGTTCGATAATTCATTAAAGTTAAGCTATTTCATTTTCTTTAAATTTTAGTTGCATACTTAACTCATCAATAAACGAGTATGATTACTTTTTCCATGCTTCTCATTTAGATTGTATAAGGTACTTCCAAGTTCTTGTATATCTTTCATAACTGTGTATCCTAATTAGCTCTTTATTTTTGTCAAAAGTATAACAATCATATTAGTTAGCTAGTCAATGTACACATATATGGAATTGAATATTTGACTTAAAGCATCTAACTTGGCAATAAAGGAATTCATAAATTAAAAATCGAAATTATTTGTTACAAGTCAAGTTTTAGGATATATATTTATAAACACAACGTACATACTTGAATAACCAGTCCACCACTTAATTTATAATTATCACATCTAATTTACTCAATTTAAAAATTATGTCTAAACTTCCCAATACAATCATGTTAACATTAACTTGAAGAAAATTCAAATTACGTATAAATCTAGTTGTTTGAGCCCTTATGACTCTTAAGACACCAACTAAATCCCATTTTCTTTACAAGCATTTATTTCATGAGTCCAATATTTTGCTTAATACCCCATTTTTAAATAATGAACAAAGTTAACAAATTTTTATGCAAACATATTATAGAAGTTACCATTTTACCAAATATCGAATTGTACATGTCACTATTTCTAGGAACAGAATTTAACCAAATGCTTAAATTCATAAGGCCATAACCACCAAGATCAGAATCAACAAAATTCAACTCCACATATGTAAATACATTTTTCATTGCTTATATAAGACATAAAGTTTAACTCCTTAAACTTAATAGTGAAACCTACTTGGCTTAGGCTATTTCCATTAGACAATATCTTAAATTTAATTTCATAAATTTTTATTGGTAATTAATCAATTTAAATGCTTATCAATAACTAATTACCTAATGTTATAGCTATAAGGCTCATCACCTATATTGTACTATGACAATTTAAACATATTTAAATTTTAACTTTTGTTCTATTAACATCATAAAAAAACCTCTAATACATCTCAGACATCCACCATCATATCACCAGTTATTTCCAATTAATAAGAACATAAGAAAGGCTAAAAAAATAAATCATGCAACTAACTTTCTTAAAGAACAAATTTAGCCACCTAATTGACAATAAATACAGCTAACAAAATTAAGTCATCACCCATCATGTATCAACATAAAAAAAAAACAATTTCAACCACCTACATATGTCCACAATATACTATTTCGAATTATAACACACAGGAGGCATACATTTCGTTTTATACAAAAATGAAACAATTTTTAACCAAAAATTTTAAATTAATTTAAATAAATTCTTCAGAAGTAAATTTGATAATCACATATTATTTGGTGTTGAATTTCTGCATTTTTCACCAATTCTGACCATCATTGTGCTCTTCGAACTAGTCGCCGAAGCTTCATCGGAGATGCACTAGGGCTGTTTATTTGCAGTTGAAGCCATTGGAAGCCACGTGGTGGTGTTCATGCACCTCAATGCCTTGTCGGTTGGTCAAAAAGCATGCTTGAACCGTCGGCTGCCTCCCTCTTTGATCTATTTGTTATCGGTGAGTGAAGAGAGGTAGAGTGTACCTTCTGGATTATCTCACCACTGGAAGCTCTCCGGTGCTAGCCGTGACACCATTTGCTGGAGAGAGAGGAAGAAGTTATGGCAATGAGAGAGGAAATGAGGGGAGGAGAAGATTGAAACCGTTAATGGAGGGAGGTGGAGTGATGGTATACTTGTGGTCAGCGATGGGAGGCAACGGCGGAGCGAGAACCGCCGACGATGGCACCGTTGATCAATGGAAGCACCTCTCATGTGTTCTCTCCCTCCCCCCTTTTTTTGATTTCCTTTCTTTCTTCCTTTCTTATTTCTTTTTCTTTTTGTTTTATTATTACTTCCTTTTGTAAATTTGTGGCCATAATAATTCTATCTAGAAAATTCTAGGGACTCTAGAATTATTGTTTCTTTAGATCGTCATCATCATTATTATTACATATATTTTTATTTATTTCCTATTATTGGTTGCTAAAATATACTTCAATTAAAATTATTATTTAAAAAGCCTAAAAATGATACTCACTCGTATCGTACCCTCAATAAATTGATCCTCGCGAACCGATATCAAAAGTACTATTAACCAATATATAAATTATTATCAAGTGGCTTAAGTTTTGGGGTGTCACAAATATAATTCGAGGTGACACCTTTTCAAATCTTAAAATGGATGCCTGGTAATGTGGACAACATAAATGTCTCATACTTGAAGGGAGATTTATGATAACAAGGCCTAGTTAATAGCTCGGACTATCCAGATAGCCAGATTAGGCCGGCTAAGTCCATCTTAAGGAAGTGTTGGGTCATACCGAACATCTAAGATTTCATCCAAACCAGCCAAAATCTAAGGGGAATGCTGACTTATTAGGAGAAGATAGATCTCTTCTTATCTCCTCCCTCAGATTAGGAAGAGATGAAGGTTATACTATTCAAGGAAGGTAAGAGTTTTTCCTAAAGAGGGACTCCACTTTTAGCTTCCAAACTGCATAAGGAAGAAATCTGAACCTATAAATAGAGCTAGGATTACGTATATAAGTTAAGTTTTTTCAATTATTTTTCTTATTATCATATTACTGACTTGATCGTCAGAGTTTTTCTCATCAGAAAATCTCAAACAATTTTTGTGTTTCTCAGGTGACCCGTGACATTGGAGAACTTGCATTTTCCATCCAGTCATCACTATTCTTTTTTAAAAAATAAATAAATAAAATAATTTAAAATTGAAAAAATCTATTGTTTTAATATACTTTTTTTAATTAGATTATGTGTAGTGTTATAATTTTATATTTTAAGAAAAGTCAATATATTAGTAAATTATCAATATATATTATATAATTATAAAATTAATTTTTTTATAAAGGAAAATGAGAAGTGGATGCTCAAACTTGAAATTTTTTAATACATTGGACCAACATCTATTGCTGGGTTCTCTCAATAATTTATTAAAATAAATTTAATAAAATAAAAATAACAAATAAACTGAGCAATACCAAAACATTTGATATGACAAGAAATTAGATATTGCTGATTTATTTAGTTTTCAAGAAAATTGATAACTTGGTATTGCCCTTTTTTTTTCATTTTTATTTTATTAATTTAGTTAGTAATGTGGTAATATATATTGATAATTTAGTCATATAAATTGAGTTTCAATAAAATATAAAATAAGGAAATTTTCTTTACTTCATTTGTTGGATTTTCTGATGGGGAGCAATATGAAACATTTTAGTGTTTTAATTAGATCATGGCTAGTGTTTTAATTAGACATATGCATAGTTTTGTTTTCCAATGTTTTAATTAAAATAAAAAACTTTTAACTAGACTTAAAAAAAAAAAAACGAAAAGAAATTGAGGGGCAAACAATGATATTTACCGACTGTTAAAGGTAAAATAGTTATTTCTACAAAATATAAAAGAAAAAAACAATAGTTTTGAACCATGAGTTAGTGAAGGATAAAGACCATTAATAATAAGAACGATGACATAAACTGACTGATCGTACACATGTGTGGCCTGTATATAAAAGTTGAAGGGATGCAAATTACCCCTTTGAAACCTGGTCAAGCTGGAATTGAGCAGCAAAAACATTCACAAATTGATCTATGCATGCAGCATGCTTAATATAGTACCAAATTTTTGGGTGGTTGTGATATATACGAAGAAGGCAAAAAAATAAAATTTAAAAGTAAAAAGGAAGTTGAAAGAGAGAAGAGGGAGAAACAAGAAGTAAATGCAGGTTATATTGCTGTTTCTAAAATGGGTAAATATTTAACAAAGAAAAAGACCAAACAATAAAAAGAATAGAGACAAAACTAAAACACATCGGAGAAATGAAACACAAGTTGGTGAATATTTTGCATTGGTAATGGTATCAGTGTATATTAATTTTGGGTCACGTGGGCTGTTGGCCCAAACTGAAATATTCCCTGTGCCCTTTTTTATTAATTACTTTTATTATTTTTTTTAAAATTAAAAAATAATAAATATATTTAAATTTAGTATTAAATTACGTGATCAATGCTACATTATTAAATTTAATTGGTTTTAATTTTATTAAAAAAAATAAATTAAAAAATAAATTAAATTATATTGAAAGTTAAAAAATGACAAATAAATAAAATATGAATTTCACTCAAAAATAACAGATAAAAATAAATGAAAGAAATAGTATATAAAGAGGTTAGATAAATTGTCTTGTTTTGACGGCCTTTGCAGTTTTGATTGGCCGAATCGAGATTGAATGGCACCGTGACACAGTAAATCATAATAAAGTTTGTCTTTAATTGACCACTGTACTTTTCTTTCCCCAATTTGGTGATACAAAGGGTTCATTTTTCATTTTTCTTTTCCTTCTAATCCCTTTTATTTTAACGATAAGTTTTGAATCTTCTACCTGTTGCAGTATACATATAGTTCATGTGTAAATTATAAGGTTGAATATTTCAAAAAATCACGTCTAATTTAAATAGTTAAAAATATAATAATTTTATAAATTAATGATAGTTCGACTTTCACTCCATCCTTAAAAATGTAATTATTAAATATTTTTATAATCATATATAATTCAAATTATTGATAATTTAACTTTGAAATCCACCATTTTTTACTTTTTAAGATGTAATTATTTAAAAGAAAAAAAAAAGTTTGAACTTGAACAAATATTTTTATGCATATGCTAGGCCAAAACCTGTTAATCCTGCGTATAAATGGACTAGGCTCAGATGTATAGTGTAAATTGAATTCCAGTTTGAATGTGTATGCTTGAACTTTTGTCTAATTTCAAATACTTAACATGTTATTGGCTCTGCAACTAATTAACACGAATGAAAATGAAAATTCTTTGACACTGTCGAATATATTTATACCAAATTTATTGCTGAAATGTGCAAAATGAGACAATTTTTATTTTGTTTTAAGTAACTTCCATGGCCATAAGTGAGTGGTGAAGGAAATATTTGGTCAACTTAAATTCAAAAATCATATTAAAATTTTAATAATTTTCTTTTATTTTTGTTTGTACTCAATTGAATTTTTAAATATTAATTTTAAAATAATATATTTGGAAATGGCAAAACTCAATAAATAAAAAGCGTTAATTCATGAATTTAATATGTGCTAAATTATATTTGTTTATTACTCCCTCCATTTTTTTTATCAGTTACTTTTGTTATTTTCACTAAAATTAAAAAATAATAAATAGATTTAAATTTAGTATTAAATTAAGTAATTAAAACTAAATTATCAAATCTGATTGGTTCTGATTTTATTAAAAAATAAAAATAAATTGAAAAAGTAAATTAAATTACATTAAAAGTCTAAAAGTGATAAATAAATAAAATTTAAATTTTACTATAAAATGACGGATCAAAAAAAATGGAGGGAGTAAGAGTTAATACAATAATATGGGACCTTTGGCTTCCCAGATAGAGCAACATGCTTTACAGCAAGATAGTGATAAGATTTGGTGGATAGGCCAATTTACTGCACGCTTTGGGAGTGGTGGTGTGAGTCACCTCTTGCTCAAAATAGAAAAACTTCAATTTTGGTGTTTTAAACTTAGATCACACCAAAAAAATTAAAAAATTTTAATTATATTTTAGTATTCTAGGATTTTCAATCAAAAATATTTTATAATCAAAATTTGGTGTTATAGTGCTTTCAAACCACACAAAAAAATATTAGAAATTTTTCAATTAAATTTTGGTGTTACAGGTTTTTTAAACCATACCAAAAATATTAAGGCTCAAAAAATTGAAACCGCAAAAGTGATAGGAGAGTAGCTGGTCAGAGTCGAAAAAGGCTGACAAATAGATCTGAGTAGGAGTTGATGATACAAGGTGGTTAGAGGCAGTTGCATTACACTTACCGATGAGTGGACAAAGGAGCCAAATTGATCTAACAGCATGTGTAATCACGCACGAGGTCTAACGGCACCGGAAACTTGGGTGGCCATTGAAATTTAGCTTGGGATAGTGTCGAAAGAAGAGGGATAAAATGTAATATCCTTACATTTGCCAAAAAACGGCGTAAATCGTTTTTAAGAATAGATCTGCTGCACAAGAGAATAAACTCAACTTTTAAAATGACAAAGACTCTGATACTATGAAAATTTTTGTACATAGAAATTTTATTAATTCTCTTATCTTAAAAATTTTAAAAAGTATAAGCAATTTAATTAGGGAAAAAACTAATTAAGAAATACAAAAGATAAATTCTAATTAGTAATATAAAAATAACTATAATTAGAAATATAAAAGAGAATTCCAATTTAATAGAAAATATAAATTTTAACAAAAACAAAAAAAAAAAAGAAAGGATTCCAATTCTAATTAGAAAATCCAACATTTAAGCTTCAATTTCTTTAAAAATAAAAAGTTGAAATAAAATTAATATGTACTTAAATAAATATTTCAAGAGTTAGTAGTAAGCAACTAAAATTTGGGTACTAAATACAAAATTATTGAAATTAAAAATTTCAAGCGCACATTTTGGGTTAGAAGGGGCAATGGGCTGAGCTTCGCTGAACTGAAAAAAAAATAAAAAATAAAAAAATCCACAACATAGAGGGTCGATGGGCTATGCTTTAGGCCCTATTCCTACTGAATCCTTGAACGACTGATATGACATAAATAAATAAAGCATCTGTGTTTTGATGTCATGACGCCTAACAAACATCGACTTCTATATTGTTTTCAAGGATAATTACATGTTACATAGATAACACAGTTCACCAACACAACCAGAAATTAATTAAGAAGAATATTAATATTAATATTTGATGTACTAATTAATGAAAGTCAAAGCATCCAACCAGGAATGTACCCATTGACATGTTGTGTATGAGGACCACCGTTAGCTTCATGATCTGCACTCACAGGATTGTATCTGTAGCCAGTGAAAATGTATTAACACAAAAATAATCAATGTTCATCCCCAGTAACCATTTCTAATTAAATAAATAAATGGGGGAAAACCACATTAAGAACCCTACTATTATCTGTTAAAGCTACTTTTTTTTTTTTTCGTGCAAGTCGAAATATATAAATAAAGAAATAAATTAATTAAGAGGTACCCAATGTGCAGAGTCTGCAAGAAGAATTCCTTTGAATGAGGAGGAAGAGGAGTAAATGGAGCTTCCCATGCAAGTCCTAGAGGAACTTGGGAATTACTTTCATCCAACTGATAAATGAAAAATTGATTATTTTAATATAATTATATAATACATGAATAATATTCATTATTTTAAACATATACCTACATCTGCGAGACTTTGTTGGCTTCAAGAAGCAGTTGCTCCTGCATGTTTTTATATTATAAGAATGTCATTGCACAATCAAGGAAAATTTTAATCATAATTCTAATATATTTATTAATTATTTGTATATAAGCATACCCTGTTCTGAAGATCAGCAAGCTAATCAAGCAGAGATTGCGTCTGAAAAAAAATATTTTAGTTAGCAAATAGCAATGCTAAACAAGAGTTAAAATTGTTTATAAATGATAACCGAACTCTATAACCGAATTCTCTCGAGTAGCCCGATTATTTGGTTATTTAGTTCACCTGGGTCGGAACTCATACCCATGTGCAAAGTCATTTTTGGAGTTATATTTGGACATGGAAATTTAATTACCTAAAGTGGATGGAAGTCCTATTTCCAGCTCAGTTCCCTTGTCAACGAAAATATCTTCCTAAGTGGGAATTGTATCTCTATAAATATGCATAATATTTCAGGTTTTCTCTTTTTTAGCCAATTTTATCTAAATCGCACCAAAAGTATTATTTTGACTTGATTATCGAAACTTCCTTTCATAAAAAACCTCACCAGATTTCTTTATTTTCAAGTACTCAATTGGCCTTAAAGGAAGTTTTATCGAAACTTGACCCAGAGAACAGTCCAGTAATTTGAATTATTATCATTTGGTGTTGTAAGCATAGAATTAATCCCCCATCACCATGAATACTTAAGATCAAGATACATTAGATGCTTCCCCTCTAAACCCTACTCTATTAGACACTTCGACCAACTTCCCCATTACCAACCTACCTCCAATGACCTCCACAATACCCTTACATGGTTTTACCCCACAGATTGCTCAAGCCCTCTTAACAACATTATCAAACTAAGCAGCTCAAACCCTATCTCTACCATCACCTCAAGCAACCACCCTAGAAAGAAGCAACCCAAACATTGATACTCAGAACATGGTACCTCCTCCACCGGCACTGACCCCTACAATTACCATAATTGTGGAAGAATTTGAAAAGCTTTTTAAAGAGAGACTATTGAAACACCAAAATAGAAACACCATGCAATATCAAGGGAGTTACCGCTCTCCATTATCCAAAGCGATATTGTTAGCACCTTTCCTAAGAATTCAATTGCCTAACTTACCAAGGTACAATGGAAGCACAAATCTTCGGGCTCATTTAGACCAATTTCACCATATTATGCTAATCCACACAATAGAGGATGTAGCATTATGTAAATTCTTCCCCTAAATTTTGACGGAGTTTATCCAAATCTAGTTCAAAAATTTGCCAAAGCATTCAATAGATAATTTCCAGCAGTTTAGTGATATGTTTGTTACAAAGTATGTAATTGTTATCTGGCCCACCAAGGTTTCAACCAATCTACATTAGGTCATCCAAGAGAAAAAGGAGCCTTTACATAGCTATATGGAGAGATTCAATGTCATAGAAATGGATGTCCAGAATTTAAAATTGAAGGTTGCCATTAATGCACTTGGTAAAAATATGAGGTACCATGACTTTAGTGATTTGCTGAGCAAAAAGCTAGCATGTGACTTCACCGAACTAATGACCCGAGCCTATAAATACATCTAAATAGATAAAGCTTAGCGGTTAAGGTATAACACCTAAGCAAGGGAGGATGGAAAGCATTCCAAAGGGTCAATTCAAGATAAAGGTAGTTCCAGGAGACACGATTCCCTAACATGAGAGGATCAAACATAACATATGTTGTCACAAGGCCATACTTGAACAACCAAAGTGATGAATAGTTCACCAAACTAAATGCTTTTTCCGTGTAAATTCTAAATTGAATGAAGAAAAATGATCAAGCTATTTGGCTAAAACCTATGAGGAAAGATCCAAATAGGGACCAGAGTCTTTACTATGCTTTCTATCGAGATAAAGACACAAAACTAATGATTGTAAACAACTCAAGAAGAATATAGAGTATCAGATCAAGAAGGGCGGATTAAAGCAATTTGTTAAAGGAAATAAGAGTGAGGGCAAGCGATCACCATCTTAGTAATCAGATAAAAGGGAGGATAGTAGCAATAAAAAAGCTGCGATAGGAGTCATCCATGTAATTATGAGAGGAAAACACTACGATGTGTTCAATGATTATATAAAAAATAAGCAAAATAAAGTTTCTCCCTCGAGACTAGCCCACATATTTTAGTAGGCGTCATCCAATTCTCACCTTAGGTTGGGAAACATATCCAATAACCCTATAATGATATATTAGTAGTTGAATCGATCATCGCAGATTACCTAGTTCAGAGAATCTTAATTAACACAAGTAATGAGATCAATCTGATTACTTTGCAAGCCTATAAAGCTCTAGAAATGTTGAGTCTACTAGAAGAAGTAACTGTGGCATTGATCGGTATTTTGGGATAGCCCATTAAGGTAGAGGGTTCGGTTAACCTACCCATATAGCTTGGAGATGATTCGATTGTCAGGACTTGTACAACTTATTTTATAGTAGTATGTAACGCCTCAAATTTATATTTATCATGTATGGTATGATGCAGAGTATAAATAGTTACTGTAGGATAAATTTTGGGATCATTGGAGTTAAAAAAGGTAGAAAAATCGGAAAAAATTTAAAGGTTAAACGTGCCCAGGCTAGGAAAATTAAAGGATGGGTGATCCGATGGATAGTTTGGCCTAAGAGTGGTTTATGAAAGTAGGCGTTAAACAAAATTCGGTGGTACAATTTGAGTGAAAAATCAGCTTAGATTGACCCCTAAACGGGACAATGAAGTTTTTACTCGGACCATAAAAAAGGTTTACTGAAAGTTTGAATGGACTCTGAATTAGTGTACGGACCTCCAAAAATTATTTTGATTGCATAAATATGTTAGTAATAACCTAGATGACCTATTGAAAGTGAAAAATTAATGTTCTGACAATTTTAGGATTTTGAGTTTCGGATCGGCTGTACAGGCCGTCGAAGCCATAAGTATGTCGAAATGATGTCATAGATAAAATTTTAACTTCGTATTCTTGAACATACCATTACACGCAGGGTAAAATTTTAGGACATTCTGACATGAGAAACGAAAATTTTATATTCAGGGTGCAAAATTGAGATTGGGTTAATCGGGGATCAAATTTGGGAATTTTCGATATATGAGGATATGGGAGTCATTTTTGGGAAATTATAATCAGACACAAGCAATCCTAAAGTAGTAAGATGTGCATAAGTGGGTGATTGAGTGACATGTGGCTTAATTTAAAGCCATTGGATTCAATAGTTGATGGATCAATCCTAGCCATTCCTTTTGCCTACTTAAAGACCAGTTGTAAAGAGGTAGAAAAGTTTGGAAAACTCTCCAAAATTACAACAGCTCCTCCTCTCTTTCATGCCAAATTCGAACCCTCCTTTTTATCCTCTCTCCTCCAGTTTTCTTTCACCTAAGCTCTCTCTCTCTCCAAATCCAAAGCATAAATTTCATCCTTAGACATAAAAATACTTCCTCTTCAACCTAGAGAAATATTTATAGCAAGAGAAAGTCAAGAAATTAAGAAATAAGGTAAGGACGATTATGTGTAATTTTGTGACCTTGTGAGTTATAAGTGAAATTAGTGGGGAAAATTTATATGTGCATGTAGAGGATGGTTAGGAGAAGAGTGTAGTAGCTTTAAATTGCAACTTAAACTCATGATTTCCTTTCTTGTATTTTCGACCAAAGAAGAAACACAAAAAGAAAAGAAAGCCAAAGAAAGTAAGGGCAAGGAGAAGAAGGAATAAGATCATCTAAAGCCAATTAGAAGTTAGTGTATGCAAATTACACATCATTTCATCTATTTTGTTGGATTTAACCTAGAATTTATATTATGTAACTAAACATAATTGAGTAAAATTGTAAAATAAATTAGGCTAAGTTAATAATATAATAATCATGATATGAACACAAATAGATGAAGAAATTACCTTGGAAGTGATGGAACCTAGGTTGGCCGAATGGTGTACCTTAGGGTAATTTGATGGTATTTGATGTTTAATGATGTAATTAGTAGGAATTAGGCAATATAAAGCATAAAAAATGTGTTAAAAGTGATAAAGATTAAAAATAACTAATATACATAATTATGTATAAGTGTACATAAGGATGGAAGTGTGAGTAACTTAGAAATGTTAAGGTAAATTTGATATATTTCACCATATTAGTGACTAAAATGGATAAAAATCTATGTATGGCCTTTAAATGGAAGACAAAACATTATGAATGTATGACTTTCTTAAGTGGTCGAATGGTAAAGGTAAGGTTAATGGCATGATTTCATTATTTTCTTATGGTATGAGATATATATGTATGGAATTTATGATTGAAAAGCCTATGCGGATGTAAACTTGGTCCTAATGATGTCAATATAATATAATTATAATGGTAACAGTATAAAAATGTAATATAATATGAATATCATTAGTGCTCTTAGTGTACAGCAGGTAATCTAGGATTTCAGGATAGAATAGCTAGCTATAGGGGCATATATACCGTGGTGTTATTGTGAAACTAGTGAGATTGTACAGTGAAATATAATTGTATTGCTTAGCCGGCTCTTTGTATGGTATACTGAAGAATTTGATATCGTATCCCGTGTTATACGATCCCTCCAATGTATTGAGATTATATGGTACACTGGGAAATATGGTATCGTACCATATATTGTACGGTCCCCCCAGCACATTGGCTTTACTGAAGTCCTCGTCCTGCTTATCTAGTTCAAGGATTTTCACTCATGATCACTAAGGGTAAAACTATAATTTTTCATGTAAACTAGAAAAGAAAAATAATTATGGCTTTAAGTATATTAAAAATATCAATAAGAATTTAACAAGATGAAAAATGAGATTAATAAGTCAAACGAGGTTAAAATGGTAATTATGTGATGAACCAGGGGTAAAATGGTAATTTAAGGTTAAGAAGATGGACAATGAGGTTAAGATAGTTTAACGGGCTAAAAAGGACAAAATCATAATTAAAATAAAGTTCAAGGACTAAACTATAATTTGCCACCCTTAGAAAAAATTTAATATGCATTAAAATTCAATTAGAAGTCAAAGAAAGTCAATCGAGTCAAATTTAAGATCAAAGTAGTAAAAATTAAGAAAAAGTCAAACTTAGGGACTTAATTGAAATCTTCCACATAAATGAGTAAATAAAGGAAATTAAGCGAGAAAAATAATTATTATGGTAATTAAGAGTATGTTATAGTATCAAAGAATAAATTTTGGATTAAATTGAGAAATGAAATTTTTAAGAGATAATTTGGTTATTATGCCTAAATTAAGCAATAGGATAGTTAGGTGAAATTTTTTGTAAGTGCATCCACCACTAAGCTACAAGTTTGCTTAGCGTGTGATTGACTGCTTGTAGGGACAGGTACAGTGAAGGAATTCAAAGAGTAGGATGTGGCATGTACAAGTGGGAGTTCCTTTACATTTTTGTCTTTGACTGGCTTGTATAAATATGCTAGACTTTGTAAATATGTATACAATAATATAGCCTGTAAATTAAATCATCCTATGACTTGATAGTATTGATGTATGTGAATGTATGAGATAGTGTGCTTGAGAAATATTTATGTGCGAGACCGAATATAGAAGTGTTGTGTTGTTGAGTGGAGTATTGGTGGAGGAAGAAAAGTATATTGGGAGTGTAAATTGAATTTTTATAGGTTTGGATAGCATGATTTTTAAATCATCATGCTGCCAAAATTTCATCAATAATAGGTAATAATGATAAATGAATATGCAATGTGCCATAGTAATTTCAGAATTAAAATATTAGAAATGTTTAAATGTAGGATGTAACATGGTGAATATGCCACTTTCATACAATGCAATCTTTGGGTGGCATTTATTAGCCTCAGTGGATGCTTATATTTTCATACCAAAGTTAATGCATAAAGATTTCTACCATGCAAGGAATGACAATACTTCGGGAAAAACAAACTGGAGCTCAGAAGACTATATTACTATATTAAAGGAAGCAAATCATGCATTACCGATAGATACGATGGATGCCCCAACCGGTTTAGGTCAAAGAGCAGAGTTTGTAGATTCGTTGTAAGAGGTGAAGCTATCGTTGGAAAGGTGGTAAAGATAGCTTCAAGAAAAACAAGCTCGGATATGAAATCATTGTTAGAAGTGTTATCCTCCTACTCAGATGTGTTCTCTTGCACCCTTCTAATGTAATTGACATTTCCCCTAAAGTCATATCTCGCTCATTGAATATACAATCAGGTTAAAAGCTTGTCAACAAAAAGAAGCGCAATCATACACCTAAAGGGCAATTGGCAATAAATGAGAAAATATATACTTTACTGAAAATGGGTTTACCATAGATCGACTTTACCAACTTGAATAAGGCTTAACCTAAGGATAGCTATCCATTATCAAACATCAATCTATTAGTTAATTCCATAGCTGGTTTTAAAGAGTATTAATCACTCACCGAGTAGCTTACTGCTACAGGGCAATGCCTTTTAGCCTAAAAAATGTAAATGCAACCAACCAGAGGCTAATAAATAAGCTATTTGCTAGTCAATTAGGTCAGCACATGGAAGTTTACATTGATGACATGATCATCAAAAGTAAGACTTCATCAAATTTTACCCAAAGAATTTAAAGATACATTTTCAACCCTTAGAAAGTTTGATCTCAAGCTAAACCCTAAGAAGTGTGCCTTAGGAGTTCAGTATGGCAAATTTCTATAGTTTGTGATCTCCAAAAGGGGAATAGAGGCTAACCCAGCCAAGATTGAAGCCATATTGCAAATGGAACCACTAAATTTGATAAGAGAGGTGCAAAATTTGAAAGGGAAAATAATAGCTTTTGAAAGATTTATCTCTTGCTCTACTAACCGTCGCCTTCCATTCTACAAGGCTCTAAAAAACTTGAAGAATTTTAAATTGACCCCGAAGTGCCAATCAACTTTCGAAGCACTTAAACATTTCCTTAGCTCTTTTTCTCTTCTTAGTCAACCACTGCTAGCTGAGACACTATTCATATATTTGGCAATTTCAGAATGAGCTATTGGCATGGTTTTGATCAGGGAAGAAAATACCTAACAGTTCTTGATTTATTACACAAGTAAGGTTCTTAAAGGTGTCGAACTGCGGTACCCAATTTTATAACAACTGGCCTTAGCCTTCATTACTTTGACAATAAAATTGTGCCCTTATTTTCAAATAAATATAGTTATAGTTGGGACTAACATTACCTTAGAAAAGTAATGCCGAAACTAGAAATGTCAGGAAGAATAACTAAATGGGCAGCATGCCTAGCCGAATTTGACGTTTGATATGAGCCTCGATTAGCAATGAAAGCTCAAGTCTTAGCCAACTTTGTAGTCAAACTACATGCTTTTCTGCCCTTGAACTGGATAAAACATCCTTGAATTTATATGTAGATGGAGCGATGTCCTTTAAAAGAGCTAGAGTGGGAATAGTCATATCAAGTCCTAGTAGAATCTCTATTCAAGGAATGGCTCAGATATCATTCCCTATGCCCAATAATGTTGTAGAATATGAAGCCCTATGCTTCATATTATAACTTGCTTTGGAAGTGAAACCAAACTCTCTACTCATCTATTCTAATTCTTAATTAGTCATCAGTCAGCTACTCAGCAAGTTTGAAACCAATAATCAAACAATGGTTAGATACCGAGATCTAGTTGCAAATTTATTACCTCAACTTAAAAAAATAAAAGTTAATAGGCTATCGAATAGATACCTTAAGAGGAAAATAAAGAACAAGATGGTCTAGCCAAGTAGGCATCCATCAATAGCACTATATAGACAACTGATATAGTTTGGCTTGTCATCTCTCAGCCATCTTATGAAACTTATTTAGTTTAGCTCAATGAGTTGATGGATTGTTGGCAGTTACCAATACACCAATTCTTAGATACAAGTGCTCTTTCAAAAGATCAAATTGAGGCTAGAAAGATAGTTCGACGATCTAAACTCTATGCCATTCTGGATGGGAAATTGTACAGGTGATCTTTTTCACATCCTTGATCATTGTGCTTAAGTTTGAAAGAGGATAACTATATCCTTAGTGAAATACATGGAGGCAAATACAACCTACATAAGGGTGCCCATATAAAAGCATGAAAAGCCCTTCTATAAGGCTGTTACTGGCAAAAAATAAAGAGTGATGCAAAGGAACTAGTTTAGGAATGTAACAAATGTTAGTGGTTTGAAAAAATCATCCATTAAAAGTCAGTCTAGTAGATGCCAATATACAACCGGTAGGCCGTCGTGTAGTGGGAAATAGACATACTGGGCCTCTTATCTATTAGCCACTGAACAGCGAAAGTTTTTGGTTATAGCAGTGGACCACTTCGTGAAATAGGTCAAAGCTAAGCCCTTGGCTACTATCACCCCAACAAACGTAATCAAGTTTGTACATAAGTCTATTATCATTGGGTTTGGCATTTTGCAAACTATTATTACTAACAATAGAAAATAGTTTGATTGCTAATCTTTTAGGAACTTCTGTGAAGAATTGAAAATCCAAATTAGGTTTACCTCAATTTATCACCCCCAATCTAATGGTATAATCGAGATAAGAAATAAAACTATCTTAAATGGACTCAATAAAAGGCTTGATGAAGCTAAAGGTTTATAGGTAAAAGAGCTTAATAATGTCGTATGGGTCTACTGAACATCTCCTCGATCAACAATTGGTGTCATGCCCTTTTCCTTACTTATGGAGTTAAAGTAGCCATCCCATTTGAGATCGAAATGCTAAACATCCAAACTTCTTAGTATGATTAGGAAGCTTACAAGGATCGACTATTATATCATTTAAACATGTTGGAAGAAAAAAGAGCTCACCTAACTCCAAGCTGGGGCATACAAATAATACATGGCTTCCGACCATGACCGTAAGTTGAAACCAAGAACATTCCGAGTAGGACAACTCATCCTCAAAAAATCCATTAAAGCACAGACAACGGTAGGAGTCTAAAAGTTGAATCCTAGCTAGGTAAGGCCATATGAAATGCATGAAGTGGTTAACTTCATGCTTATCATCTCAAAGATATGTTCGAAAAAATTCTACCACACTCTTGAAATATTTTTAACTTGAAGATATATCACCAGTGATATATAGCTTGGTTCGGTAGTTTTGCCTCAAGCATGTCATTTTTAGCTCAAATCGGCAGTTTTATCATGAGCATTGTTTATTATTTTTAGCTCAGATTGGCAGTTTTGCTATGAGAATTGTTTCTTATTTTTGGCTCAGATATGCAATTTTGCCATGAATACTATTTACTATTTTTAGCTTAGATCAGCAGTTTCACCATGATCATTTTTAGTATTTTGTAGCTCAATTCGACAATTACACCATGAGCATATTCATTAATATTATAAATAGCTTAGCTCGATAGCTTTGCCATGATCATATTCATTCGTTAACAGCTTATCAATTGTTGCCACTATCTTAAATTTAGCTCAGTATTTTTATACCCTCTATTCATTATAAGCTTAGTTCAGAAACAACACTTAGATCTTTACCCTTTTAATCTAACACAGTATTATTTCATACAATTAATTTTATGAATCTATTATTACTATAGTTCGAAAATGTCTCTATAACGTCCCCGGATCGGCCGCTTGTCGATATTGTCCGCTTTAGGCCTCAGCCCTCATGGTTTTGTTTTTGGGTGTCCCTAAAAGGCCTCGACAAGGAAGAGGTATCCATAGCCTTATAAGGCCTACTTCGTTCTCCTCTCCAATCGATGTGGGAATATTCACTTTGGCCTCTATGTCAACCTCATAGAAGACTATCATCTTCTTGCCATTGAACTTGGCATTAGCTCAAAGTGAAGGGTTTAAAGCTCAAAGATCATAATGGTTAGATATCTCCAGCCTTTCCCTCAAGAGTACGAGGTCGAAAGTCTTGATAACGAAGCTGATGCTTCTCACCTTTAGAAGGGGATGTGGTTCTTTCCTTTTTGGCTTGGTTTGAACTGTCATCGAAGGTGAGCTACTGTTATAGGTGCTCGAGCTACTTTCATCTCACAAACCTTTGCTAACCCTAAATTTATCATTTGAGCTCTCCAATTCACTCATTTTCAAGGTAAATAAATAGAGAAATAAAATAGAAATGCATAAAAGAGTATTTTAAGCACAAACTTGTAGTTAATAGAAAGAGTGGATCAAGAGGGAGAAATAAATGAACGCTAGAGAATGATGAATGTAAAAAATGAATGAAACACAGTAAAATAGGAAAAAGGCAAAATGAGCAAAAGGTGGAAATATGGAGGTGAAGAAGGCTTTTATAGCAAGATTAGACCGCGAGATGGTTGACATTTGGATGGCCAAGATGGATTAATGTGAGTTGAAAGACTATCTAAAATTAATTGCTTTATAGGAATCGAGGTGACCTTAGGAACAACTGTTAATAGAGGGAAAATCGAAGAGATGCCTCATTTTGAGTGTATGCCTGGTCTGCTGCAACTTTAGCAGGACTTATGATAATCGAACTCTATAATCGAGCTCCTTCGAGTAGCCAAATTACCTAGTTATTTGGTTCACCCTAGATCTGAGCTCATACCTAGGTACAAAGTCATTTTTGGAGTTACATTTGGACAGAGACATTCAGTTACCTAAATTCAATATAAGTCTTATTTAGGGGTTCGAGTTTAGTTTCCTAGTCAATGAAGATATCTTCCTAAGTGAGATTCCTATTTACGATAGGAATCCTCCCTGACAAGGAAATTGGGTACTACCAAAGGTATGAATCTTATCTCTATAAATATGTATAATATTGACGGTATTTCTCTCTCTCGGCTAATTTTTTTCTAAATCGCACCTAAATCATTATTCTGACTTGACTTTCAAAGCTTTCTCTCGTCGAAAATCCCAACAGATTTCTTTTTTTTTTTCAAATACTTAAGTGGCTTTGAAGTAAGTTTTATCAAAACTTGACCCAAAGAATAGTCCGGTAATTCGAACTGCTATCAATAAAGATTATAGATAGTTTATAATTGGGACGAGCAAAATCGAACTAAACTGCAAGTTCTATGATATGATATTTTTTCTTACTTCGGTTGATTTCTATTTACTTCAATCTGTTCTATTATTTTTACAGAATTTTAATTTATTTTGTCAATTCGGTTTTTATGTTAAAAAAACTTAATAGAATGAACAAATTGACATTTATATTTTTATAAGTAATTTTTATAATTATAATTATAAAATTATATATTTGTATATAGTTAATTAATAAGTTTTTCATTATGATTATAATATATAACTTAATCATATTATTATTTAATGCTTGAAAATTTAATCCATTAATACACACTATTTAAAAAGTGTATTTAATATTTAAATTTTTTATAAATTGAATGTTCTTGAATTAATAATTTTATTTGCTAATAGTATTGAATTTATTATTTGATGAGGTTAAATTTATTGATTTTATTACAATTTTATTCTTAAAAAAATATATTCTACTTTATATAAATGATTAAAAGCACAAAAAGGTCATATTGGCATGAAATCGAAAGAAAACCAAATGGAACTAATGGAAATAGTGATTCATTTATGTATTAAAAGTTTGGTCTTTCAATTATTGTTTATACAATGTTTGATTTATTTGATTTTGACTGTTTTTAAATTTAATGAAGGATGATGTTGGTAGATAACTTATTAAAAATTTATTTTATATTTTATGTTTTTTTTTTGTCGATATAATACTATTATGTAGCAAATTAATTGTTTTGTGCTTAATTAATTTAATAGTCTTGAAAGATGTACGTGCCTTTGTTGACCTAATTTGCTTCAAAGATTTCTCCAGTTGATCTTCAAGCTGCTCAAGCTCCTTCATATTTAACGGACCCAAATCTTCCCCAAGAAAGTTCCTAAAATATTCATAATTAATTAGGCAAAGCGATGCTGCTAATTCATCATCATTTCCATATATATAATCTCTGTTATTACGTATTAATGCAGCACAAGATACAGTTAGTTATAATCATCTCTGCTATCAAAAATTAATCCAAAAAAAAAAAAAAGAAACAAGAAACTTACTTCTGAAATCGTTGAAGGACCTCACCTCTAGCTTTCAGCTTCAGATACTCCTCATAATTGTTCTGCTTAAATTAAGTAATTTTGAAAAAAATAGAAATTAATAATTGAGAGATATTCAAATGCAGAAAATACTAACTAATAAGCTTCCGCATTTGGAGCTTTATCTAAAAATATATTATATTTTGATATTAATTTTTAATTAATGGCTAAATAAGTAAATAATTATTTTCTATTTTGTAAATTAACAGTATAATGTACCTGAGTGCAGTTGCCAGGTTGGCTGGATTCAGCGCCATAACTATATTTTTGGTACTTTTCAAGAGTTTTCATCATGCTGAGGCACAAGGAATAATTAAATTAACACAATTAATATATATATATATATATATATATATATATATATATATATATATATATATATATATATATATATATATAATATATATATATATATATGTGTGTGTGTGTGAAAATTAATTATATCATATTTTATATGTTAATAACACCGTCCACAATAAAAATTCAATATTGGTTCTAACATTTTTTTTCTTAAACAAAGCTGGAGATTTGATAAAATATTTCTATTTACATATTTACCTTTTTATTTAATAATATCAGCTGGCTTATAAAAAAAATGAAAATAGATAGTTATAGATATTAGACTTAGAGTGCCCCAAGGCTATCATGACGCATATAAAAGTACTTTCACATTAGTGGTGTGCAACGTTCGGTTCAAATTGAAAAACCGAACCAAGCCGATCTATTTTTAATTTAATTTGATTTTTTTGTTTTAAATTTTAAAAAGGTTTGATTTTTCTATTCAGTTTTTGAAGGAAAAAATCGTATAAAAATCGAACCGACCGAAATTCTATATAATTAGGTAAATTTTTGAATTTTTTAATTGAATAATTATTTTGTACATATAAATTATCTTATTTTGAGTTGTAAATTATGAGTATATTTATCAATTATTTATATTTATTTTTTTAGGTAATAATTTGAAATTTTGACGATTGAATTGAAAATCGATTGAATAAAAAAATTTATTTAACGTTTTTTGTTATATTATTTATTATATATTTTGGGATTGTATCTTTAATTTGAACTTTTATTTTGTATAATTTAGATATTTTTACTTTATTATACTATGATTTGTAATTTTGTATAATTTTTAGATATAATTTTTTATTTTTTGTAAAAAATAGTTTTAATTTTTGATTTTTCAATTAATCAAACCGAACCAATTGAGAAATTCGGTTCGGTTGATTAAAATTTTAAAATTTCTGTTTTTAGTTTGGTTATTAAACCGAACCAACCGTTGTATACCCCTATTTCACATAGATGTACGCGACTTTTTACTGAATTAAGGAAGAAATAAAACTAAAAACTACTTAATAGGCACAACTGCCTTATAGATGCATAGAACTGTAGGAAAGCAGAACTTTTTTTCTTTTGGCAACAAGAAACCAACAACTTAATAATAACAATAGAAACAACTAGTGAGGAAGCTAGAATTTAATTTTAGAAATGGAAAATGGAAAATTTAGTTATATTATATTGGTTTCATGTAACACATGAATAAAATTCATTCACATTAATAAAATTCGAAAGTAATGAAAACAAGATAAAAAGTTTAGTGGGAATAAACATAAAAATGTATGCACATTTTCCTTTTATATCTCCCAAGTTATAGCTAACTTTCTTCTTGATAGTATAACTATCTTTGTTGATATATTACTATTCAATGCGTCTCGTTATCAACAAATATTACCTAACTTCGCTAACTCTTCAATGAAAATATGAGTGTATAAGAAAAAAACTTGAGTAATATATATAATTATAAGAATTTAAGTAAATTTTTATAATTTGAGTGACAATAAAGGTGTGCCCAGAGAATAAAATCTTCTGAGGATAAAAGTATTTCTATATTTAATACCCTAAACTAAACAATGAGGAAAAAAAATCCTGAACAAAATTAAAAGAGCACATAATTAAAAGGAAAAACAATAAAGAAAATGAAAGGCCAGAGAAAAGAGAAGGAAATATTGGTACAGTTCCTGAACGTTTCCAAAGAAAGATCTTTGAAAGTGATCCTGCTGAAATTAGAGAACAAGCTCAATCGTTTCATTTATATAGTAATTTCCCATTATATATATATATAGTATGGAAAAAATGTGCCTATCCCAAATGGTGAAATACAGTTTTGTCATTGTATGATATTTCAGTTTTCTGTTTGAATAGATTAAGGTTTCTGTCAGATTTAGCCTTGAGACCTACAACTCCAGATGAGTATATTCCTCTGCTAAAACATTATTCAAATAAAACAAAGAGAAAGGTAAATACTATTTTGAGTAAACTCTAGAGATAGAATTCATGATATATCACAAGTTAATTTTTATTTGTTTTATAAGTTTGCAATCTTGATGCAGTGAAAAACATAGGTAGGTAAGAGCAGTTGTAATAAAGAAAAAAATAATCAATAGTAATCAGTTCTAATTTTCCATTATATGTTTTTTGGAAAAGTAATTAAGCAATAGAACTATTGACTATTGAGATTGAAAGCAGTGTTGTGTCTAGTTTTCCAAGAACAAGTACAAATAAAGAAACAGCCTTAACCATATACTCTCCCCATTTCATTTTAAAAGATATTTTTTATTTTTAACAAAAATTAAAATACCTTAATTTCATAAAAAATTATAGTTATTGACAAAAATACTTTTTTTATATTTTCAAAAATTTTATTTAATTTTAATTAAAAGTACAAAATTATAAAAAAAAAGAAATATTTAATAAATTATATAATAAATAGAAATATACATGTAAATTTCAAATCTTGTTTAATCGTATGCCCATAATGGATAATTTTTTCCATGAAATATGTGAGGCGGAATCTCACTTATTTTCTACTATACTAATTTTTTTCACAGATCCATGATCAAGAATGGCTCTGATATCGGGTTGATTTTTTTAATCGAAGAGACAAAAAAAGAAGCAAGAAAAAATAATTTAACACAAAATAGATTTTTAAGTGTTTACTTCTACATATTATTCAATCTACAAAAATGTCTATTTAAAGGCTTAATCATAATAGAAAATGAAATAAATCAGCAACAAATCTAATACTTATTTTGACTAAGTAAATAACATAAATAACTCCTATATAATAGCTAACAAGCTAATTCAAAACTTGAATTCAAAAAGACCTAAAAATATGCAATAAAATAAGACCAAATTTTTGAACAATTTTGAATCATTCTCCAACATTCCCTCTTGATTCAGAGTTGTAAAAATTCTTGTGCTTGATGATGTACTTCCCATCATCCTTCAATGGTTGGAACACTTCTCTCCAAACAAAAGATTGGAGCATTTCTCTCAAAAAAAATCATTTCTTGGTGCACTACTCACCAATCAAAACAATTTTTCATCTTCTTCTACAACATATGCCAAATTGACATTTTCTTCAATCTTATTTTGAAAATTCCTTTGTATGTGCCCGAACTTCTTGCACTTTCTCAACAATTCTACTATTAGGTAATTTTTTTCCATCAATCTAATTTTATTTACCATTATCATTAGTCTGTCAGAAAATTCTTGTAGAGTCTCCTTTTCTTCCATCCTTAAAATTGCAAAATCTCTTTTGATATTTAACAATTGCATCCGCTATGTTCTATCATTGCCATGATAGAGTTCTTTCAACATATCCTAAGTTTTCATTTTGATCGTCTAGACTTGATAATTTTCACCATGCCACTGCTTTGTTTCAAATATTCACGGGTCTCTCTAAATGTTGGGGATTTTTAGGTAGGGAGAAGAGAAGAGAAAAATAAAATAATTGAATTTTTTATTCCATCTCATTCCCTCTCACAAGTTGAAATAATTATTACCTTCATATAGGCAAATACAACTAAATATCTAAACTAATACAGATTTTTCTCCTTAAAATCCTATAATATAAAATCAAATATAAACAAACCAAAAACCAATTCATTATAATTTTGAAACCTAATTATTTTTGAATTATTCTTGACAATTTTCCTTAATTCAAAAATTAAAAAAAAATCAAGCTTTCATAGAGCACATCTCTCTATACTTCTCAATTTTTTTTTATGATGCACTTCTCATCACATCCATAAAAAAATTCAAGCTTTCATGGAGCACATCTCTCCATACTTCTCAATTCTTTTTATGATGCACTTCTCATCAACTTGCATCTTTGTTGATGCACCCTTTCATCAACTTTCTTGGTGCACTTCTCACCATTTAATAAAAAAAAAAGTTTCTTCTTCAACCATATCCACTATATTTGCTTGTTCTTCATTTTTTATTCTGCAATCTTTTCGTAGATGCCAAAATTTCTTGCAACTAAAATATTGTGGCTTTCCCTTGTGCCATCAATTATATTGATCATTTGTAAACTTCAAATCTTGTTTAATAGTATGCCCATAATTGCTAATTTTCTCCATTGAACATATGAGGTGGAATTTCTCTTCTCTTCTCCCTTCCTAAAAATCCTCAACATGGTATCATAGCCATTCTTGATCATGGATCTGTGAAAAAAATTGGTACAGTAGAAAATAAATGAGATTTCGCCTCACATGTTTAATGAAGAAAATTATCAATTATGGGCATACAATTAAATAAGATTTGAAGTTTACTAATGATCAAGACAATTGTTGGCATAAGCGAAAGCCATAATATTTTAATTGCAAGAGATTTGGGCATCTACTAAAAGATTGCAAAATAAAAAATGAAGAACAAGCAAATATAGTAGATGTGGTTGAAGAGAAAAATTTTTTTTGATTAATTGGTGAGAAGTGCACCAAGAAAGTTGATGAGAGGGTGTATCAACAAAGACGAAATTTGATGAGAAGTGCATCAACAAAAATGGATGTGATGAGAAGTGTATCATAAAAAAATTGAGAAGTATTGAGAAGTATCAACAAAAATGGATGTGACGATGCACTTCTCATCAACTTTCATCTTTGTTGATGCACCATCTCATCAACTTTCTCAGTGTACTTATCACCAATTAATCAAAAAAGAGTTTCTTCTTTAACCACATCTACTATATTTGTTTGTTCTTCATTTTTTATTCTGTAATCTTTTCGTAGATGCCCAAATCTCTTGCAATTAAAATATTATGGTTTTTCCTTGTGCCATCAATTGTCTCGATCATTTGTAAACTTCAAATCTTGTTTAATCGTATGCCTATAATTGATAATTTTCTCTATTGAACTTATGAGATGTAATCTCACTTGTTTTTTGTTGTACCAATTTTTTTCACAAATCTATGATCAAGAGTGGCTCTAATACCATATTTAAAATTTTAATAGAAGAGACAAAAAAAGGAGCAAGAAAAAATAATTTAACACAAAATAGATTTTCAAGTGTTTACTTTTACATAGTATTCATTCAACAAAAATGTCTATTTAAAGGCATAATCATAACAAAAAATGAAAGAAATCAGCAACAAATCTGATACTTATTTTGACTAAGTAAATAACATAAATAACTCCTATATAATAGCTAACAAGCTAATTCAAAACTTGAATTCAAAAAAACCTACAAATATGCAATAAAATAAGACCAAATTTTGAACAATTTTGAATCATTCTCCAACATTCCCTCTTGATTCAAAGTTGTAAAATTTCTTATGCTTAATGATGTACTTTCCGTCATCATTCAATGGTTGGAGCACTTCTCTCCAAAAATAATGGTTGGAGCACTTCTCTCCAAAAATTATTTTTTGGTGCACTTCTCACCAATAAAAATAAATTTTTATCTTCTTCAACAACATGTACCCAATTGATACTTTCTTCAATCTTTGTTTTGTAATTTCTTTGTATATGTCCGAACTTCTTACACTTGAAACACAGAGTCTTTCCCTTGTGCCAATAATTTTCTTCATTATGACTAGACTTCTTGCAAATGCCACATTTATTTCCTTTTGAAGATGAGGTCTTTGCTAGATAAGCCCCCTTAACTGCATCTTGAGTTCCTTATTTTCTCAAAATTCTTCTTTGCTCTTATGCATGCAAAGCATTAATTAATTCATTCAAGGTAATTTCATCGATATCTCTTGAATCTTCTAGGGATGAAATTTTTGCCTCAAATCTTTCGAAAAAAACTTAAAAGCACTTTCTCTACAATCTTGCTATCAAGTAGCTCTTCTTCCATCAATCTAATTTTATTTACCACCATCATTAGCCTGTCAAAACTCTTGTACATCCTCATTTTCTTCAATCCTTAAAATTGCAAAATCCCTTTTGAGATTTAACAATTGCATCCGCCTTGTTCTATCATTGTCATGATAGAGTTTTTTCAATCTATCTCAAGCTTCCTTGGCTATTTCACAAGCCATAATTCTTGGAAATATTGAGTTAGAGACAACAACATGAATTTGAGATAAGGCTCTTGGAGCTTTGGATTCTTTATCTTGGTGAGCTCTAATTTAATTGAGAGTTGGGTTATTTTCTAAAGGTGGTATTTCTCTTTCATCTTCAACCCACTACCACAAGCCAATACCTCTCAAGTAAGTTTCATTTTGATCATCCAAACTTGATAATTTTCACAACAAAAAACTGAGGGTGAAAGAGTTGATGTATTATTGGATGCCATGCCGCTGTTTTCTTTCGAATATTCACTAGCCCCTAAGAATCATAACTAGGCACTGATATCATGTTATCTTGTTTAATCGTATGCTCATAATTGATAATTTTCTTCACTGAACATGTGAGGTGTAATCTCACTTATTTTGTACTGTACCAATTCTTTTTCATAAATCCATTATCAAGAATCGCTCTAATATCTTGTTAGGATTTTTAGGAAGGGAGAAGATAAGAGAGAAAAATAAAATAATTGGATTTTTTCATTCCATCTCATTCCCCCTGACAACTTGAAATAATTCTTGCCTTTCTATGGACCAATACAACTAAATATGTAAACTAATACAAATTTTTCTCCTTAAAATCCTATAATATCAAATCAAATATAAGCAAACCAAAGACCAATTCAAAATTATAATTTTGACAACTAATTTTTTTTGAATTATTCTTAACACTTTTCCTTAATTTAAAAATTTTAAAAAAAAATTCAAGCTTTTATATAGCACATCTCTCCATACTTCTTAATTTTTTTATGAAGCAATTCTCATCACATCCATAAAAAAATCAAGCTTTCATAGAGCACATCTCTCTATACTTTTCAATTTTTTTATGATGCACTTCTCATCACATTTATTTTTGTTAATGCTCTTCTTATCAATTTTCATCTTTGTTGATGCACCCTCTCATCAACTTTCTTAGTGCACTTCACACCAATTAATCAAAAAAGAGTTTAGTCTTTAATCACATATACTATATTTGCTTATTCTTTATTTTTTATTCTGCAATCTTTTTGCAGATACCCAAATCTCTTGCAATTAAAATATTGTGGCTTTCCCTTGTGCCTTCAATTGTCTTGATCATTTGTAAACTTCAAATCTTTTTTAATCGTGTACCCATAATTGATAAATTTTTTTTATTAAACACGTGAGACAAAATCTCACTTATTTTCTACTATACCAATTATTTTTCACAGATTCATGATCAATAATGGCTCTGATACCATGTTAGAGATCTTTAGGAGGGGGAATGAGATGGAATAAAAATTTCAATTATTTTATTTTTTTCTCTTCTCTTCTCCCTTCCTAAAAATTTTCAACATAATATCAGAGCCATTCTTGATCATTGATCTGTGAAAAATAATTGGTACAGTAGAAAATAAGTGAGATTTCGCCACACATATTTAATGGAAAAAATTATCAAATATGGGCATACGATTAAATAAGATTTGAAGTTTACAAATGATCAAGACAATTAATGGCACAAGGGAAAGCCACAATATTTTAATTGCAAGAGAATTGGCATCTGCGAAAAGATTACAAAATAAAAAATAAGCAAATATAGTAGATGTGATTGAAGAAAAAACTCTTTTTTGATTAATTGGTGAGAAGTGCACCAAAAAAATTGATGAGAGGGTGCATCAATAAATATGGAAGTTGATGAGAAGTGCATCAACAAAAATGGATGTGATGAGAAGTGTATCATAAAAAAAATTGAGAAGTATGGAGAGATGTTCTTCATGAAAACTTGAATTTTTTTATAAATGTGAAAAAAAAATTCAAGCCTCCATAGAGCTCATCTCTCCATATTTCTTAATTTTTTTATGATGCACTTCTCATCACATCCATAAAAAAATTCAAGCTTTTATGGAGTACATCTCTCCATACTTCTCAATTTTTTTTTTATGATTCACTTCTCATCACATCCATTTTTGTTGATGCATTTCTCATCAACTTTCATCTTTTTTGATGTAGCCTCTCATCAACTTTCTTGATTCTCTCCAATTAATCAAAAAAGAGTTTCTTCTTCAACCACATATACTATATTTGCTTGTTTTTTATTTTTTATTCTGCAATATTTTTACAGATGTCTAAATCTCTTGCAATTAAAATATTATGGCTTTTCCTTCTGCCATCAATTGTCTTGATTATTTGTAAACTTCAAATCTTGTTTAATCGTATGCTCATAATTGTTAATTTTTTCCATTGAACATATGATGCAGAATCTCACTTATTTTCTACTGTATCAATTTTTTTCACAGATCCATTATCAAGAATGGCTCTAATACCATGTTGGAGATTTTTAGGAAGGAAGAAGGGAAGAGAGAACAATAAAATAATTGGATTTTTTATTCCATCTCATTCCCCCTCACAACCTGAAATAATTATTACCTTTATATAGGCAAATACAACAAAGTATCTAAACTAATATAGATTTTTCTCCTTAAAATCCTATAATATAAAATCAAATATAAATAAATCAAAGACCAATTCAAAATTATAATTTTGATAACTAATTATTTTTGAATTATTCTTAACACTTTCACTTAATTCAAAAATTAAAAAATAATATAAATTTTTCATAGAGCACATCTCTCCATACTTTTCAATTTTTTTATGATGCACTTCTCATCATATCCATAAAAAAATTCAAGCTTTCATGAAACACATCTCTCCGTAGTTCTCAATTTTTTTATTATGCACTTCTCATCACATCCATTTTTATTGATGCACTTCTCATCAACTTTCATCTTTGTTGATGCACCATTTCATCAACATTCTTGGTGCACTTCTCATCGATTAATCAAGAAAGAGTTTATTCTTCAACCACATCTACTGTATTGGTTTGTTCATCATTTTTTATTATGCAATCTTTTCGCAGATGCCCAAATTTCTTGCAATTAAAACATTATGGCTTTCTCTTATGCCATCAGTTGCCTTGATCATTTGTAAACTTTAAATCTTGTTTAATCGTATGCCCATAATTGATAATTTTTTTTTCATTGAACATGTGAGGCGGAATCTCACTTATTTTCTACCGTATCAATTTTTTTTCACAAATTCATGATCAAAATGGCTTTGATACCATATTGGAATTTTTAGGAAGGGAGAAGAGAAGAGAGAAAAATAAAATATTTGGATCTTTTATTCCATCTCATTCCCCATCACAACTTAAATAATTATTGCCTTTATATAGGCAAATACAACTCAATATCTAAACCAATACAAATTTTTCTTCTTAAAATTCTATAATATAAAATCAATTATAAACAAACCAAATACCAATTCAAAATTATAATTTTGACAACTAATTATTTTTGAATTATTCTTAACACTTTCCTTTAATTCAAAAATAAAGAAAAAATCAAGCTTTCATGGAGCACATCTCTCCATACTTCTCAATTTTTTTTATGATGCTCTTCTTATCACATTCATTTTTGTTGATGCATTTCTCATCAACTTTCTTCTTTGTTGATGCACCCTCTCATCAATTTTCTTAGTGAACTTCTCAGCAATTAATCAAAAAAGAGTTTCTTCTTCAACCACATCTACTATATTTGCTTGTTTTTCATTTTTTATTTTGCAATCTTTTCACATATGCATAAATCTCTTGCAATTAAAATATTATGGCTTTTCCTTATGTCATCAATTGTTTTGATTATATATAAACTTAAAATCTTGTTTAATTGTATGCCCATAATTGATAATTTTCTTCATTGAACGTGTGAAGCGAAATCTCATTTATTTTTTACTTTGCCAATTCTTTTTCACAAATCCATAATCAAGAATGGCTCTAATATAATGTTGGAATTTTTAATATAAGAGATGAAAGAAAAAAAAAGGAGCAAGAAAAAATAATTTAACACAAAATAGTTTTTTAAGTGTTTATTTTTGCATATTATTCAATCAACAAAAATGCCTATTTAAAGGCTTAATCATAATAGAAAATGAAAGAAATTAGCAACAAATCTGATATTTATTTTGACTAAGTAAATAACATAAATTACTCATATATAACAAGCTAATTCAAAACTAGAATTTAAAAAGACCTAAAAATATTCATTAAAATAAGACCAAAATTTTGAACAATTTTGAATCATTCTCCAACATTCCCTCTTGATTCAAAGTTGTAAAAATTCTTATGCTTGATGATGTACTTCCCATCATCCTTTAGCGGTTGGAGCACTTTTCTCCAAAAATAATGGTTGGAGCACTTTTCTCCAAAAATCATTTTCTCTTTTCTCTTCTCTCTTCCTAAAAATCCCCAATATGTTATCATGGCTATGGATCTTAGAGAGACCTGTGAATATTCGAAACAAAGCAGCTGCATGGTGAAAATCATCAAGTCTAGGCTATCAAAATGAAAGCTTAGGATACATTGAAAAAACTCTATCATGACAATGATAGAACAAGACGGATGCAATTAAATCTCAAAAAGAGATTTTACAATTTTAAGGATGGAAAAAAAAGACTCTACAAGAGTTTTTTGATAGGCTAATGATGGTGGTAAATAAAATTAAATTGATGGAAAAAAATTACCTAATAGTAGAATTGTTGCGAAAGTGCAAGAAGTTCGGGCACATACAAAGGAATTGCAAAACCAAGATTGAGAAAAATGTCAATTTGGCCACTCTAGATTTGGATAGATTAGCATTATTGGATATTTCAAAAGGGTGGAATTAGAAAAGGATTTTGGTGCTAATCTCAAGGTTCATGGATGAAGTCAAGTAAGTAGTGAAAGATTTTCTTATTATTATCCATGTTATTGTAAGTTGCAGGCAATAAAGCTAGGATAAAAAATAAAAAGAAAAAGAAAAAAAGAAAAAGAAAAAGTGAGAAAATTTTAAAATAGAGCTAGCATATATGGTAAAAAGCTTAAGTGTTGGGTAGTTACAAGGAAAAGAAATTTTGAACTTCTTAAAAATTTATGAAATTGAGTAATTTAAGAAGGATGACAGTATTATTTTCTCTTGGATATGTTTAATGTTTAAGGGACTGAGAAAATAAGTATGGTAAAGGGATATGTACTTAGTAATTTAAAATTTTGGGAAATTTGATCTATTTAAGCATAGAGTGGCTATTCTTTTTTATTATCTATTGTCCATTTTTTTATAACCATTACCCTAACCTCATTACAACCTAATAAAGATCCAAGTGATTCTAAGTTTTGCTTTGAATTATTTAGCAGAGATGATTTTTGGGTTTCGATGCTAAAGAAAATGTCTATGGTGTTTCTAAAGTTTCAAGTACGAAATTACTTATACACTTAGTGTGCATCAATTCTAGAGCTTGATTAAGAAAAGCATTGGTGTTTTGATTTTAAAAATTACTTAAAATATTTTGATCTTACACACACATATGAAAACTAGCTTATATGTTCTTGGTTGAATCTAATTTAGTTAGAATTTTATTGAGTGCTCTTGTTAATTGCATAACTTAGTTTTGAATTGCATGATTCTAATTAAGTTAGAGTTTGATTATTTTGAGAAGTTGGATTGTTCAGATTTGATCGGGAGCGAGTAAAGGCTAAGTGTAAGGTATTTGATAAGTATGAATTATACTATATTATTAGTGTATTTTTATTATGTTTATTATGTAATTTAGTGGTAATTTAGTGTTTAATTTCTTGAGTTAGAATTTTATAAGCTTAATTGGTTAATTTGGTGCTTTTAGGTGTGTAATTAAAGAAAAAAAGAAATTACAAGGGTAAAAGAGTAGATTTAGCACTTGAAGGATTTTAAGGAGTCAAATTTTATCGTGATAGTCCAGAATCTAGTCACTCAGTGAAGTGGTTTTTCACTATATCGAGTCACCTAAAGAGGAAAATGAGAAGAAATGTCACTTGATGGAGTAAGTTTTTCAATTTGCTGAGTCAGAGACTTTAAAGTACGATAAAACTCTCCTATTTTGCTGAATTAGGAAGTTTCAAGCCACCAAAACTCCCTCCTTACAAGCTATAAAAGCATGCTTAAGGCACCAGATTAGGGGGAGAAATTTTAGCTTTAGTTTTATACAATAGTTTTACAGTAGTTTTGTTTAGTTTTTCTTGTTCTTTTTTTTAGTTTCAATTCTCTAAAAAACTAAAGCTTTCTATTGTTGTTCTGATAAATCATCAAGAGCAAGTTTGAAGTTTCATAAGTATTTTATCTTTTTTATTTAATTTTATTTCATTTTAATCATATTTGATAAGTAGTTTTCTTTACTTCTGTTGAGAGAAATTTGAACTCTCATACTTTTACTGTAATGACTTAGTTTATGCTTTAATTTAATGTAAGTTTGATTATTTTTAATTTTGAGCAAATTCTTATTTCTGATTGTTATTGGATTGATTATTAACTTATTTGATTAATGATTAATGATTAACTTCAAGACTGATCTATGATATACATGTTCTTAGATTAAATCATTAGTATTTAAGCATGATTATTTTTTAAATTTGAGGTAATTATGTGTTGGTAAGAGTGAATTAATACTAAAAAAATCACTACAAAAAAACTGCCAATTGGCCATTTTTTTGTTGCGAATTTATTTTAGCAACTAGGCGATGAGCAGTAGCAAAAAGATCAGTCGCTAAATTATTTACGATAAAATCATAAAACAGTCGCTAATTCGACGATAGAAAATTCATTCATGAAAAAAGGACATAACCATTGCTAAATGAATTTTAATTTTAGCTGCCACAAATACAATATTAATTATTGTTAGCAAAAATTTTTATCGCGAAATCCGCCGCTAATTCAGATTGTGTTAATATTTAATTTATTGCATATTAGCGACATAATTTGTTATCACGAATTCGTCGCGAAATTATAAAATAATATAATTTTTTTATTTTGTATTTATTAATTTACACCCTATATAATCAACAAATTATTTGATTATATACAGAATCATAATTTAATTTTTGTAAATAAAAATTCTCCAATACTATTAATTTAAAAAATATAACATCACACAGGTACTTTAAATTGCATAATACTTAAAAAATTAAGCCTAACCAGAAATACATAAAAACTAAATAATGTACAATTGCACTTGTAACTACAAAAGATCCAATATTCACACACTTCTAAAAAAATCTGTGCTACACAATATTGATTGGTAAGGGCATGCCAATTATACATACAAGCTGCTCTCTAACTGCCTTTCTTTTAACTGCCTTTCTTTTAATCCAACAGCTCTCTCTGACTTGATTATTTATATCCATTCACTTTCACTTCTGCCACTAGAGCTATCCATGTTTTCCTATTTGTACAGATATATACAGTAAGAATGTGCAAGCAATAAGACATAACATATATACAGAAGAAAAAATTACACCAAATGAATGCACGATACTGATCCCTTAAAAACCACTTCAATGGTGAACATTATAAAGTTTAATTTAAACTTAAGAGTAAATTATAAGAAATTATTAATTTCTATTTATTTAACAGTTCTATTATATTCCCTTCTTGTCTACTTTGGTAACAAGAGCCGAACTATTGGATATCAATAATATGCCCATGAATGGACAATTTTCTACTTATCATTTAAATAGGGTAAGTTTTATAATGGAAATCAAACACAAAGTTTTGGAGAATTAATTATTTTGATGATATGCCACCATATTATAACAGTTTCAATAGGCTTTCTCAGTCGAACACCAGGAAATGCAAAATATAAAATTTGCCAACGTAGGAAGCAATATTCTAGCCATGTATATTATAAGTTCCAAACATCATGAAGAAAGATAAAAAAAACTATCTAATACATACTGTGCAGAATAAATTAAGATCTAAGGGTCATGATCACATCACTCGATGATTTAATACACAAACCTGCAGAATTTTAATGTAAACTCCACCAATAATGGATAGTTTTAAAAGTCTGAATAGTAGTAGGAAAACCTGCTTTACTAATTAAATATGGATTTATAAAAAGAAAGAACTATTTGTTTATTGACCAAAGTAAAAGACTTTTCTGCAACAAGAATGGAGCAAAGGAGAAATGGAAAACTTTGACTGTATAGAAGTGGATAAGAAGTTTTGAAAGAGGAGAAATGGGAAACAAAACCGAATTTCTCCACCATTTCCCAGTTGAGAAAAGGCATGACCATTCAAAAATAGAGTATAATCACAAAATCCAAAGCCTATAAAATTTTCCAAAGAATTGATATAAGAACATTACCTTTTCTATCCAAGATTATCTTGCGAATCTTCAAGCTACATCCATTGTAGTAATGTTCCAGCTTCAACTTAACTATTGTTATCACCGAGGCCTATTCCGATATATACCCATACTAGGAAGTCCTTCAACATTTGCAGGAAGACTACCCTCGTGATCAATACACAAATGCAAGGCTCGTCATAAATATAGTGATAAGTAAAGAATTGAAACAACTTCCGCAATTCATACACAAATAAAGATGAGTGCATCAATTCTGCAGTTCATGGCATGAACCGTATAATCAACACAAGATACATAAACAAAATCAAAGTAGCCACATACAAATAAATCAAGACTAAATAATTAAAAGATTTTATATGTTATCTATACTAAATAAAGAGTAGAAGGGGGTACACATTGAGTAAAAGCATAATTCAATGGAAAACCCTATTCTTATTTTCCATTGAAACTTGAGGACCCTGTATACAGAACTCTCAGCTGGCATTCAATTTATAGTTTAATATATGACTATAGAATTTTAATTCCCATATTACATTTATATGCTACAAATAATAGGGATATAAACATCATTGAAATGATTTTGAATGAATGCCACCTATACAATTCTACCTACTTTTCAGTCAAATTCTGCCCAACCAAGTGACAGTCTACAAATAGAATTGTATAGAGTTCCATTTGTTATAAACAAATCAAAGCAAACAAAAGACAAGTTATAATTGCATAGAGTTGCTTTTCGACAGCAAGTACAACACCTTCTTTTGTTTTTAAACAAATGGCAGTTGATCCAAGCTATAATTACAACAAAAGATAAGTTATTCTTAATTAATTAAGGATATTCAAGTGTCCAAATTATTCAGTGGCACTGTTATTAGACATGAACTTTAATCCAGTGATTTATAGACATATCAAAGCCCTATATACTTGTGAAAAAAAGAAAAAAAAAAGATAAAAGAAAAGGAGAACTCTAAGAGATGGCAGAAGGATCCATAGACTTCCATCACTACTTTATATTTAACAACCATATGGAAATCACTAATGATATGACTCATGACCTTCCATGTATTAGTTGCTTTATCCTATAAGTAAAGGTACTAATGTTATCCAAAAATTACAAATATCACTATAAGGAATAATCTTATCTAAAAATTACAAAGTGCTTACACATTTTTTGGTTTATAGGATTGGGGATTAAATAAGAGGATATCTAGCGTCTATCCAGTTTCATTCCCTCAACTACCTCTAACTCATTATACAATGTTTTCCCATCCTGAAATGGTTTTGAAAGAAACTAAGTTAACATGTCAAGTTAACCCATTGAGAGAGCAGTGAAATCCCAAAATACATAATCATAAAATAGAATGAAAAAATCTAGAAGCATCTCACAGATATAGTGATAACCCTCTATTTGTCGACTTTCTCCATTGCCTTGGCTATGACCTCGTTATTCTCTCTTTCTCCGTTTGATGATATGGCACCAACCTTTTTAGAAAAAAAAGTCATACAAAATATTGAACTATTATATAAATTTAATTTAATTATTTTAATTTTTTAGAAACTCTGATTCTAAATCAAAGATAAATATGAAGCCTTTTAATTTTTATACTTCTTAGTTAGTACGTATATAATCCCATAAGGCCTATCCTAGCCCATGCAAAAGCATAAAACCAGCAATAACATTACACTTTCTCTTCAATCACAAGAGAAGTTACAGAAGTTAAGTCTAAATTGATCGTTGTAGAAGTGAGAACCAGTAGATGGAAGAATAATCTAATTATGAAGATAAAAGTAAATAGAAATGCTTATAATATAAAAGACAGAAAAAAGATGATTGCCTAAAGTTTTAGGTTTGAATGAAGAGTGATTGAGGTCTGAAGTATAAGCTTGGTCCTCACTTACATTAACTCTTTCATCTTTAAAAGAGCAAGCTAAATTAAAAATAGCAGAGAAAAACATAGCATGAGCAACCATAGAAAGCATTAAGAATGAAAGATTTAAAGAAATTAAAATGCAGCTGAAGCATACATACCATCATCTTCGCTGTTAGTTTTAGTATACCCATCTTCACTTGCTTGTAAAACCTCTTCCCCACAATCGACCCTGTCATGAAAGAAAAAAAAAATTCCCACCTAATCATCAAATAGGCATTACATTATAAGTACATTAGGGTATAAAATGATTTGGGATGGGGTGTAATTGAAGATTGGGAAAAAGAGAAGGCTATGTTTGGGAAAATCAAATTCAAGCATTATTCTTTCAAATTAAAAAAAAAAATAAAGTTAATAGAGCACTTGCTTAATTTCGCTGGCTGCTGGTCATCGGAGTTCCACTGGAAAAGTGCCACCACTATCAAGATAAAGCTCGGGCTATCATAAATCTATTAGAAGTGGTCACGCGCTCCATCGCTTTATGGATTGGTCGGGAGAAACCATTTTTGGTTGGAGAGAGAAAAAAAATCATGATAGAGAGAAAGGCATGGCGAAGCAGAAATGGGGAAGGAGGCTGGAGTTGGTGGTCGGATTTTGAAATCGATGAATGTGCTCCCTCTCTCTCTCCGATCTACCATCTTCTATCCCTCTCCCTTTCGATGTTTCCCCTCTTTTCTTTCTCTTCTTCTTTCGTAATTTGTCCTTTTTTTAAGTTTATCCCTTACTCTAGAAAAGCCTAGAAGCCCAAAAAATAAATTCATATATATATATTACCTTTACTTATGATATATTTATTTTATTTATTTATGTGGATGATTCCAATAAATTCTGAATCTCAAATTCTCTAGCCAAAAATAAATTTTCATTGCTTGAATTTTTGAATTTAGATAATAATCATATTCAATACTGATCCAACTTAATCACCTTAATTATTTTCATTTATGATTTAATTATTTAATTAGAGTTGACTATTAACTATTTTCGAGTCAAAAGTTGATCTTTGATAAATTCTTAATTTCTTGTACTATTATTCATAAAATTCAAATTTTTATAGTGTTACATACGGTGCCATTCGTGTTGACTTCCAATGTCGGTGCTGATCAAAAAATGGAAGGAAAGCTTGGGTTGGAATGAAAGAAAAAGCCATGATCTAAAAGGAGCAGTGCTAGATTAGCTGTGGGTGGTTTGGTAAATATATATAATTAGAATATCTAATAATTTAATATTTAATCAAAATTTTACAAAATAAAAGTAAATTACAAAATTTTTCATAATTATTTTAAATGAGATAATAAATTTTGTATTACTATTTTATAAATATTTATTTTTATTAATCTCTATAATGTAAATATATAATAATTGTAATAAATAATTTATTATTATTATTAAAAATATAAATTTTCTAAATAAATAACTTTTGATTTTGATATAAAAAGCTATTTTTTATTTTATTTGCAATGCATTAGCGACTACATAATTTTGTCGCTAATCTTCCTTACTGAAATATAATACTAGTAGCGACAGACCAATTTTCATTGCTAAATCGTCGCAAAAAGGAGCATGATATTTTTCCTCCAAAATTAGTGACTAAAACTTCCATCGCTGCATTTATTGGAACTAATTTTATGAATTAAAAATTAAAAAAAATTGCGACTTTCACAAAAAGTGATATGGATATTTCCTGCTAATAATTAGCAATTGTTTATTTATTTTTGTCGCTATTTAGTCGCAAACCACGACTTAATTGGAAATCAATTGCAAAATCGTCGTAAATTTACAACGAAAATTAAGCTATCACTAATTTTAATCGTTGATTTACAAATTTTTTTTTGTAGTGAGTTGAACTAAAAATAGATTGAATTTAAGATTACTTGAAAAAGAGTTTAATAAATGTCTAAGAGTTTAAGACTGGATCTTTATGCTATGTATTGAATTATTTCTAATAAGAAGGTTTAATACTTAGAATGATAGTTTGAATAAGCTATATGTCTTTATTTAATTTTTTTTCATAATCACTTGTGTTATTTTTGATTTTGAGTCATTGCAATATTAGTTTAGGTGGATAGTTTCTTTATCAAAAATTTTTAGTTATTGTTCTTTGTTTAATTTATGTTAATCTAATTTTTATTTTTATTACGTTTTACTGTTAATTTAGTTTAGTTCTTGCTTTCAATTCAAAAACTTGAAAAATAATTTCATATTAATTTAATTCAAATATAGATATTTTGTTTACCAATTCATGTTCCCTTGGGTATGATATTCAATGTCTTAATCTTATTTTCTTATATTACTAGTCGACCAAGTACACTTGCTAGACACCGATCACTTTTTCTTATTCAAAATATTAAATGTAAACTAGCAAATTGGAAAGGGAAGCATTTATCTTTTATGGGCAGACTCACACTCATTAAGGCTACCTTGATGAGCCTTCCAATTTATTTTATGTCCCTCTTCAAAATGTCAGCTGGTATTATAAAGTCTTTGAATGCAATAATGAGAAATTTCTTTTGGTGTGTGATAATTGTTAATTTAATGATATTTTTAGTATATTTTTAGGTGTTTAATTAAGTTAATTTAGTATTAATTTGGTTAATTTTATATTTTTTGAGTTAATTGTAAGTTTTGATATTTTTCAGGGTTAAAATTAAAGAAAAATTACTTAATTGAAAATAATATAAAGTTTTGGGGCAAATGTGTAAATTTCGGAAATCGATGATCAAAAGTCAAATGTTTAGTCCCGAAGCTTTTGACATTGCAGGGTGAAATTCTCAAGTAGCAGTGCAAATAGGTTCTAGATTAAAAGTTGAAATTTGAAGTTTAATCAAAAGAGGCATTTGTTCATTGCCTAGCCACGTGATGCAAGGCCAAATTCTTCACTTGGCCGCGTGATGAGCAATTGGCTTGTGCACAGCAGTGCACTGGAAGGAACAAAGCAATGCATGACCGCGTGAAGAAGTGTGTTGTGCCTAGCCGTGTAAAGCATAAAAGGGAGCAATGCCTGGCTGAGTGAAAGAAGAACAATCTCACTTGGCCGTGCAAACCAAAGAAGCTTTCCTTAACTAGCCGCGTCTCCAGTTTTCCTATTTTGACGAAACTTCCTGAATTAAAAAGAATCATTTTCCTGTTGTGATTGGGAAGCAACGAAAGGCAAGAATCTTCTATAATGCCTATAAATACTTGACAGAAACACCAAAACATGGGGGATAAATCTGAGAACAACAGATTAGCTACACTTAGGATTTTTCTTTATTTTGTTTCTTTAGTTTTGTACAGTAGTTTTTCTCTGTTTTTTTAGTTTATTGTTTTCTTTATTTTAGTTGTTTTAATTGTTCGTTTATTTTTATTATGAAGTAGTTTTTCTTTTTTTGCTAAGGGATACTTGAATCTTTTATTTTCATTGTTATGACTTGATTGAGCTTTGAATTCAATATCAATTGATTATTTCTTGGTTTTAAACATATTCTTATCTTTGGTTGTGTTGAGATTAATTGTAAGTTTATTAAATAAATAACTAAAATTTGATTTAGGCATTGTCATTGATTTGCATGTTCTTAGATTAATGTTTATGCATGATTATTTTCTGAATTTAGAGGTAATTATGTGTTAATTTTATTGGTTAATACTAAGAAAGAATGAAGAATAAATTGGAGTTGAATTTACTTGCAAGAGAGTTCAATGAATGTTTAGGAAGTAAAACTAGATTTTTATGCTAAGTATTAGATTTGTCTATGATTTTAATACTAAGAATGATATTCTTACATGAAGATATCTGGCTTTATTACTAGTTTTCCATAATCACCGGTGTTTCTATTGAATTTAAGTCATTCCAATGAAAGTCAAGGTGGATAGTTCCTTTATCAAGAGAATTTCAATCATTATTTTATTTTTAATTCATATTATTTTAATTTTAGTTTTTATTTTGTTTAATTATTTATTTTATTTAATTTTTGCCTTTCAATCAAAACATTGGAAAATAATTTCATATTAATTTAATTCATATATAGATATTCTTTTTAGCAATCCATATTCCCTTGGGTACGATATTTGAGATCTTAATTTATATTTTCCTATATTACTAGCCGATCTAGTACACTTGCTAGAAGTCGGTCAAGTTTTTAATGTGGTTCAAAAAATAAGAAATCTTTTACCAGGATTCGATAGAGTACTGTAATTCTATCTAAGAACTTGGGTGACCTGAGAGTTGGTTCGATTGCTTATAGAAATTTGAGCCTCCTATTTAAATGGTTTTGTCAATTAAACCCACAATAATGCTCTGTGGCAGAATCTTATTCATTCGGAGTATGGGATTAATAAGGATTTAATTTCATACAACATTTCTTATCCAAAAGCTTTTATTATCTGGAAGGACATTGACAAAGTTAGAGCCTCTCCTTATTTTTCAAATAGTATTGCTATTGATGTAGGAAATGGAAATCTTTACTTCTTCTAGCGTAACAGACGAATTGCGGATGTCCCTCTAAAGATGAGTTTTGCTAGACTGTTCTCAATTTCCCTCCAAAAAGATGTTAAGGTTAGTGAATGTAGCTTTTGGTTTAAAGGATCATGGCACTGGAATATTAAATGGAGAAGGGATCTCATAGAGTGGGAAAAATCCTTGCTAGAAGATCTGATGATCGTTTTTAACTCATTCTCTCTTTCTTTTGGCCAAGTCGATAGAAAAATTTGGGTTCATGACCTGTAAGGTAGATTTATAGTAAAGTCTGCTTGCAATTGGCTATATAAGTCTTTAAATTTGGAGTTGAATTAGCTAAATCTCTTTTCCTCTTTTCTCTGGAAAAATCTGGCTGCCCCTAATGTCGAAGTGTTCTTCTGGATGTGCTTATTGGGGAAAATCAGCACTAAGATATTTTTGGTGAAAAAGGGCATTATTGAAGTTAAATATGCTAAATATTCATTACGTCATATTTTTGTTACATGTCACATATCCTCTAGACTAAGGTATAGAGTGGTTAATTGGTAGGGATACGATTTTTGTCTACCTAGCAATTTTAGAGCTATAGTCCTACATTAGCAGGGGCTTGTTCATGGCTCTATACAATAAAAGTCTGAATTATCATTTTTCTAGGTTATTTGTCGACTATTTGGTTGGAAATGAATGCAATTATTTTTTATAATAAAAGTTGGGATTCAGAAACAATTTTTCACCTTTGCCTTGCTCGATCTTCCTTCTAAATCAAATCCCATAAAGATCTAGATTTTTTGAAGGGGCAAGATGTTGTCTAGCTACTGATGGTCTCAAGAAATTACATCCTGTTGTACCATATAGATCCAAGACATTCTGGTCTCCCTTCCCCCTTAGGAGCAGCCAAATGGAATACTGATGGATGATCCTTTGGAAATCTAGGGCCATTAGGAGGTGGGGGTGTTCTAAGGGACTCTTCAGAGGTAATGATATGTATGTTCTTTTGCAACATTGGGATATCTAATTCGATATTTACTGAAGTGAGAGCAGTTCTTAAAGCCCTGCAGATTTCTATGGACTTTTTATCTAATTCCAATTTTAAAGTAATTTTTGAAATGGATTTAATAATAGTGGTGTCTAGGTTGAATCATCCAGCAAGTTCCAGACCTTGGAACATGGGGGCTATCTTTAATAACATTTGCATTCTTTTATCCAAAATATAAAAAAAAACTAGTTTTATCCATAAAAAAGAGAAAACAACTTTTTTGCGGACTACTTGACTAAAGTGGGAGTTTCTCGTGTCTCTGACTTTATTGCCTAGCTTTGTTAACAATTCATGCTCCGTTGAATAGCTGGTCACAAATGCTCTTTGATTGTAAGTACTTTGTAGGCGTGCTTAATTTTTGCTGGCCATCTCTTTATAGACCTAATGCTGGTAATTATCTGAGTATAGGTATGTTATCCTCTGCTTCTGGCAAATGGAATTTGGTAGGATCATGTATTAAGTTGCTCTCCATCTCTTAAAGCATCAAAGTCAGTCATGTTTTTAGATAAAATCTATTGTTTAGTGGTGTTTGGTGTATCAGTTTGAACAGGTCTGTTGTTGGTGTCTATACGGATCTAATTTTATAATCGATCAGATCTTAGTGGCTGTTTTGGCCTAGTTTGGTTTGGGACAGATCATGTACTATTTTTTCCTCTTGCTGGGGTTGCGTTTTTGGCCCTCAACTCTTTTTCTAATAAGATTCAAGATTATAAAAAAATATACCCACTTATATGACAAAAACAAAAAAATATATATGATCAGTTGCTAACCCTTTGTGTTGAAATTAAAGAAGATAATATTGTTGATGCTATTATGCATATTTTACCCTCAGAGTACCATCTCTTCACCAGAAATATTGAAGCACGATTAACTCTAATATCTTTTGATGATTTATTTAGATTACTTCTTAGTGAGGAAATGCAATTAAAAGCTAAAGAAGTTAGTCATACTCTAGTTGTTGTTGCTCGCTACACCAACACTAGGGCTCCTTTTCGTGGCCAACTATAAGGAAGACATAGAGGTATAATAACATCTCAACACAGCAAGGGGCGTGGTTATTCTCAATTACAATCACTTGAAGTCAATGATGACACCTCAGTTTATTTTAACTATAGAGGTTATGGCCATACTGTACCAAAATGTCCCAACCCAAATTATATGTCACAACCAAGGCTAGCCAATAACTATTCATCCAAACAACCAAGTCCTATTAAACCTTGGGTAGTAAACACGAGAGCCGCTTACTATTTGACTTCGGAAGTGGAAAATATTGCTCATCATTTTGAATACAATGGCATTGAAAAAGTTCATTTGACAAATGGTAAGACTTTACCAATCTCTCATGTTGGTTTCACAAATATTGATCTCAATTCTTCGTTCTTTTTTGTTAGATAATATTTTACTTGTCCCATCTGCTACTTCTAATTTATTGTTCTTTCATGAATTTTCCACTACTAACTATATCTATTTAGAATTTTTTCTTGATTATTTTTTGATAATGAATATCCATACGGGTAAGACACTTCATAGAGGTTCCACCAAATATGGTCTTTATTGTCTTCAGTTGGTGCCAAATTCCTTTGTTTCACCACAAGTGCATTATGTTAGCATATCAACTTGGCATGCTGGATTAACGCATGCTAATTATTGAACTGTCAATAATATTTTTCATAATAACAATTTGTTTGTTGCAAATAAATTCTCTGTTTTTAGTTTTGATTCTTGTTTGGTTAGTAAATCTCATAAATTACCTTTTCTTAACTTTACATATGTGGCAAATGCACCATTAGAATTAATATGTTTCGATTTATGGGGCCCTTCACCTATTCCAAGTATAGATGGTTACATCTATTATTTAATCTTTTTTTACCATTACACAAAATACATTTAGATATATTTTTCGAAACACGAGTTTGAAGTTTTTAATTATTTTATTAAATTTCATGCAATTGTTGACAATGTTTTGACAAACCAATTAAACAATTTCAATCAAATTGGATGGTGAATTACAAGCTCTTCAACCTTACTTAGCCCAAAACTTGATTATATATAGAAGCTCCTATCCACATACCCAAAAAAAATGATTGTGTTGAGTGCAAACATAGACATATTACTGAAATTGGCCAAGCCTTTTTATACCATGCCCAAATACCCTATAAATATTGGGATCATGCCTTTGCCACGGCTGTATATGTCATAAATAGGTTACCTACTCCTAATCTCCAAAACAAATCTCCTTTTGAAGTAATTTTTAATAAAAAAAAATCTAATTACAATTTCCTTCGAATTTTCGGTTGTGCTTGCTATCCATGGTTGAAACTATACACAAAGTCTGAGTTAGAGCCAAGATCAACAGAATGTGTATTCTTAGAATATAGTATTCTATATAAAAGGATACAAATATCTTGATATCTCACATCAAAAAATATATTTATGATATCATGTTTCTTTTGATGAGCAGATTTTTTCTTTCAAGGTCAATAGTGAGGAAGCAATTCCAACATCAACTACAAATCAAACACCTATTTTGTCACTGTAAAAATTAAATCCACCACTATGGCAAATAAAATCAAGACCACCACCACCACCTCTACCAAATACCACCTTCATTTTTTCAACACTTCCACCTACACATGTCATTCAAACTACATCTCCAAGTGCATAAATTTAACTACCTGTAGATTCCACCACTACTGCACTCATTCACCACATAAATGAACAATCAATAATGTAACCACCTGCATCCCAAATTAATATTCCACCTATTCCATTAACAGTAAATCTCACTTCAATAATTTTGCCTCAAACTACTCAAATAACCTCTACACATCCCATGATTACTCGATCAAAAATAAGAAACACTAAACTAAAAAGTCACCATACCACAATAACTGAATCTTTCATGCCTACTACTTACACACAGGCTATAAAATATTATGAATGGAGGCATGCAACGGGTGAAGAAATAGATGCATTGTTAGCAAATGGTATTTGGGACCTGATACCTCATTTAAAGGCATCAAATATAATAGTGTGCAAATAGATTTACCATATTGAAATGACGTCCAACGGATAAATTGATTGCTATAAAGCAAGATTGGTCGCCAGAGGCCTCCATCAAAGGCCTAAAATAGACTTCTTTGAAACATTCAGTCTAGTTATAAAGCTAGCTACAATTCGATCGATTCTCTCTATTACCTTACATTTGATTGGCCAATATATCACATTCTCAAATGCATTTTTACATGGTACATTGAAAGAACCTATGTTCATAGAGCAACCACCTGATTTTAATCTAAATAAACCACATCATATGTATGCTTTACGTAATTCTTTATACGGCCTCAATTAGGCTCCGCGGGCATGGTATTAATGTTTGACTAAGTCATTGCATGATTTTGGTTTTAAGGATTCCAAAGCTAACACATCCCTTTTTATTTACAAAAATGGAGAACATGTTTCCTACTATTTGCTTTATATTGATGACTTGATTCTTACAGGAACTAGACCTCAACTAATACTTCACATTGTTAATTCACTTGGTGGCAATCTTGCAATTAAAAATTTAGGCCCTCTTTCTTATTTTCTTAGCATTGAAGTGACAAATACAAAAAATGCCTTACATATGTGCCAAAAGAAAAATATCAACGACTTGCTTCAAAAGACAAAAATGCAAGAAGCAACACGTCTCTACTCCAGCTTGCCCCCACACATTGCTGCAGCCAAGCACATCCAATCACTTTGATGATCCAACTCTTTATCGCCAAGTTGTGGGCACTCTTCAATATCTTTCACTTACTTGACTAGATACTACCATGGTTGTAAATAAAGTTGCACAATTCATGCATTCTCCTACCCTTGATCATTGGCAAGCTGTCAAATGCATCTTGCATTACTTGCGTGAGACATCAGATTTTGGCATAATCATTCAGGCGCTGCAATTTTTTCGTTAAATGCATACTCCGATGCCGATTGGGATAGTGATCGGATTGACCGCAAAAGTACCACTAGATATAGTATTTTTTATGGTCCTAACCTTATATCTTGGTGTTCAAAAAAGCAAAAAAAAATCATTGCACGTTCCAGCATCGACTTTGAATATATAGCTCTTGCCACTGCTACTTTAGAAGTTACATGGCTTCAATCTCTTCTCAAGGAACTACAAATCCAACTCCCCACTCCACCTAAAATATGGTGTGACAACATTTTGCCACATATCTTATAGTTAATCCAATCTTCTATTCAAGATCCAAACATCTAGAAATAGATTTTCACTTTGTTCAGGGATTTGGTTCACCAAAAATGGCTACATGTCTCATACTTATCAACCACCGACCAATTGGCTGATGTCTTGACAAAGCCTTTGTCCAAACAACGATTTTTACTTCTTCGAGACAAACTAGCAGTGGTTTCCACCATTAGTTTAAGGAGGGCTAATAAGGAATCGATCAAATCTATTGAAATCCTATCCAAATAAGTCAAGCATGAGCTATGCATATCCTATCCTTTTTTGTATTTTAAATTAGATTTTTAAATCTTAACCGTACTCTCTCTATTTGCGGAAACACTTCTATTATTTTGTACACTCTACGTTATACAGTATGAAGTGCAATACAAAAAGATTTCAGCTAAGATTAAGCTCTTTCAGGTATAATAGTAATGTAATTTGCACTCAATGGTATTTCTAGATATGTCTAAGATTGAGTGTCTAGATTGGATTTTTTTCTGGTTAAAATGTTCTGAGATTGGGTGGTTTGATATTAGTTCTTATGTTATGAATTTAACGATAACATTTTGATGATAGTTAATTTTTTACGAATTTATTCTTTGCCATCATGAAATTATTCATCACACATTCAAAAATGTCATCTATCAAAATCCACGTTTATAAACTTATCAATAAAATGAAAACAGTTTGTTTTATTGCTCATCATCAACACATAAAAAACTTGTTAAATTTTTGTTGTCCATTCCTTTGTTTATTTTTCTAATCAACATTGTGCTGCCTATGTATTCTTGTGATCAGAGTATCAGAAATTGTTACATATACATAAAATTCTTTAGTATTAGTATTTTTCAATTAGTGATTCAAGATATATGTTTTTTAATAATTAATTCATTCTCCATTTAAAATCTACTTACTTTACTTTGCTAATATGAATTTTAGGCAAATATATTCAGAAAATTTGTCTTTTAAATTAAATATATTTCATATTTATAAGTCAAATGTGTGATATCTAATTATCAAAAATATCTATTTAAATGAAGATCCCTAATTCAACCCAAATTATTCATTTTTAATATTTGTTGTAGAAAAAAAAGAACTTAACTAAAGAGGACGCATTGTCATTGAAGAATTAAAGAATTTGAAGAAAAGAATGGGATAATGAAAGTATTCAATGGGGAAAGAGCACAATCTGCGCAAGTGGATTGATAAGAAGAAAGAACAGTACATTTGTCTTTAAGGACAGCAGTTGCAAACTCGTAATGTGTCTTATACGGGCCATGTGATATTCAATGGGACTTCTACCAATAAGTCTCAATTGGGACTATTAATTAAGGAATTCCTTTCTACAATTAACAAAAATACCGTAATTAACAGTAGTAATTTTTTCCTTCTTTAAAAGCCGCCGGCAGTGGGGGCCATGCGCTCAGACTGATTTGGTTGTAAATTATTCAATAAATTCGGTTGCTATTTGCTGATTTTCTTGTAGTGATTCCACTCGTTATAATAGTAAATTTCATCCAACATTGATTTTATTTATATATAAAAAAATATAAGATTTTATTTGAAAAAATAAGTATCGAACTATTTAAACCAATCAGCATGGGCAAAAAGAAAATAAATTGATATTTTTAATATATTTTCCACTATTTACATTTTATTTTAAGCATCATTTTTTACTTTTATACATAAATTAAAAATTTAAATAAAATAGCTATTTTAACAAATATTTATAAGCGACTAAATTAACCTTTTACTAATTAACATAAAGAAATAGTGATAAAAAATGTAAACATATTTAAAATATCAAAAGAAAGATAAAATGAAAACATGTAATAATTTTTTTCTTAATTTATGAAAGGTGATACAAGTAAAACACAAAATAAATTTCAAAATCAACGCTTAATTAAAGTGGAATGATTAAAGTATCGTCCGCTTTCTTTCTACTAAATTGTCATTTATTACATAAATCACCAATATTAAGATAACCATTGGTTTTGCTAATTTTTATGTAAAATTATTTAATAGACTAAAAAGTCACTTTTAATTTGAATTATCATAGTAAAGTGTGTAAAAAATATAAATATTTATTAAGGTATTAAACATTTTGTTGATATTATACGAGGGTAAAGTTCAAGATAATGCATTAAATATTATTTTGAATTTACGAAAATGGCAATCTGGTGGGACAGTATTTTTTTTCAAAAATTGATAATTTGGTGGTATGGAGGGAGTATTTGGATTTTGTAATATAAAATCAACCTCTAAATATCTATAGATATTGAAAGCCTTTTAATTTTCATTTATTAGGGCGCGGTACTGCTTCCTAACTTTACAACAGCCTATCATGGTCACGTAGATTTACATTTTCTTACCGTCTGTTATGGAACATTTTATTTTTAACGTTTTCATTTTTTTTCAAACAAAATAAAATCTTGTTCGGTTGAATCTCTGTGTTTTGGTTTCTGTAAAACTCTACAAGAATTGTTTTCCTAAATTAAAACAAAAAATAACAATCCACAAAAGATGGATTTTAAATTTATTTTTTAGTTTGCCAAAAATAGGAGAGTACTTTTTATGTGGAGCGTTGACCACCACTCAAGCCATCACCGCCGACCACTTCTTTAGTGCCACCGTCGTCCGTGGCTACCTACCGTCGTCCGTCGCCCACTTCTAATTTCTCACAATCGAAGGTTAGCTTATACTTTCTTTGTGTTTTTTTTTTTCAAATTGGTAGTATTTAATTATGTATAAGGGTCTCTATTTCTTGTGGGTTTTTCAGTTATATATGCGTGGTTGGGTCTTTTTTTTTTTTGTACGAGAGTTCGCATGAAACTAAGAAATAGCTGACTGAATTGATGGTATTAATAGTGAAAAAGCACTGTTGGGTTTGCAATTGAAGGGCTGTGTTATGATGCAATATTGTTATGAACAATTGCTTTGACTTTACGATTGGGCCATAAGATCATCTCTTATCTATTGGTTGTTGTCTGCTTTTTTGACTTTTGGAAAGACTAATTGCTAAGGATCCGATATGCAATTTCCTAATTTAAGCATTTTAAGCATTTCTTTTTAATCATTCTTACCTATCAAGTTGAGACATCATGTCCTGAAGGAAGTAAAATCAGGGATGTCTGTTGTTTTTGTATTTCTTTACTATCAAGAATAGATTAATAGTATGTCAAGAACATATTAATAATATATAAGCATTTCCTAGCTTAATTATATGTAATTTTGTAGGTTATGATTTGATATTAACCTTTGCTGATCCATTGGATTTTAACCTTTGTTGATCCATGCTTAATTACATATGTGTAGATACTAGTCTGTCATTTCTGGTGCAGTTTTCTCACCATTCCTTTGATAGATTAGGTTCTTTTATAAGTAGGATGTTTGATTAGTCATGGTTGAAGTTTATCTTGTATGAAATTTTAGATAAAGAAAAGAAAACCTAGCTGAGAAGGTAAACACTTGGTGATCAGAAGATTTGGTGTTTTTTATGAGATGAGCTTACATTGTTTTGCTATTTTGTCACTAGATTGTCGTTTTGATCATAGCAGTTGTGACTGTGATGTCGTGATGCTTTCCCAGGTGGTTGAGGAGAGAGTAAGAAAGTAGAGATGTTTTGCTGGAGTAAAACTTTACTTCATTGAATGTTTACGAACTTGTCAATATAGTGTGGTTTACCTCCAACTAGTTTGATTTTTGAATACAAAAGCTTTAACGATCAATTAACAGCTGCAAATTTCAGTAAATTTTCATTCTTTATGTTGATGCTATTTCAACTTAGCTGCTCTTGTATGGATTTTATTTGTTTGCTGCAACAGAAAGTTCCTTGTGCTAGGCTTTTCTTTTAATTATTTGATGTGCTGGAATTTGGAGTTTGCTACATGAATGGTGATTAGTGATGGAAGCATCCAATGAAAATGTCTTTTTGTGAATGCAAGGCCAATTTGTTAGGTGTCATACATATCAAGAAATCATGAATTGAGCACAAGTATTCATATTTTCAGAACTATGAGGTTGTATGGTCCAACATATATTACATTGTATAAAGTATATGCTCTAGTGGCTCTAGTTTGTCATTATAGTTGCTAAGCTATTGCTATTGCTCAGGGATTAAGCTGAAATTAATTTGTTTACTGATAACAGCGATACCATCCCTCAAGGGTACTTGCCCTTTTGTATCAACCATTTGCAGTTGGAACTCTTGCAGTGCTTGCATACTATGAGTCCAAAATCAATACTAGAAAACGAAATCTGATTGGATATATACTATTTTGGATATGATCTATTGCAATTTTAGTTGTAAGCATATAACATAATATCTTTTAATGTTGTTACTCTAAGAATATCTCTAAAATTTCAGCAATGTATATAAATCTTCGTGTATATAATTGTTGGAATAGCTGGATTTAGCTACATCAGGACAAGGAGGACTATTTTTTTTATTATTGACTTTTTTTAATTATTGATAATATTATTATTGATTATATTTTATGTCTAAACATGGTATATATCCATCTTGTGCCAAAACATCTTGTGATTCATAATGTTATTAGAATGCAGGAAAATTGTTGATATAAATTCAAGTCAATTTTGTCAAATAAACAGTATTCGAAATAAAATAGCACAGAAATTATAGTTGAATTATAATAATTAACATTTATATTGTTAATTTTTCTAAACAATTATTGATTTTTCTTATTATGATGATTTTTTTAATGTAATAGATTTTAAATTTTATTAAATATTTACTATTTAATATTAATAATTAGATTATATATATATATATATATATATATATATATATATATATATATATATATATATATATATATATATGTATGTATTCGAATATTTTTTGAAAAAAAAATAGCAAAACAAACCTAAAATTATCCATTTTAATCTTAAAATAGACCTAAAAGTACTCGACACAGGGCGAATCTGGCCTTGAATAAAGTGAATTGGAGATAAAATAGCCAACCTATATATGGATTAAGGCTTAGTTATAGTTAGAGATGGAGTTCATATTTTCATTTATTTTTCATATTAATATTGATAACTATATGTATATAATGTTGGCATATTTTATTAAAAGATGTAAATACAGAATGAACCATTTTTTTTTTTATGAAAACAAATGATCTTTAAATAAAGAAAAGATCAAATACAAGGGGGAAATATATCCCAACCTAAGAAAGAATCAAACTAAATGGAAGCTCGGGCAAGCAAATGAGCTTCACAATTATTAGTTCTACTAATCTAAGAAATGCTAAAAAACGGCAAAACAGAACGAAACGACTTACAGTTAGAAATAATTAAACCAAACTCCGAACAATCAAACGCAAAATTATTTAAAGCAAAAGAAAGATCTTGAGCATCAGTAAAAATAACTCCTCTGGATGGAAGATGATCTGCGACCCAAGCAAGCACTGAGCGCAAAGCCAATGCTTCTGCAACGCGGGAGTTGAAAATTCCTGGCCAATGACCTGAAATCGCCTTGAAGAAGTTACCATGAACATTCTTAAATACCGCTCCAAACCCACTTCTACCTAGTGAGGAGAAAACAGCTGCATTGCATCCACATGACAAGACGAACCAATTTAGGAATCTGTCAAGCTTTGCCCGGTTTGATACCCATTAATCTTGCACAACAAAATTGACTTATTTGGAAGCTGAATGGATCTCAATCTGATTACTGTTTTCTTTCTAATTGGATTTAAATCGACTGACCAATATTACTAATCTAAAAGTCATTAAGGTACAAAATATAAAAACAATCATCAGACCAAGGCCTCTTAGAGGTGTTGAAGCCCCGTCTTCTAGGCCACTTTGAGCTAGAATCTAATTCTTTATGCAATTATATAGGCGATAGATCACTAGATTATTAGTTCAATTATATATAATGTTATGATGATTAAACAGAACTTAAATCTTTTTCCTCTCAAACAAATAAATGTGGAAACAATTAAATTGATAAATTAATTAATCCACACATGATCTTCTTTATTAACAATACAAAGCTTTAATTTTACCTTTTTTTAGACTGAGCAATAATTAGATAGTTAAAAGCTAAACCAAGTATGAGGAAAAAAGATAAAAAGAAAAAATAAAGAAATCCGTTTAAATTTGATTAATTCTGCATAGATAATTACTTAAAATGGAACATATATATATATATAGAGAGAGAGAGAGAGAGACACACACACACACACACAAATATATGGCATTCGAACTCAAATCTAACAATTTCGATAAGTACATCCATACCATAAGTTAAAGCTTATCGGTAAAGTTTATTAGGAA